>VZTB01008702.1:1703-147974 GCA_013397245.1 Thryothorus ludovicianus | reverse complement strand
TGTTATTTAATACCATATAAAATAATTTCTATTCTAAGACCTAATTGGGAATGTGTGTAATGAATCTTACCTACTCTTCACAGAGTACCATTTAATTCCAAGTGTTTCGAGCTTATGTGTGCTTTTTAGAAGTGGACTGGCATTGAAAAGACAGCCATCTCCTCTGGAAAATACATATGATTATATTGCTGCTTACAGTCCCACAGCCTGCTGTAAACAGCATTTACGGAACTACTGTAATCCCACATCATCTCTGAGCCTGTACATCATGTGCATGCATGTCCATCCATGACACGTTTAAATCTAGGAACCAGAATTCATTTGTGCTTTGGCAAGTGCTGCATACCCCCACCTAAGGAGTGACCTCATACATATAAATATAAATGAGCTTGGATATCTGCTTGTATTTCAGTAGAGCATTCACAGAGAGGCAAAGAGTTATTTAGAAAGGAAGGAAATTCAGTTTTACCTTCCTTTACACCTCACATTCTACACTCAGGCTACATTCACAAGGTCTCCACACCCCTGGTGTGGGTCAGAGGTTGTGCTGGTCCGTCCTGTGCCTCTGCTCACAGTTACCCATCTTGGGCATCACCATCTGAGTTCTCCAGGTACTCCCCAACATTTATCTCTGCATATCTTCCTCCAGAAATCTTCCATGAGTTGTTTCAACTCCCAGGTCTTTCCTCTTCATCTTCTTCTTTCTAAGCCTTCTTTTCCTCTTCCTTTTCTCCAAGATAATTTCTTTCCAGAAACACATATTTTCAACCTCCTCTCTGAAGGCCATAAATATTTCATTTTTCGGTGGATCTTTGAGTAACCTGGTCCAATGGAAAGTGTCCTTGCTCACGGCAGGCGATGGAACTGGACAAGTTTTAAGGTCCCTTCTAACACAAATCATTCTGTGATTCTGTGAAAACAGTTTATGTGCAGAAGGACAAGAAGTGATCAGCTTGGTAATTGATGCATCAGTGCTATCTCTATTAATTGGAAGATTTAGCATAGTCCATTTTTTCCTTAAGTCTGGGTGTTCACAAAAAATTGCAAGAAGTCTGTAGCAGTTGCTGGGAGGAAGCAACAGGCTTTAATGCTTGGCAGTTCAAAAGTTCAAATCTGGACATTCACTCCCCCACAAATCCCAATTATCTTGCTCATGTTAGCATTAATGATTTTTTTTTTTTTTTGGCTGCAACTCTTGTCAAACATGTATTAACTCATCTCCTGCAAGTACTTCACTGGAAAGTCACATGGTTTAGAGCAGGATAATGATAAAAATCTGCTTGTATTTGACTACAACACTTGTTTACAGATTACATGTATGTTGATAAGATTGTTGTTCTCTGCTGTTTTTATTAAGAGGTGTAAGGCAGGCATTAATCTGATTTATGAGTATCNTTTTTGGCTACAACTCTTGTCAAACATGTATTAACTCATCTCCTGCAAGTACTTCACTGGAAAGTCACATGGTTTAGAGCAGGATAATGATAAAAATCTGCTTGTATTTGACTACAACACTTGTTTACAGATTACATGTATGTTGATAAGATTGTTGTTCTCTGCTGTTTTTATTAAGAGGTGTAAGGCAGGCATTAATCTGATTTATGAGTATCAGCACTATGCATTAACTCTCCCTCTGCTAGATAACCTGTTGAGCTTCTGCTACATTTCATAAGAATCCCCACAAGGCAGAAGCATAACTCATAAGCTAGATACATCCCTCCCCTCCAAAATACCAAACACATTTAATCATGCCCACAAATATTAGCTTTAGCTTTATGTAAGCCTCAAATGAGCACACAAATCTTACTATCACTATTTGAAGTCTAAAACACTGGCAAGGTTCCCAAGTAAGTCACTGTGATTTTGGAGAACACTACGAAATTCAGGCAAAGCAGTAAAACACAGCCTGCCCCAAACAAGCAAATACATTCCTCTGCCAAACCAAAGTTCGCAGGAAAGTTAAACACAGGATTAGATACAATTGAGACTCATGGAGAAGAAATGTCAGGAGAGGTTCACAACCTAATAAAAATGTACCTCCCCAGACTGAGGGCTGTTTCTGGAATGATATGCCTGTGTGAAACTCAATCATCAACACTCTTTAAAGTCAAGAACTGTTAAAGGTGGCCAACATCTCAAAGGACATGCCTGAGCAAAAAAGCCTTAAAAACTTCCCAACCAATGTTGTCATTTTGGACTGTGTAGATCATAAAAAAACCCTCACAAAACCAGTGCTTCAGCTGATCTCAGGATGCAGGAAAAAGGCCAGACTCTCCTAGGAGCTCAAATGCCAAAAAATGAGAGCATGAAGGATTTTTGAATCACTAGCCATCACTTTTCCTGTCTCAGCGACTGCCAGTGAGCAAGAGGATCATTTGAAAACTTGGCTATAGACCCTCATTTTCATTTTGTTTCTTTGAAACAAATACTTCAGCCTAACAATCTCCAGGACAAACACAGCTAAACAAAAAAGAAAAAATCCCCACCCAGCTCTGCCTGATTATTAAGACCTTGGTTTGGCACAGAGCTTTCTTTGACAAATAAAAGCATAAATATATTGTCTTCATACCTAATCTGGGTACATGCAGCTAAAATTGATTAACACTGGTATGGAGTCTTAAAAATAACAGGTCTTTAAAACAGCAAGCCATGAGCATGAGAATACAAAAGAACTAGAGTTAAACTATTTTAAATGATATAAAATCTTTCCATGGAGCACACTGTCAGAAACCTTTGCAAGCTGATTTCTTCTGTGGGTGTTAGGCAGGAGTTTTATTTGGTTTCTATAGTACACATTTGAAAGGACTAGGAACATTTGGCTCAGAAATGGGACTGATGCTTCCCATTTGGAACCAGGAAACATTTCTATTACACATAGCCCAGAGTGAGGAGAAAACATCACAGCTCAAAGAGAAGTGAAAGTTTGGTCAGAAGCTGATGCAGATTTTAGAAGAGTAGTTTCTATATCACTGTGAAGTCAGAAATCTTTGTGTGGTTCCTGTTTCAAAAACCCATGGACTGACAACCACAAAGAAAACAAAGGCCTCAATGGGAGTTCTAAGATTGTGCAACAATCTTAAGGTTAAAAAATTGTTCAAGATGATTTTATACATATTTTAAAAGAGCATATTATCAAATTTCTGCATTTTTACCTTCTGACTGAAAAAAGGCTATTGACCTTAAATGTCTTTGTGTGCACACCATCATCCGTGCCTTTTCCCTGTGTATTTGCAGACCAGAAATCCCCATTCACATAATCATTTTCCTTGGAGCCGAGGAAATTTTAACGATGAAAACTGACAGCACTGGATTCATTATCTGCACTCCTAAAGATTTCCCAACACCAGGATAATGGGCAACACTATATTGCCTTGTGACAAATATCAAACACATAATGTAGGACCTTAGGCTATTTCTGCTGTTTCCTACCTCGTCCTACCACTGACAACACTGCACAGAAAATTAAAGTTCACAATTTGTATTGTTGCTCTCTCAAACAAACAAGAATCATAATAATGAATGATGACTTGAGGAGAAGAAAAATATAGTAAACCCCATTTTTTCCTAAACTTTACCAACCACGTTTATATAAAATGTTTGGATTCTGTTTGAGGCTAAAAGTTGTACTTTTTCTGCTGGAGGGAAAGGGAGAGTGCTCAAAATCAGCTGTTTGCAAAGAAGGAAGGCAAAGCTGCAAAGCAGCAGGAGTTTAAAGGGACAACTGAGTTCAGAATTATTCTGCAATTTGATTGAGTTCACCACAAGCCTTAAGAGCCACTCAAAGGTTCAGCTCAGGTTTTGATTTGACCCCTCAAATTTGGCATTTACAGATTTAGGTTGACTTTTGCTGATTTCAACACAAAGTGAACACTGTGGTTCCTATCCACCCTGTTCAGGAATCAGATGTGTAAATACAGTCACATACGAATGTCAGTTTAATCCCTCTCACCTTTTCTGAACTTCTTTTTCAGCTTCTGAGATGCTTGGCAAGGAGGAGGTAATCTCAAAAGTACTAAATTGTCTTAAGCCTCCCAAAAAAAGGCAGTCAGGTAAAGACAGAAGACCTCTCAGGCATGTTGCTTCAACAAGGACACTTTTAATCCTCTATAACATCAACACCCTATCCCCTGCAACATCCTCCAAAAAAAATCCCAAAGCAGACCCTCCTCCTCCAGAAAAAACCCAAAGTAAAACCCATGCCAAAGCAAATGAAATAATCAAAAAGATAAAGAAAATAATAATAATAATGAAAAGAAAAAAAAAGCTCAAATTAACAACTCTTACACTGAAACTTCCAGAAACAGCAAAAAATCCCAAGGCAGGACCCGCCTGCATAACCGACTATGAATCTGTATCTGATTCAGCATGACACAATCCAACCAAGATACACACTATCCCCAGAAAAGAAACCAGATTTTCAGCTCTTGCAGAATAAATTTTTCAATCCTAATGTGTAAAAATAATGTGGAGAAAAGTAACTTGCAATATTAAGTGAATAAACCTTGGTTGAATATACAGATCCTTCCACACAAAAATGGAAATAAATTAAAACCAAAGCTATATCCAAATTATATCAAGGCTCTCTGTGATCATAATTCACAATATTTTAAGTGCACTATCCAACTTCAAAAAATTTGAACTACAACCTACAAAAGATTGTGATCTTGAAATTTTCAGGATCTTGTGTTTTAGCCTGATCTAATCCTTTACCTCAGAGAGAGGTCTGCATTTAGCTTTGATCACCATCGCATCAAGCTCCCAGGAATTAAATGAGAATCTTGTTACATTAAAATAAAGTTGTTTATAATCAACCATGCACAAGCTGTTGGTATGGCTAGCTGCCACACAATCAAGGTTAAAACAGACCAGGCATACAGCTGAAATATAACTAATATGACATTATTCCTTCAGACATTTGGTTAGGCTGACAAATTTGTAACTCTGTAATTTACACAATGTCCCCATGACATGTGGCAGTACAGCTATTGTGTACGGAGATTTTTGTCATGGGAAGGAGGAGGGAGGGAGGTCTACATTTCACTCATGCAAATCTTTCCAATAACAATGTCAGAATACATGCTGACCTGCTAAAGTGTACAATTTACCTATGTGAGAGTACACAAAGTTCAAACAGTGATGGATAATTATTTTAATTCAATGCAAAATTACCCAGTGAAACTCATTGGTCCAAAAAGTGGCTAAGATCCTGTATACAATACTGTTAAAAAAAAAAAGTATACTCTTTAGTAACATAAGGCTTGAAAGGTTTGCTCATTCTTTTTTTCATGCATTGCATCAATAAAGTAAATGTTGTTAGAATTCAGTAGTAGGAAGGAAAATTCAATGAGGAGGATTTTAACGCTCTTGTATAAGAGCAATTGTCTCATTGGATCAGACAGGAGTTTGTTTTATGTGATCTTCCATCCCTAAGAGGTACAAAAAGCCTCCATGGATAGTGATATGTTGCCAAATATGGAAAGATTCTCCTTGACCTCAGACAGTAGTTGGCCAAAACATGAAGACTTATAAACTTCCCCTTCCATTTTAATCCTATCTGATTGTAGATGTTCTCATCATCCATAAAAATGTATTTTTTATTCCCAATTCTCAGGATTTGGCCTTCAGATAATCTACTGGCACAATATCCTGTGAGCTAATTGCCATATGGGTTATTGGTTTTAAATATTTCACAAGATTTTTGTTTCTCCTTTTTGATATAAAAAAACAACAGAAGCCTCAAGTCACTATTTCTGAGAAGCACTGGCCATTCCGTGCAACCCTTTGCTTCCTAATTAAGCACTCCTTAGAAAGGAGCCCTTCTGGGTCTGAAACTTTTTGTTAACTTCTGCTATGACCCCTTGGTTCAAGCACACTTTTTACCATCTTCCTGAAGGAATTCAAAATTGGCAGCTCCTACTGAGGCGATACAGAGATACCATATATAGGTAACATCTCTGTTCCAGATCATCCCATCTTAAGGGCTTGTCATACATACTGACTATACAGCTTCCTCCCTGCAAAGCTGATTTTATTCCACTGTGCCACACTAAACTTCCAGCTGCTGAAGAAATAAAACATGCCCAACCCTTTGTTGCAGAGCTTGTTCTTCCTCCCCATCTCACTTTCACCATGCAGATTTGTGCAAACTTCCTGTGTGGTCTGATGCTGGTGTGCATTATAAGAAAAAATGAGGGGGGGGGGGNGGGGGGGTGGGGGGGGGGGGAGAGGAAGAAAAAATAAACGCAGAACTTGTTCATTCCTCCAAATTGTCACATTTTATGGTGTTGTAACCTGGAGCCCAACGTTGTTTCACATCCAAATCCCAAGCTTGCTGTGTACATGGCTCATGTGCATCAACACAGTTTATTTTCCCCCTGTTGTTATAGATTGTATTTTCATAACTGTTTAAATTTAATCCACGACATGAAGTGCTCATACAGGACATACAATCAGCCTTGCAATAACTTGCAGAGTTTTTAATGGGAAAACAAGGCAAAAATAAGAGCAGTTAGATTAATAGAGGAACACAGTACATTCAAGCTGGGTTTCTGTACTTTAAAGGGCATTTTATCTTAAGGTGCTTTATTTTTCTTGAACAGTAGCTATGATGTTTTGGGTGTTTTTTTTCCTTTTTGTTTGTTTGATTGATTTGTTTTGTTGGGGTTTTTCCCCCCTCTGGAAATTAACCAAGGTCTTCTCCTAGGACGTTTGTGCTATGATGCATGCCCAGTAAAAAATCTGTAATTGCAACAAAAATAATTCTGGCCAAAGTAATTTCTCATGTGCATGTGAATAGGACAGAGTCATGCCTCCTGGAGTTGGACCTGCAGCTTCATCCATGCTCATTCTTCTTTGTACCTTTATTCAACCACACAAATGTGAACAAAATTTTCTTTGCAGTAGATCAGATTTTTTTTTTGGGCTATTTTGTCACGGCAAGAATAATTGCCTGTTTCTGTTGCTGGACACTCTGCTGTGCCTGGTTGTACAGTATCTGCAGATAAGATGCACAAGAAAGAATGTAAGCTAAATAACTGCATCCCAGAGTCAGATAGAAAAATTCAGATTTTTGCTTACTGTAGAAACTATTGCTACAGAAGGTACTTTTAAGTTAGGGGACATCTTACCTCGCTTTTTCTCTTGGGTGTGAAGAGCTGAAATTGCTTTTAAATTCTTCTTATGTAAAAAATTGAGAGCAAAGATGAGGAGACCACAAGATTCACATAAAATAGTGATCTGGGCAGTTTTGGGGCATCATGTACCAAGACTCTGCAGTTACACTCAGAATAACTGCGTGCACGATGTAAGCTCTCACTAACCACAGATTTTAATGAATCTCATGCTAAACAGAGCAACTTGCTGCCCACAGATGTAGCTGTGACTCTCAGTGAACAGCAGGGAGATCTAAACTCAGTTAACAGCAGCCCCAGAGCTAAATGTACAAAATCACGTTGTTGTGGTTTAAAAATACAAACAGTTAATGCAGAAATGAGAAAACCCCCCCAAAAAACAACAACCAAAATCCCCCTCAAACCAAACCCAAACCCAACCCTCCACCCGCACCACATTTACAAAAATCAGGAAAGTTTTAGCTCAAATAGATAGCAAAAAAAAAAATACTTTGCAATACAGCAGATTTGGTTTCTCCTATCACTGCTTCTCAATGACTTAAAGTTCATGTGCAACTTATGTAGTTAGTTTATTCAGCTTGTCTGCAGCCTACGATGTCATGGGTTTAAGTTTGTTCATAGATTATGGCAGATTTATTAGTCTACTCAAAGGCTAACTAAAGAGCAAAGAGTTGGGTCATCTATTTCTTTTAAGCATAGGAAAAAATAGCTAGAAAATTAAAACTTAATGTAACTTTATTCCCAAGAGGTTTTTGAGTCCAGACTTCAGATAGAGCAAAACTGGGCATCAAAAACACAGGCTGGAATTAATTAATACAGTAAGTACTTTGACCAAGACACTTTTTTCTTCTATTAGATCCAGAGATTTTATGTATAAGAAGAAAGATGTTAAGCCTTCTGCAAAACCCATGGGCTCTAACTCCCAGTCTAGATCTTGTTCAGCTGGAAATCTAACCCCAAAAGTCATATAAAAGACTTTGCCAATTAATTCCTCTTGGAGTCAATGAAAGTTTACATCAGTATTTAAATACTTTTCTCCCCATCACTCTGCTTGAGACCTTTAATACCTATCTCCTCCTTCCAAGCTCGTAATTCCTCCCAGCCTTCATAAATCCCTTATTTTGGCATCTCCAGCTGAAACCTGATCCCAGTCAACAACGTTTCACAACTCTTGGCAAGGTCAGGTTTTCCAACAAGGGGGAAGTCCAAGGGCTACAGAGACCCCCCTGAGTCTCTGCAGTGCCAGAAACACTGAAGCTATTCCCCAAGACCACACCAGGGAATGCCCAGTTATGGTGCCAAGTTAGCCAACATTCCCAGCACCTCTATTGAAAGGGCACAAAAATACTGAGCTTCAAATACCTAACAGGGGTCATGGACTCAGTACTTGTTCAGGTAAGTTATATGGAAATCTATACAAAACTCAGAGTAACTAGAAACCACCTATGATTAATATGCAGTAACTCCCTGCTTGCTTAAAACAAAGATTAATTACATCATAAGAGATGGAGATATTAAATTCATCGCAAAAATGCTTGAAGGTGATTTTAGTTACTATTTGCAAAATTAGGTAGCCTCAGCTTGAGATCTGCCAATGCCTCCTAGTTCAGGATTTGTGTAACAGGTAGAGTTGTGCTTGGATGACACGTGGAGATTAATTAAATTGTGGATTTATAGCCTCTTCTTTGTGGAGAATGGTCATTAAGATTACATATTTTTCAGATCAGAAATGTCCATTGCTTCAAAGGCTCATTTAAGTCCTTTCTATAGGATTATTGTTTTCTTTGGGATCTGGAAACCAAGAATCTAATATAAAACTCAGAATCTAGGACTAAAGGAAAATCTCCTCACCTCTCCTCCCTTTAAAGCTTTCCATAGTATCTTTCGAATCCTTGGGTGCAATATCTTTAATCAGATCACTCAAAAGTCGTACCAAGATTTTCAACCCCAACAGACCTCTGGTTCTATTCACCTACTAATTTAATACATAAATGTACTCAGCCTTTCTAGAAGATATCTGGCTACAGGCAGTTTAACTTGATATATGAAGAAGAAAAAAAAATCCAACACAACTGACATGACAAATTTTTCCAATAATCTGAAATCCATCCATTCCACAAAAGAGAGGGTACAATTATGATAATCTCTGAGCCTCCCAATATTTCTACCTTTAGAAAAATCTTCACTTTTAAAACTCAGTTGTAAAAAGCAAATGAACTGCAAAAAACAAGTCAGTGACTGCAGGTCAACAGGGGGTTGGTCAAGTAACAA
This sequence comes from Thryothorus ludovicianus, assembly GCA_013397245.1. Taxonomy (NCBI): domain Eukaryota; kingdom Metazoa; phylum Chordata; class Aves; order Passeriformes; family Certhiidae; genus Thryothorus; species Thryothorus ludovicianus. The sequence continues at coordinate 138,573 of VZTB01008702.1, read as the reverse complement.
AGTGGTCCACTAATACCAGCTTGGGGTCAACTCAAGAACAAGTGTCCTACAGTGGATGATCACAACATCCCTCTATATTCAGGGCATGGACTTCCCCAGATAAGAAGAAAAAAAAGAGGAATTTCTATCACTTGTGATTAAACACGAGGAAACACACACAATCAAAGAGAAAAAATTTGAGAAAGTTATATAAAAATGTAACAGAGATTAGGTTTGTTGTTTTTTTTTTAATTAAGGAAAATTAGAGTATAATCAGTAGAAGTACGTTCAGCTACTCATATAAAAAAGGTTAGATGGTAGCACTGAGGTTATCATAATGGTTTTTAGTGCCACAGAGAATTTTTCAGGAGTATTAGAGCTCCTGAAGTCTGAACAGATTTGTTGGGAGACACTGATACCCACCAGACAACACCCAAAGGGAATAGTTAAGAGTATTTTCCTAAGAGATAAGAAAATAATCTCTTGCACAGGTCAAGCAAAGGAAAATCTTAGCAACAAAGACTACAAATCTCTCTGGTTTCACCTTCCTTTTTCCCCTTCCTGGTACAGGAGCTCAGGACTTGCAGAGATGCAAGAGATCTTTAATGAAGCTCTCTTAAAAAAAAAAAAAGCCCGACAACTCATTGGAAAAAAAAGCTGGTGGGTGCAAGGAATTTGTGTGGCTCGTCCTTGGTGCTATCTAGCAAGGGCAGAAATAACAAAGAAAGGGTTTTAGTAAACAAGCAAGGAATTATTCACCCACAAAAGAATTAAATTCTAGCTTTAGTTAAATAAATTATTGTTATGAGGGCAGGTGATGAAAAGCTCAGCCCAAGGCTGAGCCCCCAGTGCTGTCGATGTTATAGGACAGAGCTGTGCATCTGTATAGCCATGAAAATCTTACAGCCAAAGTAAATAAGACAAATATTAACAGGTCCATTTTACCTCTGGGAACTGGGGCACACAGAGATTAACTGATACTTCCAAACTAGCACAGAACACTTGGGAAAAGCATGGGAAAATTATAACCTCATCTCTCAAGGACAATGTAAGGCTGCCACTGCCCAGTTATCTTTCCTGTGTACAGGCAACTTCCTCCTCCTCATTTCAGTTCCACTGAGTGCAGAACTAGACAAAGCTTAAAATTTGAATGTGTGGGTTAGAAAATACCTGCAGGAGTACATTAGAGCTGCCACTGATTTAAGAGGTGAAGGCAAGGAAATGGTGGAGGAAAGCATCATTAAATAACGTGTACAGGAAAGGATGATCCTGCTTTCACCTGCATCCTGCAACATGGGCACCTGTGTAACTGGATGTGAGCAAATCACCAGTCAGGAATGAAATTCTGGGGTATAATAGATGAAGAAATAACATAACCTCCACCTCCTCTCAAGAGGAGGAAACCTGAAGTTACTGGCTCAAGGCCTTAGCAGAGAATCCACTCCAAATACTTTCCACATGTCCCAAAACATGGATGCAAGACAAATTTACATGCAGAAAAACCCTTCCAGTGCATTGCTTTGTTAACAAATGCAAGCAGTGTGCCAAACCACAGAATTCCTTTGCTGACAGATGTTCTGGACTCAAAGGTAAAATGGCAAAACCAGTCAGATCAATTCACGGAGGAAGGAACCATCAAGGAAAAGCCATAGCTGCTGGCACAAGTCCCTGAACTGCAGATCACTGGTGGCTGGCAGAGTGTTACTGCTCCTCACTGTCACAGGCTCTGGCTACACAGCTGTGCTGCTGGTGCAGTAATTTCATATTATGTTTTAGGGGTTAGGGCAATTTAAATAATTAGGCAAAGGAACATGGCAGCAGCAGTAAGTAAACCTCTTTGTGAGAGATCATTCATTTGAATTGGATGTTTAAATCCCCCATAAAGCACCTGGAAGATTTAACAACTCATATCCAAATGAACAAGATGTAATGAGCTTGTACACAGGCTTGATATGAAAAGTGGATTGTTTTTAGCAAAACGATGGAGAATAACCTCTTATTGAAAGGAGTGATAGTGAATTTTAATCAGGGGAAAATGAAGATGCAAGAATAAATCTGCAGAGGCTTAGAGGAGGACTAGATGACTTTCTCAGCCATCAGCAATGGATGCAGGAATGTGCATGCTGTTTTCTGTTATCTTTACTTCTTGCATCATCCCACAGGTCCTGCCTTTTTAAGAGGAAAAAAAAAACTAACAAGAAAACAAACTCCCATATTATCCTCTGCAAATTGCAAAAGAAACACAAATAAGAAAACATGAAAAAAAAATTAAAATTCATAATTTAATAAGCTGGCCCTAATTTTTCATCCCAGTATTGTTCACTTGAGTGATTGTAGAGTTACACATTCAAACTGAAAGCAAAAGAATCCACATTATGTTTTGCTTGTATTAGTTTCTCAGAGCTTGGCAACAGACACCATCCCCCTGGTGATTCTCATCTGTGTCACAACTTGGGACATGTGTAACCCTCGCTAACATCCCTTTCAATGCCACCTCTGACACCGTCTGTATTTTGGAATTGGTAAACTGGAAAGCCATTTCTAAAATGTGTTTTTAGTTATTATAAGATACACACACCCTCTTTCCACACTTATTTTCTTTAACCAAGCATATTGTGGCAATTATGAGGGAATTTTTATTCTCCACTGACATCTGAAATTCCATTTTCTGTATTTCATGGTGGCGATGGAGTCCAGCATTATGACCCTGGGCCAAATTTTCAGGGCTTGTTTTCTTTTTTTTTTTGAATATTGAATGAAGAGAACATTGTCCAGGTCCTCAGAGTAAGTCAGAAGTGAAATATTTTCTCTTTTTTTAGTCCTTTTTCTAAGCAGTTATGTGTTGGGGGTCCATGCATTAACTGGTCTGTTCAGATATTGAATACAATACAGAATGCCTTCCCTTAAGCTTTGCACTGTGCCCACAGCCAAATTTGAGCTGTTGTGTCTACTTCCCTCCCCCCTCCTCAATTTGGGCACTTTGAAGCTATTTAACCCACCTCAATTCCAGGAAATCCCAGAGGTGGATGTAGGGATAGGATTATCTGCCCCAAACAGACCATAATGGACACACCAACAAGGCTGAAATTGCTCCTCCTGGCCTGATTTGCCAAGCATGGAAAACACTTTTATTTTTCTTTTCCTGAAAAGCCAAACCATTAGCAGGCGGTTTGGATGGTGTGTGTGGTGGAAAAAGACATTTTGGAGGGAACATTTGGATTGGTACATCCTCCTGACACATGACGCGCTGCAAACAAGATGTTCCCAACTCCAGCAGCCAAGTTGGACAGGCCGGTTCAATAGGACTTGTGAAATTCCAATCATCTGCATGCAGAGCAGGCACCAGGGTTCCCTGCTTCCCAGGCTGGGGGCTGACCACTCCTCTTAGTAAAAACTCCTACTCTTCCCTTGGATTTCACCTTGAGGTTGCAAAGTCGAGTTAAAACCGACTTTTAATTTTTTTTTTCCCTAGTGATGTGCCACAGAAAGGTCACATATTTCTCCAGATAGGAATGCAAAGGGGTGCAAGGTCTTCCCTACACAGGTAACTCATGTGATTTATAGTGCTGAATTTAGCCTTGCTGGAGCCAAATTAAGGCAGGAAAGCAACAGAGGAGATGTGGCCTTGAGGAATTCAATTTTTTTTCCTCCTTCTCCTTGCCAGGCTACTGCTTTGCTTTTGCTGCTATAAGGGCCCAGAGCACAGGTTGCTTCAGAAGCCATTGTCCCTGTCACATATGAGGAACAAAAACACATGCTAGAAGTTCTAAACAGGGATTAAAGACTTTTCTGGAATCAAGGCAGCTGATTTTGGTCTCTCTTATGCACTAGGGGGTCTCGATCCCAACTCCCATCTCATTTTGAAGATGGTAAATTAGATTTCTGTGTCTGCAGAGGGCTGGGCTAGCACATTCTGTTTGCTGGAAAGGCTTTGAAGGATTTTTTTCTTTTTTTACAGTCTTGAAGTTTTGCCAATCTCTCCTGGCTCCAAGGAATACAACAGGACATGGTGTTTATTGCAGTCACACTATGAACAGGGAGATCAGGCAGTGGTGTGTTCATGCCACAGCATAGATCTTCTGCTGGGAGACTACAGGAGGGAAAAAAAAATAAATCCAGGCATTCTCTTTCCAGTAACTTTGGTATTCAGACCACTCTGAATAAATCTAGTGAAAGAAAATGCACATTAAACTGTGTTTAGGGCTCTTGCACCCAGAGGAAGCTGAGACTTACCAGAAATTATTGCAGCTCTCACTGTCCTACTCCAGACAGACACAACCAAAGGAGGCCTGATGTAATGTTATATATACACACATCATATTGCCATTTATTTTATACCTCTGCGAGCTCTCCCAGCTTAGCTGGGTGAAGTCCAGAAAAATCCCCTGACATGGTCCAACACGACCTCTCCCTCCTTTTAGGCTTTACCATCAGCTACAGCCTTGTCTTGTTATATTGTACCTTCCCCTTCATTATTACCTTTACTGAAGGGAAGGGCTTCCAGAGGGTTTGGGGAGCAGGGCAGAGGAGCCAGAGCTCAGCTGACACGGGGTAACCAGCACCAAGGCTGCTCTGAGCCCCTGGGGATTATTAAATCACAATGTAAATATTCCCACCTGCTGCCTCCATAGGATCTGCATCCTTCAGTCTTTTCCCAGCTAAACAGGCCTCAAAATATGATGGAGTCACAGAATAAATTACAGGGGTGCAGAAAGTAAACAAAATTGAGAATTTATCAGTGCAGGACACTAGTTTAGAGCTGGTGGTGGCATTTGCTACATCAACTCATTTGAGTCTGAAAGATTTGGTTTGTGCACCTAAGATAAACATACAAACATTCCCCTATTTCTTATAAATATTAGCTACAGGCTTCTTTGGGGACACACTAAAACCAGGAACTTCAGAAGCCTCAAACAGGTTGGAAATTGGCCCACAGAAGTGGAACTAAAGTTTATAAGAAAAGGTAGAAGTGGTATTTCAGTTCAATAAGTCACAAGCCATATGAGCTATGTGATGACTTCTAGCTCTTTTCCTTTTTTTATTTCAGTAATCATCCTGCTCATATTACCTATGGCCTTTTCCCACCTCTTAACCTTCTGCATCCTGCAGTGGTGCTGCACAATGTCACATCTTGCAGAGCTGCTGCTCTAATCATATTCAGAAACTACACAGAAATGTCCAGACTTAATCACATCTTTGACCTACTCTGTGTCCATACAGCTGCAGTCTCCAGATTAACACACAAAGTTGGGAAACTTCAGGCATGCTGTAGGGAAAGAATGCCTGGGAGATACTACTTTCACAGGTATGTAAAACCTGTTTTTAAAGAAAACAGGATTCTTCAAGAGGGCAAAATTTTCTCTTCCCTAAATCTTCTTGATTTTCACGTCCTCTGTATCATCCTTCAACTGCACAAACCTGGCATCACCTGACTTGCCTCACAGAGCAGTCAGAAATAGTCTCATAGAGCCAGATAAAATTTAAAATAATTCCTAGAATAGCTCTTCTGGAGCACACACGTTGTAAGGCAACACAAATGGGACTCTGCAAAAGCACTTCAGTGGCATTTGCTGGTGGTGAGTCACAGAAGCCACCCCGGCTCAGGTCCCTGCTCCCTGCAGGGTGAGCCCCCAGCCCAGATGCCAGTTCCAGCCCAGCTGCTCCATCCCTCACAGCCCCGTGTCTGAGCCAACATCGGAACTTTTGGAGTCAAGGAGAAACTCATCATTCTGTGCTGACAGTCCCAAACGGCTTGAAAAATAAAATAAACTTGCAGTAAAGCCCTCTGTGCCAAGTCTCATTCCACAGGCAAGGATAGAGGGTCTCAGTCGTACACAGAAGCTCAGAAAATGGTCAGAGAATTTTAAACTCCTAAAATAGAAAGTTCAGTGAGGAAAAATACCTTAGTCATGTAAGCAGACTTTATACTTTGACTCTGAAGTGTTGTTTTTCCTCTTTCAGTTCAGAACACAGTCAGTTCTTTAAAAAATTTTTATCAATTATCTAAAGTGTACTTTAAAATATTATTACTACATATATAGCATAATAATATCACAATTCATATCCCCCAATCTTTGTTATTTACTCAAAAACATTATTGGGTGCAGGCAGCTTCATGTTCTGCAAAAAAGCTGAGAGGTATCTACGCAACTTTATATTTAAGTGATTTTATAATTTTGCCCTCTACACTCCCAGATGTTTCCAATGTCTTACTTAAGTTTCTGCAAACCATCTGCAAACTTTTATACGTCTGGATTCTCAATAAGGCAAAACCAGGCACTTACAGCAGCATTAAACACAGACATTTATCACTGTGGATCTTCAATATCTGCAGCAAACATTAATAGGGATATTTTTCCTCTCTTATCATTTTTAGCAGTTCAAATTATCATTTTTCACTATGCAAATTAAAAAACCCCAAACGTTAGTGCTGAGGGTAAAAAGGTACCAACTTTTATATGCCAAACACATGCTTTAAGAGAGGCAACAAAGTGTGGAAGTTTCAACAGCAGCATGAAACAAGCACTTTAGTCCCCCTTCCTTCCCCCAAGACTATTTTCCACTTCTTGATCAACTTTCACGGTGTTTGTTTTTGCTTCTCTGGAGTTTCCCATTCATTTCCATGCAGAGCACAGCAAGGAAAGCAGAGAGTTAACACTGCAGTTGCAACTGGTGTGAGCCTTTACTATTAGCTTGAATTTACAGAGCAATCTCTCCTTAAAAAGAAATAAGAAAAAAAAAAGAATTCCTCACTGCACTGTAACACTGAGAAGTATATTTAAAAATTCTCTCTCGGGTCTCTCTAAACATCTGTTCAAAGGTTTTGCTGTATCTTAAAAGGGCTCTAATTACGAGAAACTCCTTTCTTACTTAAGCCCAGGGCTCGCATTTCGATTATAACTCAAGCTCCAGTTAATTTAGGGCTAAACCCAAAATGCCTGTACCAAACAGAAGAAAACATAGGCCTACCTTAAAACTTTCCAGCTTTTCAGAGGATCCAAGTCAGAGATTATAGACACCATTGTAGTAATAACAACAATAAAATATGTATAGTAAAAATGAAAAAAGTAAAAAAGAAGAAAAAACACGGCAGGGAAGGCTAACCACAAAAGCAGCAACTACTCTACTCAGAGTGGGAATGACAACAAACCCAGCACAGCTCTTCCTCCTTCTCAAGCTGATAAGCACTTGTCCCAGCTTCTCTCCACCCCCAAAATCAATCTTGTGCTATATTGCTTCACAGTCCCAGTTTCATTTCTTCACCACTACCTTTTAAAGCCCTTGTAATCTGCTCCAACTGATCAAATTTGACCTTTTTGTAGTCCACTTTATTCCAAGCACAGCCCTCAGTTAAATCTCTCTTTATTAACACTGTCCTTCTTGGCTTTCTTTTGGAACAAACACAGCTCAAGCTCGAAGCCTCCAGTCTTTGCCAGCAATCATTTACAGATTACTGCAAGCTGCAGTCTTCTCCTTTTGAGTATTTTCTTCTACCTTTGAGGTTTGTTTTTATATTATTTTCTGAGGGTTTGCTGGTGGTCTCCCCCTGTTCTGTGCAGGTTGGAGTTTGACACTTTTAAAGGAGGGACTTTCTAATGCAACTCCTCTCCCACCCTTCCCTCCTCCCCTTGTCCCTCACCCCCATATGGAGAGACAGACACACGCATTAAAAGCAGTTCACAACCTTTAAAATACAGAATAATCTCTCTTCCCCCCCTCTGTTCTTTAAATCTATTAGAATTGATAGACTTAAACACAGAAGCTGTGCTTGAAATGCACTGATCTAAAGCAAGGCTGCTATTATGGAGGAATAATAAAAAGCCTAATCACGCACAACCAGATGAAACCCTTTGGATGTTTTAAAGGGGAGAAGGTGTCTATACAGTTCCATTAAATCAATTTCTTTTTTTTGCTACTTAAAAATAAATTGTAAAGCATCCTCCAGATTACTTGGTGATCTGAAAAGTTGTCTAACTGCTGATAGTGTGTATTTACTTAGGAAAATTGAGTTGATTGGCTTCATTTGTGCTTCTGTAATACTTTTGACATTGATTTTCCTCTATTTAAATACTTCTCTTGCATTTTTTTTCCCTTCTAAATGTTTTTCATTCATTCTGCAAATGACTGCAACCTCTACTTGAGTTCTGCCAATTCATTAGGATTTCTGGAAATTCCCGAATTGAAATTCTTTGGGGGAAAAAAGCAAAACAGTACTTTATGAAGTGTTCAGTCAGAACCAAACTACCCCAAGTGGTAGATATTCCACTTTGATATTTATATCACAGGCATATGCTCCTAGTTTCCCTCTGCCGCCAGCTCTCTCTCTCTCTCAGAAAAAAAAAAATACAAAAAAAAGTTAAGATCAGCCCATGTATGTTAAAGGAAGAAGTGACATGATGGTCACAGAGAGATTTGGGAGATCTGGCAGTGTGTGAGACACTCATAGAAACATAATAGAGATTATTATAACACAGAATAAACTTTTAAATCTTCCACTGCCTCCTTCTTTGGTGAGATAAAACTCGAGCTGTGCCTAAACCCTTTCAGACTCCCTGCTCTGCTGGAGGCTGGGTTTGGGCAGCCTGGACCCCCCCCTTGCTGGCTGCACAAAGGCAGCACAGTCTTGCCCCGGCCAGAAGGTGACACTGGGGCTTCCCACCGCCCAAAAAAAGAGAATGTGACCATTTTGCCTGCCAGCCAGCAGCCAGCTGATAGTGGTCAGACAGAAACAACCAGTTTTAAATTACCCAGACACAAAATGCCCTCTTTGCTGAAGGGCCAGAGCATCATTGGCCCCTCATTTAGGAGAGACACTGAGTTATCTCCTGCCTCCCTCCCTGCCTCAGCCAGGTGAAGCTCCTGGCTCAGCCTGTGGGGCCCTACCTGTTGATCAGTTCATCAAGTCAGGCCTCAAGTTCAGACTTTGGAACTTTACATCCTCCCCTAGGCAATGCTTCCAACAGTTTTGCTTTGTCTCAGAGGGCTGTAGAGAGGATAAACACTTCAGAGACAGCTCATGGTGAGATTGCAGGTGCAGATTTGGGGCAGGAGGGTGGAGGACAGCTGAGGGTTACAGATATTCCACCTCTCTCTTAAAACCTACAGGGCACAGGGTGTTTCTCACCTGATATTCACATATTTCTGAGCAATTCTGCAGAGATAAGGCTTGTATCCAGCTCCATAAACTTTGGGCCCTATATTTATTTAACTACAGGAGGTGGGCAAGATGCTTATAATGGAAAATTAAATCCAGTTGTTTCTTTGTGGAACTGAGGAAACTCATTCTTTTTGCATGGAAAGCAAATACAAAGGGATTGGTCAGTGTCTCTCTTTTTCCTCCCAAAAGTTTGTTAACAACTGTTATAGAGGGTTAATCCCTCGTTTGAGGCTGGGGAGGACATCAGTGGTTGCAGCACACAGCTTTTTCTCTTTCCTCTCTACTCTATTGCCACATTTGCTGGTTTTAGAGCTACGTTCACCTATTTTTCCCACATAAACTTCTCACTGAATATTTTGAATTGTACAAATATATTGATGACCAGGCTTGAATTAAGAAAGGCTTCATGCTTAGCTTGCAAAAAAACCAAAAATCAAAATACCCTGACCTTTCCTGAGACTGACAAGCCAGGATTGTGTCCTTGTCACATCCCGTTGCAGGTCAAGGTGAGAAAGAGGTAGATGCTCTGTCTTTATACTCCACTACACTAAGATCCTCAGTGTCTTACTCTGTTCATTCCAAAATTCCACAAACTATGTCTATTTCAAGAATTTTATCACTAACAAGTACATCTTATACTTTCCATAGATATATTTTTCACTGTCTTCCCACAGAAAATGCTCCATTATCTCTGCCAACATATCCACATGAAAACTATACTGTAGGAGTAAATATACTTATTCCTTTCCCTTTTGCACTTATTGTGGTTATTTCTATTTTTTTAATCTCAAATTCTTGTGTCTGGAACAAAAACCATGTCTCCATTTTGCAGGACCATGCTGGCATTTTGCCAGCTTTTCCTACAACACTGAGGACAGCAACTATAAGCTTCTAAAAATAAAACTACGAGATCAAGTTTAGCACAGAGGAACTTGCAACAGGCAATGGATTTTCCAAAACAGCCTCACGTGTTTCATACAGCATGTAGCTATAGTAGGAGAAAACAAATAGAACAGAAACAGAAACTCACTGTAAAATTATTTTAACTCTTGTGCTTAGATAGCAGACCCCAGCTCAGCTTTTTTTTTCTCTGAAGACTCTGTATTCAAAATTTTCATTTTATGCTTTGAATAAAAAAAATTTCTTATGATCTTCAGCTTGTTTGCCAGGAAAACACCAGCACATCTGTGAAATATTACTTAAGCAAATTTATTACAGTTAGCCAGAAGGCAACAACCCCAAAAATTTTCTCTACCTGCTGAAATCCAGCCTATTGTGTAATTTGAATCTTTCATGCCATAACACGTTCTCCCAGTGAGAACTTAATTGGTTCTTAGTTGACATGATAAAGAAGAACAAGCTTTCCAAAATTCTGAGTCATGTTAAAGTAAATATATATTTATATATATATACACTTTTGAAAACAGCATTCCTATATACACACATACACAAAAGGATCTCTAAGCAATGTCATCACAGTTTAGACAGCTGTGGAGTCAAAAAAGTTCCAGATCAGCCAGCTACAAACATTTGAAGGTCAAGTACAGGACAAAGTGTTTAAAAAAGCAAAAGCAGTTATGGCTACTGAGCATTAGAAAGATGATTTTTGTCATGAGATTTTTTCCCCAGCTCTTTTTTTACCAGAATCCTCTTGGACTGAGAACTTCATAGTGTTGGGCAGGATAATAAACCAAGTATAGTAAGCAATTTGGGTTTGTTATTTAATCTTCTTCCAAGAGAGTTATCTCACTCAAAATATTTTAGGTGCCAAGGAAGGTCTGCCAGAGCACAACCTTTTAGTCAGGGTGCCCAGCAGCCTGGTTATCAGGCAATAATAGAGAAATATAGAACCTTCTAGCATCTTCCCAATACATATTTTCTGTTGCTCTTTCATACAAAGCAATATTAAATTATTTGAAAGAAATCTTGGTCTTTTACCAGGAAAACCTCACTCTCCCTGGGGAGCCTGTTGTTAAACAAAAGCTCAGCTATTAAAGAGTGGCCTCCAACTTCAGGGCTGCTGTTGGGGGCTGATAAAGGCTCTTCTCCAGAGTGCCTCATGCTGTCCCTCCCCATCAGCCTTGCCACCCCCCTGCCTCTCCTCCCAATCCCTAATGCCTCGCCTTTTAAGCAATGGAGTGACTAATTGAAAATGCATTCCACTGCTTTACAAGCAGCTTTTTCTTTCCTGCTGACCAGCCAAATGTTTTAAAGTTGGCAAGATGCTGCTTTAACTTGGGAACTTGAGCACTTGTTCATGGCCTGGATATGTGAAAAATTTCTGGCTGAATTCAATAATTCTGATGGAAAAAAATATTAATTAAAGATCTTACTCCTAGAACTGGTATAAGTAAGTCCAAGTATTATTATGAATATTTAAAACTAGTCCATTCTTTTTTTGTGAAATACATAATTTGAGAGACAAGAAATTTTAAATCCCAAGTCTAAGAAATTCCCAAAGTCATGCCCTGGTGCTTGTACAGAACCAGAGGAAAAGCAGTCACAAATAGGCATAAATCCAGCTGACAATTACTCTTTGGGAATTGGGAACTGTAACCAAAACACCCTGGAGACAGCAATCGCTGATTCACTGCAGGTCAATGGCCAACTGGGCTGGGATTCAGCACATCTTATCACACACTGTAACTTAGAAGTTGGCTTCATCCAGAAGCTGCAGAGATTGAAGGGTTTTGTTTCCTTGCTGATTGTACAAAGCCTACACTTTAACAGTTAATCATTAATCTTAAATTGCATAAATGTGTCTCATACTTATCGACTTCTCACTTTTAAAGTCTGCAGAGACAAACTTTCAAGAGATGGTATTTTTTTTTTTAATCCTGATTGTGTTTTTAATGGATTTTCAAGTACTTTCAGGTTTTGCTCATGACAACTCCTGCAATAAAAAGCCTCACGAACAAAGATGTGTTTTGTGTCTATTCACCTAGCAGAAAATCACTATTACGACATACTTCATTATGAGAGAAATGCTTTCCAGCCTCCCTGAAGAGACAGTCATCCCCAAACTCCCATCAGCCTAATTGTTTTTAAGGTGTTTGTAGTCCACTTTAAACAGCATATGAGCCAAACATTTATGTCCTCTGCTGAATTTCTCTTTACTGGCCAGCAGGAAGGTTTCTTAGCTCTGCAGCACTGGCAGAGCACTTCTGTAGTCTGAGGCAGGGCTTGCCCTTCCTCACCCAACAGAAAGAATGAAAGAGAAGAAAAGCTCCTTGTATTTGCCAGACATGTTCAAAAAGAGCTCCTTGCACACCCCAATCTGCTGCTTTCATTCCATTTGGCAGAGTCAGGGGTCAGATTTGGTGGAAAGGAGAAAAGCAGCCATTAACTATTCCAGCACCACAGCAGACTGAGGAGCCAAAGCTGACACTGTCTGTCTTTTCATTTCCATTCTTTTGGTGTCAGGTCATACAGTGAACACCAAGAGGTCCTTATGAAGCCTCATGAAAAGGTTATTGTTCAGGCTGCCTTCATAACATAGCCCAGAAAATAAAAACTTTGGTGATGACCTTAATAAGTGCTTTGTTGTGAAGGCTGTGTTTTCACATGGACCACAGCTGCATTTGTACAGCCTCAATGCCATCTTATACAGTGCTGGAGAATAAATCTAAGGGTAATTAATTTATGATGAATGCATAAATGTCTTCCTAAATATAAAATGTTTAGGAAGCCATTTCCAAAGAGACAAAAGAAAATTAGCTATTCCACATCCATATCTGTCTTTTAATAGACTCTTCATCACCTTACCTCTGGTTTTCTATCCATCACAGAACTTCAAGGGATAAGATGATTATTGGAAAGGGACTAGGTGGAGATATTTAGTAAATTCTTCTCTCTATCTTTCTTCTTGACATTGAGAAAACTATTTTTTTATCTGTGCCCTACTTTTCCATCTGGGAGGGACAGACACCACCCTAGCAATCTACAGAGCAGAACACTAGAAACTTAATAGAAGACACAAAAATTGGCAGCTTTATGAAATTCCTTCCTTTCCAAGACTGTTTTAAGTATAAATCAACTGAAATACTGGTTCGTCATTCAGTGTAAAAGAACATGATCTGTTGAGACAGATGGCTTCTACCACTTCAAAAATTAGAGTTGCTGTAGCAAAGTAAAGAGCCCCTGATGCTTTAAAAAAGTTATCTATACCATACCCCTTAGAAATAGAATTATTTAAAAGCTCCAAAGTCCTAGAGGGAAATAAGGGGAAGAAATAGCAAAAGGGAATCATTACTCAATTAAGGAAATGGTGAAATAAATAATCCATTTCTGATATTCATATTTATTAGAGTACACTCAGGCACATGATTTTGAAGGTGTCAACCACAAACACCTATTTTATATACTGAGTTTGTATCTGTTAAACAGAGATAGAGATACAAGGTCCCTTGTGACAGTGTGCTTTGCTATTGACCTAAAGATGATGACATGTGAGTAGGGGAGGAAAAAACACTTCAGATGCCAGAGCAATCCCATACATATTTCATGTAAAGGCACTTTTAGCCTGTGTCTGAACTGCACCAGAACAGGCTGAGTTTACCCTGATGCTGGTCAGGATTCAGGATTTGCTGTACACACTAGAGATAACTCTGTTTCATCTTCCTTTCCTATTTCAAAGGCTGGGAAGAGCTGACAAAACAGGAAGGCAACTTTTTGCTGTAACAGCTGGCAGGAGATTTTTATAGACACAAAAACCAATTAAGTGTCCTGATTCTGGGCATGTAGCTCCCCTGGAGCCTTTGTTTAGAAGTGCTTATCTTCTTGCATAGGCACAATCATCCACAAATCCATGTACAGGTGTGTGTGCGTATCCAAACAAAGCACCTCAGAGTGCACTGAAATGAGCTGTTGCTCTCCTGAGGAAAAACTCAACATGTTATCCCTGTGAAAACAGTACAGGAGAGAGTTTCTTAACAGTATTACTTCATCAATAGAAGGCTGGCATTAAATTCAGTTCTAAAGGACAGCTTATCCATAGAAAATGTTTGCTCTAAAGGTCTTAATTCAGGCAAAGTCAGAGAAACCTTTTTTTTTTCTTATATCTTGGATGCAGTTGTTTATTATCTAAAGAAAATTCTTTAGTTTCTGAAAAAGCAGTACTACATTTTTTTCTCTTTATGAGGACCACTCATTTTGAAAAGAAGCATCACCTAAACATATATACATTCATTCATTCATTCATTCATTCAGTCATTCATTCAGTCATTCATTCGTTCATTCATTCCCATGTTGGTGATTCCATCACTTCTTACATCTGTTCATAAAAGTTTTGTATCTTTCAAAGCATTAACAGCTATTGTAGCCCAGGTTAAATAATTTATATACAGCAGGTCATAGTCATACACATAATTAGTTTACAGGAGATACTTTCTTTCCATTCAAAAATACTCAGTCTCATGCCACACTTTTCTCTCTTGCTGACCTCATTTACACAAGCCCAAGCAAGTTAGTGATTTTTCTCCCAGACAAGGCCTAGGCTGTGATTCCAATAAAGAGAAGCACGGGTCCCCATGTTGAAAATAAAACATTTTTATTGCTTTCTAAACCTCAGGCATAAACATTCATTGCTTCATCTGACAAAATCCCACCAATAAAGACTGCAAAAAGAGTGAGATTAATAGAAGCAGCTTTCTAGAACACTGCACTACCCTCTAGACACTGGAAGGCTTGAAAATTGCACATCGTAAAACTTGGCCTGTAGAAGGGCAAGGAAAATACCCTTTCCTCATTTGGCTGCTCATTCTAAGCAAATCCACACTTCTCTGGAAGCTGCAGGACCTAATACAGACTGAGGCCCCCATGTCTGGGCTGGATTTGCTGCTAATAATTCATGGGGTGTCCTTGGAAACTTCCTTTGTTTCACAGGTTCTTATTACATCAGGCAAGCAGAGATCAGTAGATCATAAAATCATAGAATGGCTTGGGTTGGAAGATACCCTAAAGATCATTTTATCCCATCTCCCCTGCCATGGGCAGGGAACTTTCCACCAGAATAGGCTGCTCAGAGCCCATCCTACCTGGCCCTGGACACTTCCAGGGATGGGGCAGCAACAGCTTCTCTGGGCAACCCGTGCCAGGGCCTCAGCAGCCTTTATAGTAAAGAATTTCTTCCTAATCCGATTTAATTCTACCTCTTTTAACTTCCCTTCTTAACATGTCACTGCTTCCCCATCTGATAGAAATTTAGAGGACTGAATTACAAATTGTCTGTGTTCCTCAACAGCTGGGAAGGAGTTCAGTCTCTGCCTGAGGAAACCAGGAGGGGAAGATAGTGCTGCTTTCCATGGAAGGTTCTTCAGATAATTTATATTTCTCTTTTAGTTTGTAGCTTGTCTGCAAATGAGAAGTTCCAGCTGTTGCTAATTATTCCTTTCCCAGTAGTCTGAGAAAGCTTCTTCCTCTAGCAGAAAGAGGTGTCTAGTCACTAACCAGGTTACTTTAAATACCCCAAGACTTTGTTTTTTTTCTTTTAGTTACCATCTCCTTAAGAAGTAAGCAACCTTCTTTTCACATTATAGATGCCAAATCTAAAATTCATGTTCATTTCATGATGTCAATGATGAAGTCAGGCTTCATGTTGGCATTATAGATATCACAACCTGGCACAACACTGGGGCTAACACCTCCCAAAACACAACCATCAGCTGAGGGCTCTTTGGGATATTAACTGGCCTGTGTTCAACCCAGTTAACCTGTGCTCTGTTGGTCATGAACAGCCACAACATTCCCTAGACTTCCAAGGGATGCAAAATACAAAGCCTTGAGTGCCGTTTTTCCATTGTAATGGCATAAGGGAATGGTATTTTTAAAGAGACCACTGGTTTATATTTGTTACATTTTATTAGTCAAATATATTTTGGCCAAATATTTTGTATCTTTTCTTATATTTCCCCTTTTGCTGACAGATTGAACAGCCTGTGCATATATGTGGGGCAGCCCAACTGCCTTTTTTGAAGTGACATAACCTTAACCATGGCAAAAGTAGGGCAAATAAAAATTCCCCTTCAGGGCACATTAACCCAATCTATATATTGAAGGTAGTCTATTACAAATAAATGTTTCTAGATATCTAAATTTCTATGAATTTGAAACAAATTTCATTATCCTTGCGTGATCGTGATATGGGCAAATAATTCTGTTGTGTTCCAAATACAGAGCCAAAATATTTGTCACCTAGGATCTAGTGGAAATCATTGCCCACCTCTATCTTTCCTGATGTGCTGTTGAAAACTTTATCTCTGGATAGTGATGACCTGTACCAAGAGTTCATATACAGAAAGAAGAATGAAATTCTTTAAAAGAAACTGTTTTAAAAGAGCATTCAGCCCAGCATGGAGAAGCAGTGCCATTTTTGTCCTCATCTGTACATGCTGAATATTTTCTAGCTCTTGCTGAAACAAAAGCTTTCTCCCCATCTCCTCATCTGGCCCCTCTCCTCCACCATCAGAGGTAAAAATGGTTTTTGTGAAATCACCTGATCTGATATTCCAAACTCTTGTCTGAGCAAAATTGTTGTGGGAAGCTATCCTGACCTGGGTGTCTGGATGGCTTTGGGATACCTGGAATGGAAAAACAACTATTGAACACTAATACAGCACAGAATCTTTTTTTTTTTCTGCTGTAAACCCTGGCACGAGACTGGAGGAGTAGTAGCTACAACTTCATCAGCCATCGAGTTTGGCAGAAAGAAGAGCTTTTCTGAGATCAATGAAGTGTTATGTGTCAGGATTTATTCTGTAGGTCTGATCAGAGGAGGAGGAAAGGGAAGGTGCTCTCCCTTCTGCAAGCACTGCATGTGAATTTATTGAGAGCTATCATCGAAAGCTGAGGGACTAAATTCAGTGTGTATGGACACTCTTTGAAAGACTGCCAAAGGCTTCAGAAATAGGAACATAAATTGAAGGTGAACAAAACTGCAATTGAATCTATCTCCAGCAAATATAATTAAGAAAATAACCTAGTGAATGAAAAATACATTGGACTTTTAGAAATCATGTCATTTTCAATAATACAAGAAAAGGAGTCCTAAAGGCAGGAATTCCCGAATTAAAGAGTGATAGAAGAACCACTTTGAAGTAAATAGGCTATCCCAGAGCCAAAGACTGTTCCTGCCTTAGCAGAAACAATACCAGTGTATGGCAATAATGTTCACAGTCCCCTGAGCTGCAGCAATGCTGTTTGCTCCTGGCACACCTTCAGCTTTTCCCCATTGGTTTCAGTCCTGACAGCCACCCCCTGCTCTGCCTCTGGCTTCTCTACCACAACCTGATATACTTCATAAATTTTCATGTTTCTCTTTTTCTCCCTCATTTTCTCTTGTTGTATCTTTATCTATCTAAAATTGCTGTCCATAATACAGGGATGGCATAAGCTTCCAGCCAAAGGTATCCTCTTTCCACACTGTGGAATTATGATAATCTAATAAACCATGAATAAAGAACTGTCTATTTTCCAATCAGTTTCATTCAGAATTCTTCTCCTTTTGAAAATTATCTCTTTGCAAGCCCCAGTATGTGAATGACTAGCAGGTATGTACTCAGTTTGCTGTACTGAATGTAATCGTGTCATGATCATTCATCCTTAGACAACACAGTCCAGGGACAAATCCATCTTTATCCAACATAATGAAGTCCAGGAGAGACTTTGTTTGCATCGAGCACAATATCATTTATGTTTGAAACTTAAAAACCCCAAACAAATCATCATTGATTATTTGCTACTAAGTGTGTGGATACAGTAGCCTTGCTGAGAAAATTAAATAATTTAATCCTAGAAGGAGCTGGGTTTGGAAGGGACCTTAAAGATCATCATGTTCCAGCCCTGCCACCCTGGACAGGGGCACCTTTCACCAGATTGCTCAGTCTCCTATCCCACCTCTCTTGAACTCTTCCAGGGATGGGACCATCTCCCATCATACTCAATTCCCCTCCATGTGTTACATACTGGTGCTTATGGAATAACACACCTTGGGGTTTGATTTGAGTCTCTTCCTTGAAATAGTTGAGAGGAATGTGCTGGTTTTGGTTGAAATCAGCACAGGGGAGACACCTTTGCATCACCACATCACATCCCTGCTGGGTGGGCACTCTCAGACCTGCCAGTGCCGGTGCAGGCTGTGGGTTTAATGCTTCTCCTGCCATCCATGGTCCATGACCTTATTGACCTGGACAGATCTTCACACCAGCAGCCTCTGAGCCCTTCCTATTCCACAAATTACCTCCATTATGGAAAATAAAGTTTTTTGTTTTACAAAAACCCATTTTTCAGATTCTTCTTTTTGAGCAGCCTGGTGTGACCTCATGGCTATACCAGCTTTGACTAGAGACCTGCTCATGTTCTTTCCAACCCCAGTCATCCTATGATCCAAAAACCCTCTCTACTCCTTTTATTTTTTTCCCCCACTCCAGCCATAAACTCCTGTTTATGGGTAGAGATACTAAATCTGTTTATTCAAATCAACAGTTTTTCAACAAGATAACTGTATCAGATTTTTAACTATAAATTCCCAGTTCCCCTGATTTTAATTCATAGTCCAGAAAGGAATTACCTAATGTAAGAAATAAGAAAATGTATTTCATTTATGAGCGGGTAAAATTTTGAGTTTGGACTGCCTGGACCTTCAGCTATCCTTCTAAACAAGTTAGTTTAAAATCCTCCTGGCTGTTCCAGCTATGATTTGACTGAAACATGAGCACTGTGTGCATGGTTTACCAGCTGAGGATCAGGCTGTCAGCAGGGAATGGGGAGAGTTTGTTCTCCAACTCATCTCAGCCATGTTGCATCTGTCACAAACCTGTAAATTGGGCCTTTTCCTGATATTCCCCAATCCCTGAAATGTCTGCTGTGCTGTGTCTGTGGCCTGCCAGAGCCATCCTGATGTGTCCTGCCTGTCACCCTCCAGCTTGCCACATTACTGAGGGAGTAGGGGGGGCAACATCTGCTCCTCAGCATCCTTCCGGGGCTCAAGGAGCAAGAGGTGGTGATGAGATTAGTAAAAAGGAAGTAAAAAGGAAAACAATGGTGGAAGGCACACATTGGGATCTTTTGAGGATTGTGCAGCAGCTGAAGGCTGGGGATCTGGGGTGATGAGTCATTTCAGGCAGATACAAACTTTCCCCAGCACTTCCCCACCTTACATGAAAGGAAAGGCAGAGGAGCCAGACCATCTGGACAGCTCTGTGGGAGCAGAGCCTGCAGAGAGGCTTGGGCTGCCCACGATGCTGAGCTGGAAACAAAGCAAAACAACTTCCTCTGCAAACCTTCCCCAGCTCCCTCACCAGCGGCCATCAGCTGATTTATGTCAAGGAGCACTCACAGCAATTAACCCTTATTATCATTCTCCAAATGGAAAAGAAGGTTAAGCCAAAGAAGAACAAAATATTATGAGAAGGGTGACATTAAATTGAACGTGTGATAGAGTTTCAGGGCCATTGCCATTGAAACCAAGAGAAATTTGCCATAGAACACATAGCATAGGTTGGGAAGCACTGCAAGGATTCATAGTGTCCTGCTGTTGTCACAGCACTACATTATAATCACAAAAGGTTTAGAAGTTAAATTTGAGATAGAAATTCATAGGAGAGGCAACGAAACAAGCAGGATGTGTCACCAGAAAAAGTAGATGTGCAGAGCTTGACAATTTGCATGAAAATCCCAAGACAACTTTCCTCATTGATCAGATTTCTATTGCTACACAAATCCTCCTCTGTGCAGATTACTGTGAAGCAGTCAAAATTAACCTTTTTTCTTTTATTATTAGACTACAAGATTCCCAACTTTCATAGCTTCCTCAATTATCATTTTTCATTAGCTCCATTACCCAATCTAAATATTCTTTTTCCTACAACGATTTTAGTTTTGAATAACCCAGCAGTAAAACATACAATGGAAAGAAACTGGCAATTGTTGTATAGAGTTATGCTATTTATTCAGGAATTTGTGAACCTACCTCATACTAAGTATAGGCTAAAAAGAGAAAAAATGGCTTAAAATTTCTGTAAATGTTACCAAATATTTGACCACACCTGTTCCCACATGAAATATATTCTCTCTCACACCGCAATATTTATTGCCTGTGAAGACTATTAAGGAAAGATTTATTCTAGTTGACACTAGGCAGTAGTTAAGATAAAAACTGTTGGCCAAAATTATAAATTACTCTGTTTCTAAAATGACAAAGGACCTTTCCACACAGCTTAATAAATGGTAGAATTTCTGATACACAATTTCTGTATTCAGTTATTTCAAGCAAGACTGTTGGTTTCATCAAAACTGTGATGTGCTCTTGATGAGACCAGATCTGTTAATTTTAACTTTTGACATCCAAGCTTTATAAATTTTATCTGTGTAATTTTAGGAAATTGCAATGGAGCATGACAACCATGACTGTTTCTCTGTCCTGGATTGCTGCAGAAAGTGACTGTGTCCATCTATATCCATCCAAATAGATTTGGAATCTCTTAAGTTAAAAAATTAATGGCGGGAAAACTGTGATATAAATAAAAAAATATCTTAGTCACCTCTATAATGATCAGTACTAAAAGGGTCATAAGATACTAGAAATCTTTGGTCTTTCAAAACAAAGAGAATTCAGGGGTCAGAGAAAATATTAGAAATAATCTTTAGATTAAATGAATGTCCTTCATTAAATGAATGTATTTCTCAGAGGAAAAATTAGTGACTCCATATAAATTATCTTTCCTTCTAACAGACATGTTAAGTTATGATGTAGAGTGGGTCTCTGCTGTTCAATTTACCAAGAAATAAAAGTCCAGGTATGTGCCATGACAGAGGCTAATTTCTGTTGTCTTTAATTTGGCAGAAATATAGGAAGTGTAGATAGAGCATAAAAGCCTCACTGTGAAGCTGGGCACTGGTACACATCAAATCCTAATTAGTTTATTGATTAGGTCTATAAAGATGGTGTCCTGTTAACAAAAAGGATATGTTATCCATCCTTTGCCTATTGTAGTGCTGCAGCAGTTCCAGCAAGCTTAGCATATGGATTTATATACTTGTCTCTACAGTCCATTTATAAACAAGTAACTCAGAGGATTTAGCTAACCCCCATCTGGTTACTTGAAAAGCAGAAGTGCAAAAATATCAAAGTAACAGAAATAAAAATCATTTTAACTGGTCTCCATCTGGCAATTTTAATAATGGAAATGTAAAGTTGCAAAATGTGCCAGCTATCCAGGCTTAGTGAAAAAAAGAAAAATTGTGTTTAAAAACATTTTAAAAGTCAAGACAGGTTAGATAAGAGTCTAGCTGAGGGTCGACTAACTTCAATATCACAGAAATCGGGGTCACAGTTTACCCTAGCACATAAAAAACATATTTCCTCTTAAGTACTGGGGCTTGCAGCAATTTCTTCTGGGCTGGAGACAGAGGCTGAACAAGGAGATTTCTAAAATAATTCCTTCTGCAACTGAAGATGTGACATTAATTTAAATTTTTTGAACTCTTTTACATTCCGAAAAAGGTTTTCTTTTAGTGTTTGGTAGCTGAAAGGGTTAAGGTGGCTCAGGAAGTGCCAGATCTTGGGCTCATTTGAAAGAATAAAAGAGAACAAACTACTCACTGACTACTTTCAGTTGAATCCTACAAACCAGATTTGCATACTCCATTAGGAAACTTGGATGCAGGAATCATCAGTGCTACAACATTTAATGTGATATATTTTCAAAGTTAGCCTAAAACCTTTGCACAGCAGGATTGGAATGATCATGGTTTGCATTTTTCTTCTTTTTTTTCCTGTTCTTCCCACTTCTCACTTTTGTTTTGTTTCACTTTGAATACTTCACAGTGTTTGTATTTTGAAAGCTGGCCTATTTTCCCTCACAAAGCAGATTCAGTTTGTGGTATAAATGCTAAATCAGCATGTGTCAAACTTGTTAAACCTTTTTTATGCCAGGCCTTGAAGGACCTGATAAAATAAAGCCGTAAAGATATACATTTTAATAAAACATTATTCATGCACTGTTAGTCCACAAAATATTCTCATGTAGTATATAGAAATGAAAAGCAGCATTTCTCTGGCCTAAAGCTAACTTTTTATTACTCCCTTGGTAATTTTTCCTTTTTTAATACTATTTTATTTATTTATTTTACAATAAGCCTTCAGAAAAGGGGTGGCATTTTTCTCAACACTTTTGCTTGTGGTTTTTTTTTCCCCCTGACCTTTTACATCATCTATAGAATAATTTAATAAGGATGTGGAAACCAGGCAAAGTAACTGCTGGAAGCAATATATGCTGATCAAAACCCAGAGAGAGCAGCTCTGTCGAGAACACAACTGTGGTTGTGTGGTTCAGACACTGGCTTGGGAGAGTCACGAGATCTGGGTTTTCTTCCGTAAACCTCCTGACCTCTCTGAGTGATACCAGCTCTCTGTTTGCTCAGCAGGAATGATAATATTTACATTCTCCCATTCTTTTGTCTATTAAAATGATAGGTGACTTGAGAATCCTACTGTCTTTTGTAGTGCTCTTTCATGGTGCAGTTATTCCAGCTGATGTTTTCAGGTATTACCATCAGGTAAAAATGCACATGAGGGACCCAAGCATCCTGCCCTGATGTGTGACTGCAAGTCTGAGCAAGAAAGTCCTGAGACAAGGCTCCAGTGCTGGCCTGTAGGCAAAGCCAAGCCTTTGTGTGCTTAAATACTGGAGCATGAGGTTTTACTTTTCACAAAATCATAGAATTATTTGGGTTGAAGGGGTTCCTAAATACCACCTGGTTTTGACCGTCCTCTAGGCCAGGTTGTTCAAGGCTCTATCCAAGCTCGCCTTTAACATTTCCAGGGATAAGAAATCCACAACATTTCACAATCTGCAAGCTCCTTAATGCACTGGAATGTCTCAGGTGTCCAATACTGGCAGCATCCTGTAGGCTTTCTGAAGATCTCACAGGAAGGGGCCCTGTATTCACTGATGTAGAGTTTTCTCTTGCTCTCATTCAAGGCACCTCTTTCATTGGTCTGGTTTTCTTCTCTTTGGACCATTTTCACAATTGTGACTCACATTTTTCTGCCAGCCATTCATTCAACTGTATCAGTGAGCATGAACCCTGTGGTACTTTCAAGGACATCATCAGATTTCCAGGCTTTGGGAATGTACAGACCTATAGGACTCGCAAAAATTGATCCCCTGCATGTCACCTTCAGGGATTGGTTTTCCTATGAAGGCTCCTCTATTAGAAGAGCAGCTTCCATAGAGAATTCCAACCCCATGTGTCCTAAACTTCTTTCCACACTCACTCCTTTGTGGAAATCAGTACAACTTCCATGGATATTTGCTTCCTTTTGTCCTTGCTGACCATGCTGCTGCTGACTGAATGACCAATAGTCAAGATTAACATCTGGATTGATAAAGAAATCTTCAGGAACAATCAAAGAATTTCTCTTCTGAGGCAGTAAGTAGTTGCTGTGCAAATATCAAGGACTGTAACTGGATTAACTACAAAACCATAGAAAACCACAAGGATTGAAGGAGATAATTATCTTTAATACAGCATGACAAAGTATAATTTTCTCTTATTATGCAAAAAGTGAGGTGCATGGAGCAAAAGGCAGAACTGCTGTTGGTAATGTAGTTCATCTCCTCCACTGTAGGCACTGGTAGCACAGAGCAGCTTATTCTTTCTTTTTCTCCCCATGCCTGAGAGTATTTTTTCCTGTCTTGAAGGAGTCCCACTGTTCTTCCCTGCCTTCCACACCTGCTCTCTTCTTCTTTGCTGAGCTACAAAGTAAAACAATAAACATTCAAGGCACAAAAATTCACAATGTTTGGCTCCCAGTACTCAGAAACTGCCAAACTGAGAAGGAAGTGAAAAACTTTTTTTTTAACTGAGCCTTGAGTTCCTTCTTCAGCAGAATTCACTAGAATTCAGCAGAATTGCTCAAATATAAAAGTTTAATCCGTATTCTGCCATATTTAGAGGTATTTTGGGCTGAGGATTCCAGTGGGATTCTTGCCAAAAGAGCGGGCAAGCAAAGAGTTCTGGCTGGTTGTGCAAAAGTGAGTAGGAAACAGTCCTGGGGTTTGGGGAGTGGGTTTTGCTGCACTGGCATGCTGGGAGATTAATGCAAGCCACTTAGCATCTCCTTCCTCCCCCCTTGCTGTGCCGTAGGTTCAGGAGGAACAATGACATTTTTCTCCTTTGTGCTGATTTGAAAGCTCCTGATGAAAACTGCTACTTAAGGATTAGTTAGTAATGTACAGAGGAAATTCTTGGAGGGAAAAAAAAAAGAACAGTAAATATTCCTTTCAGTCCAAATGTATACAGCATTTTTATATGGCAGAAAAAAAAGCGCCTTTCTCAGAAAAATGACATTTCTAGAAAAAAAAATATAATTTTCATTTCACTATTTTTTTTTCTCTTCCTACTGCAGGAACATGTATGGAAAATTCCTGGCGAGTTCTGAAAACAAATTAATTCCTTGTTTTGCTAAACATATATTTATACAATGGTTATACAATTCACAAGCAAAGATGTTCTTAAAAGGAAAGAGGGGTTGATTTTACCATATCCCTGGCAGTGAAGCTGTTATTACCTTTGCTTCTGCTCAGAGAAATCTCAACAGGTCATAATGTTCCACTGTGTGTCTTAGACCTGAAGGAGCAAGGGAATTCTCATTCATTTAAAGATACTGCAATACTGCCTCCATAAATCCACTCAATGGGACAAGATGTAGGCCTAGCTCGATGAGGCAAAGATAGTGTTTTATACCAGGTTTTCAAGCTTCATTCTAAATAGTCATTGATTTTGTGGGTATACATCAGATTTTTATGTTCTTCTGGATATCATTGTCTACAATCTCATCCTTTACTTTACAAAGAGCACCAATTGACTGGCACCCAGATTGCATCCTACGACACCCATCTACTGTGGTTTAGGATCTTGCTATAAAGCAATAAAGCACTTTTATTTCATATAAAGAATGATTTATACTGAAGTTAATGCCTTAAGTGTAACACATCCACACTGGGTAATGTTATCACAGCATATATTTATTCTCTAAGAGTTAACCTACAATCCAACTTGCTGTTGCAATGAATGTTTGCATAATGTAAAACAGCCACTTTGGTACTAATAGAAATAAATGGCTGAAAGGACACAAAAAATGGAGAGCTTTTGCTTACTATTTAAATTCTTTCAAATAGCAATGCTGTGTGAAATTCTAATACACTCTCTGCAACAGTCAGACAGTAAAATGGTTCAAAGATTAGAAAATCACTTAAAAATGTAATTAATACAGGAGCACAATTCTCTGTGGTTTGTAAGATATGATGCATTCCGTGTAGCAAATAAAACATAGCATAGGACAGTCATCCACGTGTATTATACTTCTAATCCATTAAAATATGTACATAGATTTACTGTATTTGCCTTACAAACTTTGTATTTTCTGCTCTGGATTTTGAAGAGTGACGTTTAATTTAATTTTACAGATTCTTTGCTGTCACTGAGGTCTTTTTAGTTAATTTCTTCAGAAAATGCATAGTTTTAAGCTGACAGTAATAAACCTGGAAATTAAATATGTAAGAATGTGTCCTAAAAAAAGTTTATCTTCATGATTTCTGGTATAATGAGTGGAAAGGGAAAAGAGGATATTTTCTAGTTCAACTTCTACTCAGTCAAGGTCAAGTTTACTTTTCCATGGACAGTGTCTTGGCTTTGGTACCTAAATCTTCATCCTGATATTTAATTAAAGGTTTAAGACTAGAAAGATGCTCTTGCTTTCAGCAGTCAGCTGCATCCTGAGCAAATCTGTGCATTGCTGCTTTGAAATGATGGTGGGTTTCCTGAGGCATCTCAGCTTCTGAAGCCATTATTATGTTTTTGTCTGCTTCATGAAAGTTTTGTCATGAGACAGTGTTGTTTTGCTCATTTCAGAGGAACTTGATTTTTAAGGATTTCAAAATTGTCAGCACTTCTGAAAGTTTGACAGTTGCCTGAAGTTACTTTGCATAAACACTAGGATGCTCCCACAGTTAATACACTAAAAACTTTGGGTCAAGGCAAAAAAATCTTTAGTGAGAAGTCTAGAGCTATCTAAAAAATGTTTTATAGACCTTGTATTTCTACTTTTCAGTTCTGTGTGGTGGTCTTAATATTTTTCATACATTTATATCCTATAGTCCAATTTCTGAGTCTAGTAAGGAAAAGAAGAATCAAAATTCTGATAATGGTAGTTTCTGCAGTTCTCCTAACTCTTGCACAGGAGAATTTTTATGAGACCAAGGAAGATATATATACTATACCACAAAGTTAAAAAAAAAAATTAAAAAATCACACTGCAGACTTTCAAAATATCAATAAAAATGAGAGCCTCCATAAACTTTATTGAATCTGAGTCTTCAGACTTTGAATATATTTATTCAGGCCAAATAATTATCCTAAAGAGAGTGCCTGGCCAGAGTGAGGAACAATATGAAGTAGATAATTGCAAGATTAAGTCTGAAAGCACACTCAGATGCCTAATTCCTTTTCATTGGACACCATGGAGACTTAAAAGGATAATATTTAAGACAACTGATAAGTCAGCAAAGAGGAGGAAAATTAATGATGGGAAAGAAATTAGAAAATAGATGGTGTTTGGGAAGCCACAAATAATTATATACTTAGAGCTGCATTTTGGGACTAAATATGCCAGTGTTGTGAGTGGTGACAAAGTGCTGGGGTGTTAGTAAGGAATGGAGTTAAAAGGAGGCAGACACAGACTCTAATGGCAGAGTTAGTCCTGTGTAGGGAAGAGGTGGCTGTGGCACTCAGTGATCAGCAGGACCAACCCAGCTGAGAGGCAGAGCTTGGTGCTCACAGCTCTGTGCTGCTTCTGCTGCCCAGCCCTGTAAAATCCCGAGGGGCTGAACCTGCTGTGAGCAGGACTTTGTGTGGATGAGGTCCCTTCCAGCCTGAATTAACACAGGAACCTCTCCATGGTCCTAGGATGCCAAGGGAACACTGCCTTGGACGTCACCGTTTGACACGAGCTTGGGACACACATATGTGGACTAAAAGCCTACTTAGAGTGCACCTGAAAGAGGAACAGGTGAGAGGGAGTAAGGCAGCCCAAAAGTGTCCTCTTTTCTTCTTTCTAGCCATTTATGTGCTTTCAGACCTTAATTATAACACGTTCAATCTGACGCTAATCCTGTGTGAGCTGCTGTGGAGTGGGTGAACAATTCTTTCCATTAAGGTGTCGGGGTCAATGATATGGATAATTAGCTAGCTCTGTGGTTCGATACATTAATTTTCTCTGAAGTAGTAGTAAAACATATGTTGACTCTTGGTAACCTCAGTGTAGGTGTTGCAACCTTGTAATGGATGTGGATGCAATAACCTGCTTGAGCTTGTCTACTTGAGATGTGGTGCTTTCTTAAGTGATGATGATGAATGCTGCTCTTCCAGGGAGTCAGGGAATGTCATTAAACCAGCTAATATTTTGCTGCCCTCCCATGCAGAGCTAGTATTGCTAAAGGGCAGCAGCGCTGTCAAATCCTTACAGGCTTGAGCAGGGAATAAAGCAGAGAGAAAACAGGATGAAAAAAGTAGATAAAGGGCCTAAGGTGAATTCAAGCCTAATACACAGTACGTTGAGTTGTTTTGTTTGCTTGCTTTTGTCCCTTTCTCAGTAAAATAGTTCAGTAATTATGTTTTTTTTTTCAGCAGCAGAACCCCCCTCAACTCACTGCACACTCCTCAGTCACTAACAGAGTTCATTGTCTATCAATAAAAGCATTTCAGATCTCTCTGGACCTGGAGACACCAGGCAGAGTTATTAGTTCTTCTCCAGCTTATTCCAAGGTGCCGGAGTTCAAAATGAAAATGTACAGATTGCTGATAGCCATGCCAGAGCCAGGGAACTGCATAGATCCATCCCTGCATCAGTTTCTGCAACTACATAAACACAAACCAGCACATCCAAGGATATCAAATTGAGACTAAATGCCTGTGCAAAGCATTTTTGTCTGTGACAGGCCCTTAGAAACTAGAGGGCAAATTCTCTGCTGATGTAATTAGCACAGTGTTGTTAAACTCCATGGACCTGTACCAGTTTAGAGACACATGAGATTTGACCCCATTACTTTATTTAGTGACACTTACAGTAATTTCAAATTGTCAAGTCTGCACTGCTATATTCCAACAAGTAACACCTTTAAACTCTGCTAATAACTTTTCCTCATCTAAAACTTGTGCAAGCAATTGTCTTTCTTTTATAATAAAACTTAAACCTTGTAAGAAGATGATCTTTGATTTTCTGTGCAGCAATTTATATCCCAAAGAACACCAACACCATTTAGAGATTCTGAGATACAATTATCCACTTTGTGAAGGTGACTGCGGGTGGGAGAAATACAACAATCATTTTATTGCGATATAAGACAAATATATTTAGAGAGGAAACCCAGACAATGGGATTTCTCTCCTTGATGCTTTTGGCAGGTGGGAAGAGGTTTCTTCATCTTACAAATTTAACAAAACCCAGCAATGCTATTGTGTTATATTTCGTGACCTTAGGAGAATGACTTTCTTCTCTGATGCCTTAGAAGACAACATCTGTTGCAAGGAATCACTGGTGTCTTGTTGCATAAAAGTGTCTTTTTGGCTTGTCCTGCAGGTAACACCTTGGCTATTTCAAAAGACACAGTAAATTCACATCTGATGCTGTATGGACTCATCTCTAGACCCATTTCCTGGGCTGCATCAAAAGAAGTGTGACCAGCAGGCTGAGGGAGGGAATTCTCCCCCAGTGCTCTGCTCTCATGAGACTCCACCTGCAGTGCTGCATGCAGCTCTCAGATTTACAACTTAGGAAGGACATGGACCAGTTTGAAGGAGAGCAGAGATGGCCACGAAGACGATCATAAGGATTGAGCACCTCTTCTGTGAAGACAGGATGAGAAAGTTGGGGCTGTTCACCCTGGAGAAGAAAAGTCTCCGTGGACACCTCACTGCAGGAACTTTGAACATGGGCAGATAGTGGCAGGACAAGGGTTTAAACTGAAAGAGAGGAGGCGCAGTTTAGGTGTTAGGAGGGAATTCTTTCGTGTGAGGGTGGGGAGGCACAGATTATCCAGAGAGGCTGTGTCTGTTGCGTCCCTGGAAATGATCAAGGCCAGGTTGGAGAGGGCTTGGAGCAAACTGATCCCGTGGAAGTTGTCCCTGCCCAGGGTAGGGGAGTTGGAACTAGATGATCTTTAACATCCCTTCCAACCCAAACCATTCTGTGATTCTATGCATTTCCCTGAGAAGGTGAATGTGCTGCTGTTAGGTAAAACATCATTCTCCAAAAGAGAGTTACTAATTAAGAAGAAGCAAATTGGAACGGATCATGCGTCTGCAAGGGAGGAATGGCCCAGTGTAGACTCTGATAGCTAATAATGGTAATGAGGAGATGAAAACCCTTTAACAGAATGCAAAACTCTATTCTACAGAGATCTGAAGCAGTCTTATGGAGCTAAGAACATACTGCCTATTTGTGAGTGCTGCAGTATTGCCCTTCTGATGTACACAGTCCTATCTCCAAGTCAAACTTCTCTAAATGGCAGGTAATCTAAAAAAAATCCAATTAGACATATTCTGGGGTTTCAATTCCCTTATTGCTTTGAATGGCTCAAATGGTGTTCTGTGCTATGTGATTTTGAACTGTAAGATGAAATACACTCTGATGTAATAATGAAATATCATTATTTTTGCAAGCTTTTTAATATTCCCCACTCATCTCCAACCAGTCTGGTCATTCAGTTCCTCTGTAATAAGGAAACGATACAAATTTAGACCTCTGTAATCCTGTTAAAGCATGACCCAAATTCATATAATAACACAAGTTAAAACCCAATAATATCCTTTGACTTTACCTAAAAAACATTTTAAAATGTTAATGTATACTCCTTTCTTTCATGCTCAGTTTCACCACTGGAAAAGGCTGAAGAAGCCAGCTTGTGTCCTATGCACAGACACCTAAAACTTAGAAAGAAAATCTTAGAATATGTTAAGTTGGAAGGAATACATCAGGATAATCAACTCCTGACCCTGTGCAGGGCACCCCAAGAATTATTAAACTTCATGTGATTGGTAATTGCTCATCTCTCTAATTTGTCAAAGTCTCATAGTTTGCTAGCTAGCCTAGCCAGCACTGTGAATAGGTATTTCAAGACATTCTTGCTATGAATTTTCTTACATAGTACTGCCAGAAATTCCTCTGAATAGTCTTTAACTGGAGAAAACATTTGTGTCATCAGCCAATGTCCTCCTTATCCATTGTGCACATCATTAGCAAATGTATTCAGTTCATGACTCTGAATGGTGAACCTTTGTGGTCTGTTGTGTTAATGTATTGGAGAAATAAGGAAGAAATGTTTGGAAAGAACATTAAGGGGTCATTCTTTCACCGGAGGCAGGATTAGCTCTCTCTGAACTAATCTTAGCATGTGTTTATCTAAACTGCTCCTAAGGTCTTTGGTGGAGGAGATTCAGAATCTTCTCAGGCAACCTGTTTAAGTCCTAAATCGTTTTTACCACTAAAAAGTTCTTCCAATGTCTCACATAAATATCCCTTTCTGCAATTTAGAGGACATTATTTCTTGTCACATAGAAAATGGGTACCTGTAGCAATTCAATCTTCTCCCCTTTTCCACCAATTTTTACGTATTTGAAGACTACTAATCTTGTCTCTACTTGGTCTTTTCTCTTGAGGAAGCAATCTCAACTCTTTGATTTCTAATAGGTCAAGTTTCTACACCCCTAATCACTCTGCTCTTCCTTTACCTGATGCAAATATTTCTTGAAATGCAAACAGCAGAGGGAACACCACGCTTCAGCTACGACCTCATTCGTGCCAAATAGAGCAGAAAGATTATGTCATGTATCTTAGAGAGATTATTTCTGCATGTACATCCCCTAATAGTATTTGGCTTTTCTGCAAAAGTGTCACTTTGCTGATGGTATTAATTTCAGAGATCCTCTCTTATCTCATTCTCCATCATTGCTCTTTTTCTGCAGAGCTGCTGATTAGCCAGTTGTTCCCTGAAGTCATCTTAGGTGTTTCAGACTGAATGCATAAATTGTTGAACTCATTTGGAATTCTCACCCTCCCAAGTGCTTGGTCCTCTTTTCAGTGACTTAGCATATTCTGCCCTAATAAATATCTTTATTCCATATGCCTTGAGTACAAATTTCCAACCATTTCCTTGTCCATTTTATAGTAGTTTAATCCAGCCAATATTTTCTTTCTTATTAAGATAATGCCAATTGAAACATTGTCAGGCACCTCACTGGAGACATACAGCATCTACTGCTTCTGCCCTACCTGCAAACCTCTCAAAGGAGGAAGTTGGTTTGACAGGATTTCTTTCTGTGTTGGGCTTCGAGTTCATTTCCCCACAGCTGCCCTCACAGTGCCCTGGTGCCCAGCAAGGTGCTGATACCTCCCCTGTGTTTGGGAGCAGCTGGGCAGAGCTGGCACAGTCCCGGCGCTGCCCCTCCAACATTCCCCCTTCACCTCTGGGACAGGACAAGATCCTGTGAGGGGACACAGCCAGGACCCACAGCCTGACCCAAGCTGTCCAAAGGGACCTTCCATATGATGTCTGCTCAGCAGTAAAATCTAAGAAAAAAGGAGGAAGTGGGAAATTCATTATTATGATATTTATCTCCCCGGTGAGTTCTGAGGAAGTGGCTGGGCTGATGGTAGTTGGAGAATAAATATTTTGTTTTCCTTTGCTTCCAGGCTTTGATTTTGCTTTATTAAATTGCCTTTATCTTGACCCATGAGGGGTCTTTTCCCATCCCATTCCCCCTTCCCCCTTGCATCCTGCTGAGCAGGGGGTGACAGGGAAGTTTGGTGGGCACCTGCAACCAGCCAAGGTCAACCCACCACGCTGACAAATCCAGGCTGGCTGTCACTTATCTTTTTGTTACCTTCTAGGGCCTTACAAATTGTTTACTCGGTTATTTGCTCCAGGATTTTTCTAGGAATTGAAGTTAAGCTGACAAATCCATCCTCTTTTCCCCTCTTTTAAAGATATACTCAATAATTGCACTGTTCCAGTATTCTGGACACCCCCTCCCACAAGCTCTTAGATAACCAGTGACAGCTCTGAGATTGTCCCAACAGCTCTTTTTCCCTGATAGTGCTCACCTTGGGGTATATTTCCTGAGGCTCAGTGGCCTTGAAAATACATAACTAATATCAACACTTATCTTCCTTAGTATCAGTTTTTCTCATTTGCTCATGCCTTTAATTGCTTTGCACATTTCATTACATCAATCTCTTTAATGAAGGCAGAAGCAAAAGCAGCAGTAGGCTGGTTTGGGTGTTTCTGTCCATAGATTTCCCACTCAGATTGGTAGCAGAAAAAATCTATTTTTACTCTTCTTGGGTTCTCTAAATTTTGAACAGTTTACACTTGTACTGGATTCTGTCTTTGACCTGGATATTTCTGATTTAGCCCATGATTACTTTGTGTTGTTTTTTTAATAGCCTCCCATGGGGTCTCTGACAAAAGCTTTTGAAAAAACCAAATTGGTTATGTCAGTTGTGTTCTTAGTAATCTGGCACAATGATGTTATAAACACTCATCTGCCACATTTAAATAAAGAGTTAAGGCATTTCAGGCACTGATATATTTCCATCTGATATCAAAAGGCATTTCTGATCACACAGATCTTCAAACATTTATTTATATTTACTTTTAATAAGCACCATAAAACCTGTTTCAACAAGAAGCAATTTAATTGCATCATTGCATTTGATCAGATGAGCATCCTGTTCATTATAAAGTCTCCCCTATAAATAAACATAGAAAATACAAATTAAACTTCCTCGTTAAAATGCACCCAACTTAACGTCTCAATTCTTTCTTCACATGTTGTGAACTGAATTTTTCTCTGGCATAATGTACATGCTGAAATGTTGTGATGAATATTTACATAAAAATCCCACTAATACTTTGCCTGACTTGGGATATGCCCCCATTTCAGCCATCAGCATTACCACACTGATGTAAACAACTTGTACTCCAGCAAAGCTGATGAGACAGCTGAAAACTGGAAGAGAACTTAAAGCAAGAGTTCTATTTTGCTTATAAAATAGACATTTTCATTCAGTCCAAGTTTTCCAGGAATATGTCAGTCCAAATTTACAAATTTTGAGTTATTGACATTTGTATCCCCAGAGGACTAAATAATTTTTAGCATTCTGGTGCACTTGGACCTTATCATTTGCAAGAGTTAATATTAAAACATTTTGCATTTTCTGCTCTCTGAACTGCATGGATTGTGTAGGAAAGCCCAAACAGCACAAACCCACTGTTTCCATCAGCTGTTAATGATGTGGAGTGGATACAGGAGTGGGACACTAAACTAATCAGTGGTATTGG
Organism: Thryothorus ludovicianus; assembly: GCA_013397245.1. Lineage (NCBI taxonomy): Eukaryota > Metazoa > Chordata > Aves > Passeriformes > Certhiidae > Thryothorus > Thryothorus ludovicianus. The sequence goes on along the minus strand of VZTB01008702.1, from coordinate 105,036 downwards.
ACATTGGTGAGTAGAAACCACTATATTAGTGCCTAAACTGTGCAGTGATCCATGTCTTCTAATTCTGGGAGATAGTTATGTTAAATTGATTTGAAAATAAGTGGATAGAATCATTATGCCTACATTTATAGCTAAGCTGATGGAAATCAGATGGATTTTAGTTTTGCAATGCACCTCATAAATTGATGCTGAAAATCCCAATAGAGACTTCACTGCCTGCTTTCTGTCCACCCAATAAACTGTGATTATTGGATCCTGATGACATTTGTTCTGAGATTTATTAAAATGAATTGACATAAACCTACACAAAAAAACCATGCTGAAGCCACTTGGAGATGCAGGAAGCTGTAGGGTTTATCATCACTGACGTGTTCCAAGGAAGGATTGCCATGGAGCTATGGATATGTACTGAAAAGCATGGTTTCTCAAAAAGCAAACACAAACCCCCACAGAATTGCCTAGGATTAATTCTGGAAAATACATTCCTTTTATAAAAAATAACTTTAAGAAGAGAATAAAACATTTGTTGAGACAAGCAACAAAATGGGTCACAGTAAAGCATAAATTGTGTGCCCTTGTGGCAAACACAAGGCTGGTTTATTTTTGAGAGATCAAGAGAAACTCTTCACCGAGTGGAGGCCCAGGGAATACCTGACTACAAACTTCTAGACAATGATTTAGGAGGTTTATTAGGTAATTTATCCTAAATTTCTTGTCATAGAAAAGCCCACAAGTTAAAAATAATGACAATAGGTGTAAATAATGAGGTAATTCATTCCAATATATAAGTTTTTTCTTAAGAGTCAGTGCTAAATTTTTCCTGCTTGTATCAACTTCCAATTCAAGCCTATGCAATATGCAATATCTACCTCTCACTATTGAAGAAAATGTGATTTAATAAATAATAGAAGTAAGGCTACTGATCCACAGAAATGCAAGGAGCCTTAAACTCCTGAAATAATAAATATCTTACTGGCATCAGTGTGACTTACGAACTCAGTGCCCTTGGGAAAAGAAATGTCTTTAATGGAATATTTTTTTTTCTCTTAAGAAATATTTTCCCAAATAATACTTTTAAGCTTTTCCTCAGTATATATGGCCAGAAAAGAAGAATTTATTGAATTTTAGAACTTCCAACTTAAGTTTAAGTTTGATTTATTTTAATATAGGCAATAATTAAAAATAAAAGTCTTTCAGGAAACAGTTTTTCTGTAACTTCTAGGGAGTCAACATTCAAGTATTGTGACTGTCAAAGCAGAAGAGAAATCAATCTATAACTCTGACAGAGATTTCTTTTAATATAGGTGGCTGTTAAAATTGTCTACACTTCCTGCCCCTATATCCATCCCCTTCTTCTGGAATTTATGCTACCTGTGGATGATTTAGCAGCTGTACCTTGTCCAAATTCTTGCATTTGCTTGAGCTGACACCTGGAAACTCTTGGGTCCATGTAAAGAGCAGTTTCTTGGCCCAGACATTTTCCTGCTACTCCATATCTTCAGAAACTCTTGGTACTCCTTTGGCACCATTCATATTGAAATTGTTGGGATTCTGTAATTTTGATTCCTGTGGCATCTCCAGTGCTGGTGCCACATCATGTGTGTCAATTCATTAAGCCTGGCAAGACAATAAATTTCCACCTCTGGAGCTGCTGAATGACAACGGGGCTGTCCAGCTGTTTATGGTGAGGAGCCCCTGAAGAAGGGTGAAGATCAGAAACAGCTTTGGTATGAACCAAATGTTTTTCAAATTAGCTGAATTGCTGAGCTAATCTGTTCTCTAATCCAATAAAAACATGTATTTTCAATAAGAGGACACTGAGAAGCTCTTATTAGTTTAACCACATGCATCAGACAGCATCTTCTTTAGCAGTGTGGTATAACAGACGTAAAGTCACTGAAACAGAACGTGTTTACAGGGTAAATATCTCCCACTTTGAAAATAAATATCTTGGCCTTGGCTCAGCATTTATTTAGCAGTGGGAAACTGCTGTCCTGTGACAGTGTTCCATTTCATTGACATTATCTCCTAATGATGTAAGTGGGGGTAAGTTACATCAGAAGGTTCAGATGTTCAATTTTCATTAGGATGAGCATCTAGAAACTTTGAAAACTTATGGACTGTTATTCCAACTATGATTGTTTCTCCTATTTTCTAGTAGGTGCTTGTCTTTCTAGGTCCTAACTTCCTAAAACTCTCCCCCAGGTAATCTCTTTGTCCCTGTTTCCCACCAGAAGATGTGGCTGGTGTGGCTCTGCAAGATCCTGCGCAGGTTTGCTCTGCTGAGGGCACTGTATTTCCTTGCTTTTTCACTGAAATAAATAAGATCACAAAAGTACTTTCTCTCAATAACCTTCAGTCTGAGGCCACAGCACAGCCATTTCCTGCAGCACACATGGCTGGTGACACACACAGATGGCCCAGGGTTGATGCCTTGGTTTCAGGCATTCAGCATAAACACATCATTTATGTTCCCTTTGCAACCACTGGAGTCGTCAGCTGATGCTGGAAGGGACTCGAATTTACCTGACCTTGATGGAGTTTGTCTGGAAAGGTTTTGTCCTTGTTCTCACACTTTCTTTACAGTTAAGTTCATCTGCCCCTGGTGTTCTCCAAGAATAATTTCCTTTCCTCTGAGCCTACATAAGCAGAACCATTTTTTTTTAAGTTTGTGGGGGTTTTTTATTATAGTCAAGGAAGATGACAGCCTTGAAACTACCTGCTAGTCTGATACCTATAGACAGTGGATTTCTCCTCCTTCCCCTAACTGATGACTTAACCTGTGTTTTTCCCCCATCATGAAACCCTTACAGTATATATTTACAGTGCATACTTTTGTCTTGAAGCAAATTTCAGACGTTATATTCCAGCTGCTGTTTTTCCTCTCTTATTTCAAATCTTATTCTTTCAAACAGCCAATTTCAAGTCTCTACATCCTAGCTAAGTTTACTCACTGTTATTTTTGTCACAAATTGGAGGTAAATTATATTTAAGTGAGACTGGTAATTTAGAGTGTCTCAGTTATTAAGGTGAAATCTTAGAATTGGTCAGCACCTCTTATCTTGAGCAGCAAACCCCTCAAAGAATCTCAAATCAGCTACCCCAGCTGGAGGGGAGAAGCATTAAAAATACACAGATCTTTTGGGAAAATGACCCTACAAATCCGTTCATTTATTTCTCCTAAAAGTTTCTGTCTCACATGGATGTTTCACTCGCTGGGATGCCTGCATTAATCAAAATAAACAGCTTGTGGATGGGGCACACCGACATAATAGATGTACTTAACTCCAATTAAAGCAAGCAGTGGGCACTGTAACCTCTCTGTGCCGGTGCTGCAGCAGCGCATACAAATGATGTGAGGCAGGTTTGCTGCTGACCATCCAGCACAGTCTGGGCACTTAACACCAGTTCAGGGAGCAGGATCCCTGGGCTTTGCCGTTTGATAGGGAAAATCTTAAAGAAAATAAAGGAAAAGGCGTAAAACTCAGTGGTTTAGATTCCCAAATTCGAGTGTGTGCATTGAAAGTCAAAGGCAACAAGTGCTGCCTTCCAATCTTTCTGATGCATGCCTATAGATTTATTATGCTATTGCCAAGTCCTGTGATTTAATGTGAGTCATGCAAAAACAGAAAATAAAAATTGTTTTTTATTAAAACTATGAATTTTCAGGTCCATAAGACCTTGAAGAAAGGCATGAAAATGTGACTTGAGTGTGTGCTATAAATGAAAAAAAAACAATGAAAAAGTGAATCTAACATTTTCTCTTTAAGTCTTAGGTTCAATAAGATGCAGCAAAAAGAATAATATTATGTCTGCGTATAATATATATTTATAATATAGTAGATGTCCATTTGTCTGGCGTATGATCTGAGCTTTGTCAAACACTGAGACCATGCCACAGACTATAACATCCTATTATTTTTATTGAAACAGTTATTTTTTCTATCACCTCACCTCCACCTCTCATGTTTACTGTGAAATGTGGTCTTCCTCAGCAATAAAGATTCATATACCTGTGGTTATTTTGTCATTTATATGCAGTTCTATCATTGCTTGATTTAATCTCTGTTTTAGGGGCTGTTCTGTTTACTACATGGCATTGATTTTTGAATTAAGCTCAGCAAAAAGTGTTTCTACATCAACTATATCTTTGAATATTTGAATATATTTGTTTGCTTAAACATTTTCTTAGTCAGACAGCTCTAAGGATTTGTTTTAAGTACAACGTTTGCAATTGACAGATGACTTTTCTCTTGGTGGATTCTAATTGCTTGTAGCCCAGTGGGAAAATGTTATTGTGTATATTGTTTTTTTTTTAAAACTAAGAATCAGTATTTAAAAAAATAAAACCAGAAATAATACTTCATAAACCAGTATTCAATCTGCAAACCCAGTTGGAGGTAATGGAAGTATAAATTTAAAATTATGCCTGTAAGAGTCAGAATTGTTTGGTGTGGTGTACCGCTTACTTGTAATACTTCAGATCCAGTGTTATAGAAATAATGAAATTCTTAGTTGCAATGCCCTGAAGAGCATAATGAAATAGTAATGAAAACAATAAGAACAGTAACAATATGGAAAATATTCTTTTCAATATGGAAAGAATACCAAAGATTTTCCTGTATCTGCAGGTTTAAACCTGTCCCTTTGGTCCCTTCTCACTCTCCATGTGATCTTTAATAATTTGAGTGTGGTGATTGTGACGAATATTTAAAAATGATATTTACAAATATAATTACAAATTATAGCGTGAAAATAAGGTGATAAGGTGCTTGCAACAGCATGCAGCCCTTTGCTGAGAGACCTTTGTTATTCCTCATGTTGATATTGCCTTTACAGAGGTCAGCATAACAATAGTTGCTTTGATTTTTTAATACACACACACTGTTCTGTGTAAGTACATATTGATTTCAATAATACTAGAAAATTCTGATCTTAATCATGAGCATGCAACAGAAACAGTACAAATGACCCAGCAGTTACTAAATAAATAAACCTTATTGCTCTTTGCTATCTCAAAAATCTACATATGCATTTCACCCCCCAATTTCAGAAACAGAGAAAATAGAGAAAGTTCCAAACAAAAATTTGCATCGAATAACAAGACAGAACACATTTAGATTCTATGTGGGAACACACTGAAGAAAATAAACACTGTTGTCTCTGCTTCAAAAACCAACAGCTTGATTTTCCTATAAACACTAATCACATACATATTAGGTTATTATATTGGAAGCAGAGACTCCTGGAATAGTTTATCTTGGTTGCACATTTCCTTACTTAAATAGGAAACATTCCTTTTAGGCTAACCTAACCTTTTAGGGTTGGAAATGTCAGATTCCTTTTGAGTTTTAAGAGCTTTTATGGGGTAGTGGGAAGGCGTGAGAAATGTACCAAAAGCTCACAGTCACTAGCAAATTATGGGAGCTATATCACACAGACAAACTATATTCTTAATCCCTCTCTGTTCCATAAAATGAAGGGCAAATATTTAGTTTTTCCTGAGTTTTTTTAGCTTCTGCAGATAATATACTTGAGATTGCTACAGGTATTCAGAGAAAGGATGTCTGTCATTTCTGGAGGTTTCAGTGCCAGCCTGCAGTTTTTAACAAAGGGATATGGCACCTTTCATAGACCCTGAGTCTAAATAGGAATAAAAAGGGATTTAGTGACTCTGGGACCCATAGCAACCGATGCTGAACAGCATCCTGCTATATCAGGCAGCACACATGACACCTTCACCAATTCCAGCCTAACTAATGATGGATGAAGAGACAGGCAGGTGACAGTGCCATCCTCTTTCACTCTATCACAGGGGCTACAAAGCAACTGTCATGCACAGGCAAACCTTCTGACTAATGCTATTTGCATTTCTGTTCCACACAAGTCAGAGTGGTTTTACTGAATCAAAGTTTACATGTTCTGCTGAAGAAACAGCAGCTGTTCCAGATCTGAAATAATTAAAGGTGCAAAGACTTAAAGTCTGGAGGAATGAAAGCCAAACATAGCAGGGAAAAAAAAACACTTCAGTTTGAAATTATCATGAGTGATTGTCATTTTCAATGACTATATTTTCCCTGTTTGCATTTTATCCAAATTCTTTGCCTCATCTTTTAAGGCACTGAGGCCAGCTAAAATCAATGAGACTGAAGGTGTTGGAGAGAAATTTTTAGAGGGCATATAGTAACAGAACAAGGTAGAATGGCTTCCAATAGAAAGAGGGTATGTTTAGATTAGATTAGGAAGGAATTGTTCATCATGAGGATGGTGAAGCACTGGAACAGGTTGCTCAGAGAAGTGCTGGATGCATCAACCCTGGGAGTGTTCAAGGCCAGGCTGGATGGGGCTCTGAGAATCCTGGTTTAGTGGAAGGTGTCCCCTGCCCACATCAGGAGAATTGGAACTGGATGATTTGAAGGTCACTTCTAACCCAAACCATTCCATGATGATGATGACATTAAAAAAATTTCATTAAAGAAATTATTACCTTCCTGCAAGATCATCTCTTAGGACTGAAATAATGGAAAAGGAAAAATGCTTTTAGTTTTATCACATTGCTGACACTGTACAGGAGGTGCAGATTCCATTAATTTCTCCCTGAAATACTGTTTCCTCCTCTATCAGTGGGATTTTTCACCTTTATCTGAGCCATATTTAGTGGGGGGCAAGACTCATCCTGGATCACTGTAGTACAAGTCATAATCACCTATGATTCCTTGAGCAGAACATTTTGCATTTGCAGGTGAGTCATTACTGCATTATGTTCACATCCAAAAGTGCTGCCTGTGATGAAAAATTCCTTGTGCCAGGCACAAACATTAAAATAGAGCCCTTTCATTTAAGTTTACAACTTGTGTGGGTATGACAGATCAGGCCTAGGAGAAGAATAGGTAAATTTAATATTAGATGAATTCCATTTTGAGCTGATAGTAGATTTTTGGATGGTGATTGTCTTCTTCAATCCAGAAAGGCCATTCTCTGTTCCTTATCTTAATGTGGCTTGAGAGAAAACTTGAACATTTTCCTAGGTAACTAAACTTCACAAAAGGAGGATGTGTTGCTCTTGCAATGACAATTAAACTCTTTCTGTAAGCATATTTTTCCCTGTCCAATGTTCAGCCAGTTTAAGGCTTCTTGAAATCCACAGCCCCATTTTTCTTTGACTTTTTCCTCTATTGTAATGCCAGTCTACTCCAAGTCTACTGTATCAAACCAGCTTCACTTAACATATTACAAAACAGATGAATAGCTTAGATTTTTGTTCCAGAACCAATAGACATATTTTAATTTAAATCTGCCTTCATTAAATACCTTTATAAGCTCATGGAAAACAGAGTTGCTAAATCACCAAGTCTGTCTCTAAAATCTCACTGCCAGATGCATTAACAAATAAACCCAGCAACATCAGCTTTTATATTTTTTCTTCCAAATCCAAATCAACTTTCAGAAATTAATGCTTTTACCCTTTGACAGTTCATTCAAAGACCTTTAAAGCCTGTCTCTAAAAATGACTTCCAGTTTGACCTGAACAGGGATACTGGGATTTAGAGAGTGCAATTGATAGGATTAGTACTTCTCTCTGGCTATCCATGCTAAGACAATTAAAACAGGAAACAGTGAAAATAAAGAAAGGTAGAAGATCCAGGGAATAACCTCTCAGGCTTAGCTATAAATTATCTAACATTTTTTCTGCTATATGTTTTTCTATCCACATCTTTTCTGAACAAAAGGCTAGACATAACCAACAGGCAGTTCAGTAATTTGTACCCTAAGCTACAACACATCACAGTTTGAGTGCAAATGGCACTCCTAGGGTACAAGGAGTGTGTGCAGGTAACAGGCAAGCAAAATTAAATGAGAGTCTTGCTGACTGGAAGGTGAGATCAGTTAGAGTCTCAAGAGCTTCCTCAGGGAGCTGGTGGGAGCTCTGTAGCTTTGGTCATTTAAATCAGAATGAACATTTTAACAGAGAATATACTTCAGGGAGCCATCAATGATATTTAAGGCATCATTTGCAATACATCTAATATTGTAAAGCCAATATAGAGTGGTGTGGGAGAGAAACTAAGAAAAAAACACCTGGAAACAAGATTATATAGGTCCCATTTCAGCACTGGAAAATCATGCCCCACTCTTCCCTCCAATAAATTTCCAAGGCTGTCCTACAACTATCAGGCTACTTTAGCCCTTGGGGATGTGCCTGCAAGCCTTTGTGCTGTCCCAGACCTCCCCAGCAAAGGGCCCTGGTACAGCAGCAGCAAAGCTGCCACGTACTCTGGCAAAAATATAAACAAGTCACATATTTGACTGTGAAGGCTGCTCATGGGGTAATACAGAGAGTTGTAGATCTCATCATTTCTTTCATGTTTTCCTCCTTATTGTAGTAAAAGTGTGCTGAAATGTCTTCCATGTCTTACACCTCCAGAGAGTCTCTGATATTCCTTTGGGATGGAAAAGGACCCAAATTTTGGAAGTAAAGAAAACTTAGTGACCCCTGCAGTCTCGGGGCAAATCACATTTAGAGTCCATAGGGTTTGGGTTTTTTTCACTAAAAGCTGAATTTTTGCTACGGAGTTTTATTTTTTTTCCAAATAGTCTCCTCTAAAGCAGAACAAGAGAATCTCCAAAGCCTGGGTGGGATGTCATTGAGGTAAATTTGTGTGCTCTTTACTTTGTTTTTAAAATAACCCAATTAGGCCTATTCCACATATGGAATTTCACAGGTTAGGAACAGTCCTACTGGAGCCAACAACACAACTCCCAGCATCCTGTGCCACTGGCAGCTCCTGCAGGAAGGGGACTGCTAATAGGATCTCTGTTTCCTTGGAAATCCCATGCTTTGAAGCTGCTCAAGCAGTATCAGAATCTTCTGCCTTTAATATCTTAATAGTTTCCATAGAAAACACTTAATATATATTAAGATATCACATGAAGGATGAAGCCTTTAGATAACCAGTAAATAACAGGGAGTTAATAGCTCCTGCCATTCTGGTTTCAGGGGACTAAGGCTGAAGGAAAGAAATATGGACCAAGAAGCTATTATTATTATCTTCATATTTTCTATTTGAAAAACTTTTAATTTCAGATTTAAAAATACTGTAGCATTTAAAAATACAATCAGCAGAATATGCAGAAGATACAATATTCAAAAGAAGATATAAAATAAGTTCCTTTGTCATTATTACTTTAAGACAAATTAATTTTATTAATATCAGATGAAAGCAGGGTTACAATTTCTTGGTTTTCTTTGGGCACAGTCATGTTATTAAAACACCACAGAGAAATCTCCGGTGTGAAAGAAGCTTATTTTGGCTTTCCAGATTCACATCCCTGACAGAAGTTAGGTGACTCAGAGACTCCAATCAATCAGTGTGAGCTTTCTCACGGTTCCCATGGTCGTGGGATATGGGAACCACCACGGAGTTCAAGTGCTTCCTATTCATGAGAATTCCGACTCAGGCATGGCTACAAACCCAACAGCTGCCCAAGGACTGCCTGCGAAACCCCAACACCCTCTCACAAAAGGCAGCAGATGTAATTGGAGCCCAGTGTGAAAAGGGTGACTTATTCACCGCTGCCTTTTGTCTGCAGTGTTTGGAGTCAAAGGCATGACCAAGGAAGATGTCCCACGGAGGCCAGCTGTCTGGATTCATGCCAAAAATTCACATTTGCTTGTGTTGCTTATGGCAGAAAGGGATGATATAACCTGTTATGCAAAACGCATAGTGCAAAGAGAGCTCGTCTGAAAACAATTTGTCCTGCCTTGAGGGAAAAAAAATAATAGCAATTATTATTTATGAAGTGGTAATAAATATTTTTGAAAGGCTTCTATATTTTCCAGGTTATGGTTGCAAAGCTAAAAAATCTATTGTCTGATTTTTCCCCCCAGCCCAAACCTGCAAATTTTACCTAATAGGGACATTTTATTTCACAGGAAGGAGCTTTCCATCAAAAGAGAGTCTGAAAAAAAATTTAACTGCTCTAATTAAACTCCACCAGGAATTATTCTAAATATCTTATAGCTGCAGAAAATTACATTAATGAACACTTGGATGTTGTAGTCCTTCTAAAACACCCTCGTATGCCCTCAGTGAAATAAGGCAAAATTTTTATTCAGTCACTTATGCCTATGAATGTCTACAAAACTAATTCTCTCATGGTGAAAAATGCCATGAAAATGCAATTAAAAATTGGTGCTGGTTGCTGGACTTCTTTGCCCACATATTAAAAACATTCTGACTCCAGCTGAAGGACAAACTGGCCTCCAATATCCAGTGGCCAGTACCTGGAGATAAAAATGGGATACAATACCAGAAGAGCACCCAGACTCTCATGTTTAGTGTTTCACTGGGCCAAATGCAATGTCTGCTGTTTTATACATCTTGAAAAATGTATTTTGTTTCTAATTGGATGGCATTATAGCAGATATAGAAACAAGAAATGGTTGAAGTTGGAAGGGACCTCTGGAGGTCAAGAGATGCTTGGTTCCATTCTCTATTTGCTTCCTTTTTGTCTTTGAGTTTGGCCAGGAACAGCTTGTCCATCCATCCAGGGCTCCTGGAATTTTTATCTGTTTTTGTATTTGATGGCATGGAACCCTCTTTAACATGGATTGGGAAATCCTTCAATATGAAACAGATTTCTTGGGCTCTCCTTCCCTCCAAGGCCTCATCTCCTGAGACTTTTTTTGAGCAGATCTCTGAAGATGCTGAAATCTGTTCTCACAAAATCCATCACTGTGAGCTTGCTTTTCACCCTCCTTTCTGCTCCCAGGTTCCTGAACTCCAGCCAAGGCTGCCTTTGATTTTCAGATGCCCAACAAGCCCCTCGTTGGTGCTGATGAGGTCCATCAGAACTCAGCTTCTTGCTTGGGGGATTTTATCATCAATGTAATCCAGAAATCTCCTGGATTGCTTATGCCTGTTGTGTTGTCCTTCCAGGAGATAACTTCTCAATTTGTATTTTCTCTAAATTAGGACTATCAGACTCTGCCAATTTTGAGGGTATTTCTCTGCTAAGGAGAATCTTTCTTAGGAGAGCTGTCAGAATGGGAGTAATGGCACTTGCAGAAGTTTTTTTTTGTCTCAGTTTTGTGAAAGCAGTTCACTGACACTTTGGGAAAGGGCACAGCAAACTTAACATTAATTAATAGGTACAAAAAGTAGTCTAAGCTGGATAACACAGGAGGGATGCTATTTTTAATCAGTTCAATAAACAAGGTAATTTTGCCATCATCCAAAGAAATTGTAGATAGTTTTCTATTTGTGCAGGCAAATGGAACAATTGGAAAGTTCAAGGTGAATGCCCAATACTTTTTTTCTTTTGAGAAATCTAAGAGAAAAAGTGAACATCCTAATTAGATCCAGAGAACAGCAAAAGCAATTAAATATAATTCCAGCACAATTCCAGGCATGAAGTTATGTCAAACTCACAAATAACCCCTCTAAAAGTAAGCAGGGACCCCTAGGCAAGCCCAGGTTAAATCAGAGAGTGACTCAGAATCAGAGAACTTGCCACCTCTACTGCGACTCTCTAGTGGTTCAAGAAATTAATTAGGGAGGGAAAACAAGACTAATGATTTTCAGAAAGTAGGTGTTTCTCAGCAGTCCTGATTTCCAGCCTGTTGGACTTGCGTGTGGAAAACAAGACATTCAGTCAAGTGCTGTTATGTAAGTGCAGCTCTTAGACAGCACTCCATATACAGTATAAATTCTGCAGGCAGAGTGCTTTAAGCACTTGGAAACTGCAGAAGATGGATATGGACTCTTTCTAAATCCATACACCTTTGGAAACAGAAATAAAAGGAAGTACCAATGTAAGTAACATTAAGAGGGGAGAGGAAAGTTTTATAGGGAGAGGTAACATCTTTTATTAGAATAACTGATAGTGTTGGAAAAAAACAATCTTTCCAGAACAAAAGCCCCTTAAAGCTTGTCTGTTTCTTTTCACTTCTATTAGTTTGTTTCAGAAAAGACATTACTTCTTCCTATAAGTCCCATCTCTTTTCTGTGCTCAGGCAATTGCTTAAAAGAAGGTATTTCACTTTGTTTAAATGTTTCTGAATACTCAAAGCTGTTTCCTGCTTGGTGAATAAGTGTTTACACCTAGAGGAATCAGTATATTGAGGGTTGTCATTTGAATAGGGCTGAGGTCTGCCCTTTAAAGGGCAATGGGAAAGAAAGGGATGAAAATGAATTTAAAAAAATTCATTTTTTTAACACTAGCCTTTCTACCTCCAGGCAAACAATGATTTCCCCACAGATTTACTCATCTTTGGAATCTTTGGATTGTTAAGGTCAGAAAAGACCTCTAAGATTACCAAGTCCAACCCTTGATGCAGCTCTGTTAAGCCTAGCACTAAATCATGTCCAAGTGCCACATCTATGTGTTTTATAAAGGTCTTCAGGGATGATGATCCCACCACTTCACTGGACAGCCTGTGCCAGGACTTTGCAACTCTTGTGGTGAAAGAATTTGCTGTAATATTTGATTTAAACCTTGCCTGGCACAGCTTGAGGGCACTTGTTGTTCCATGGCTTGATACTTGATTGCAGAGCTTGGTCCCCTCTCGGTTGCAGACCTACTCAAGGAGTTCTAGAGGGCAACAAGGTCCCCCTCCTCTTCTCCAGGCTGAGCCTCCCCACCCTTCCCTCAGCTGCTCCTCCTCCAGGAGGTTCCAGCCCCTTCTCCAGCTCTTCTGCCCTTCTTGGACATGCTCCAACCCCTCAATGTCTCATAGGGAGGGGCCAAAACTGACCACGGGATGTGTGGCTCCTGAGGAAAGGAAAACACTGAGAAAAGGAACCCAGCCACTGCCCTGGTCCTGCTGGCCACACCTTTCTTTGGTACAAGGTAGGTACAGGAAGGTGCTGCTCGTCATGAGCGAAGGCTCAAGAAACCAACGTTGAGTATCTTCCACCCAGCGAAACTCAAAGCATTTTGTAGAGAATAATTAATCAAATTCTGATGCCTGTTCCAGGTTTACAAGTGTTTTGCACCATGGTAACAGAGGTGCTGAAACTCATATTTCAGAGAATATTTTTATGCAAGAGTAAAAGAGTACACATATTCTCCTACTCATATGGATGGATCCATTTTCTTAAGTTGTGGGGAACATAAAATCTAATTTTTCATAAGAAATTGGAAATTTTCATGTTAGTACTCTTTATGCATTTATTTTAGTCAACTTTTTAACTGTCTGTAATGTTTCTTAAGTTTGGGTTACAGTATTAAGGCAGGCTGAAAAGCTACCATCACTGGGGATGGCACAGATTTCATTTGCCTTTTCATATTCATATTTATCTAGTAGATGTCCACATCTGAGCTATCATCATGGCCTATCTCCAGAGCTAATGGTAAAGAACAGGTATTTTTATGTTGTAGCTAAAATGAATCTGTTTTAAAGGTTTATTTTCAGAAGACAAACAGTGGCTGAGGAGCATATTTTTCTTTGTGTTCTATAAGTGTGGCAAAGAGTGGGGATGAACAGCTGAGATGCTTTCTATACACTGTAGATGCCTACATTGATCAGATGAAACCCATCTTCTACTGCCAAGCTACATCAGCCCATCAAGGAATGATTTCTTCTTTAGAGCTCAATCCCTTTTCATCTGCTCTGTCTGTGGTATTCAAATGTTTTATGCACACTATGTCATCCCTCTGAAAATCTCATGAATGTTATCTTTTATTTATGCCTTCAGAATTGCTGTTGATTATATTATGGCAGTGTCTTGAAGGCTTAAACAAGATCAGGGCCATCTCTGCTAGTCACTGTCCAAGCAGAGTGGCTGCATGAAAGGCAGGCACTCAGTATTTCTGAGCTTGAGCTACATCCCCATTTCACGCTCTGGCAAGATCTAAATTTGTATGGAAGCTCCTCCCCACAGCTGCTGCTCTGGGGTCTGTAGAAAGGAGAGTTTGTGGCAAATCACGGCCTGGCCAGGACCCCAAGGCATGAGATTGCAGATAAAAACCTTGGTCTGCCACAACGCAGTTCTCAGCAGCTCTGATGGGGCTGGGAATGGGACTGTGCCCAAGAGGGAAAATGAGCTAAAAGATTGGATTATGTCACCCCGCTGCTTATCAATAGGAGGAGACGAGCCACAGAGAGACTGATCACCCCAAAAAATTGTTAGAAGGGTCTAAAACAGAAGTCATCTTTTAACCTGCAAGACATTCTTCTTTGAACATACACACATTTTATTGTTTAATCTTAAACACCTTGCCTACAACCACAGAGCAGCTGCGAGACAAAGCTATAACCCAGGAATTATGACACAGAGTTTTAGCTGAGACTCGAGTTATAAAATCTGCAAACCTGTGGGAAAAAGGTCTAAAACATATCGAATGAATTCAATTCCTGAATTTGCTTTGAGAACTCTAAATGGGAAAGAAATACTCCAGTAAGTTTCTTTAAAAAATAATGGAAAAAGCCTATTCCTTTAAAACCTGTGCTGGTATATTAAAATGTGGAGTTCAGAACTGTTGCATGATGTATAGTGCACAGACATGAATGACTCTTGATATTTGATTGTTTTATTGCTTCCATCTGAGCTAACCTTCATTACTTGGATTTCACAAATTTAAGGACTTGCCAGTATGCTTGCCAGTTAAATAAAGGGCACATCTAAGGTCTCCGAACATCTGGTCCAAATACTTAATCATCTTGTTGCATGAAGGCTGGTATTTTTATCTCATACCCTGATTGGGTCTGCATAATTTTTTTTCACAAATTGGTATTTAAACCTCAAAACCTTTAGCTAACTACATCTGTCATTGATATTTTATTGTTTAATTTCTTTTTATAGAGCCAAATTACATCTCTCCCACATACAGCTTGCACTTTACATGTCTAATTTGTCGACATGTTCTATAATGATAATTTCATTGATTTAGAAAGTGACATTATGAGCAACATATGTTCAGTTTAGCAGTAAACCTTGTTAAAGCAATAATGTTCCATTCTTCCCCCCACTCTCCCCAAATTCAAATATAACCCACATTAGGAGGCAGCTGAGTCATTTAACTGCTTTGATTCTTGTAAATATAGAAACCTGCTAGCTGTTTAGCTTTACACTTTGGCTGCATATATTTCCTGCTTTGGGTTGCTAGGAAAGGACAGTGCAGAGATTAATTGTGCTACAGTACTTGGTCTAAAAGCACGATATGTGTTCATTTCCTCTGGAGAAGAAACTTAGAAGGCAAAATTGTTCCCTTGGAAAAAAACAAAACCAAAACCAAAAAGCCCAAAACCAAGCAGGACATGCACACAAAAAGGATATAACTGAGGAACATCAATTCATACACAATAATGAGAAGATGCCCTATTACTTTCTCCCAATTATCCTTAATATAATCATCAAGAAACAGACCTATTTTCATATTACATGTGAAACAGCTAAGTAATAAAAAGGAGTTATTTTTATAGACTCTAGAGCTAGTTGAATGGTTTGCCATCTGTACTGGTGTAGGGTCTTTCCCCAAAGTGTTTAAACTGACTAAATTTTGATCAGTTAAAGCAGAGTTGAGTGATTTCAAGATTAGTCTGAAACTTCACATTGGAATCTCAGCTCAGTTTTTGCAAAGATATTTTACAAATACTTTACAAATCACTGCAAAACCCACTGAAGCCTATCATGCAATTAGCTAAAAAAGGCACAGATCTCTTCTGAAGGATGTAAAGAAAGGGAATAATAGTACACAGGAAATCACATAGTCACATCTTGTTTCAATTTTGAAAAGGGAACCCATGTTAAAAATAGGCAGAGAAAACAATTATTCCAGTGTAATGGCCCAAGAAGAGGTCTGAGTCAGGGGACTTGTCAACAAAGATGTTATCTCCATGTTGTGAACACACTTGACTTCAGCAGATCACTTTTACCCACAGGTCAAGTGTCAAGAACAGATGACAAGAGCCCTTTTCCTCTCTCGACTGTCCCACTCTATCTCAGGTACAAAAAAAAAGAAACAACAAAAAAAGTCTCTGTTCATTTTCTTTATACAAATTCCCTTCAAGGGATTTTGTAAGGATCAATTTCAGAATATACTTTAGAGGTGAAAATCTCTTTACTTATTTATGAAAGCTTTTGCTGTGTGACTGTATTTTTCACTCTAAGTGGGCTGTTATTAAGTGGAACAGGCATGACTATGCTTCATTCACCATCTGGACTAACATTGTAAGTTCTCTTCTAAGATTTTCAAATCTTTTCACATCACATTTGAATGGATTAATAACACATGTACTGGGGGAATATTTCTCTAGATTTAGTTTTTGAAACTTTATTCTTGCTACTGAATTTTCAAATACAAGACATCATTGCAACTTGAAGTTTCTTTTTTTTTTTTCATTTTTTATTCACTGTCTTTCTGTTTTTATTCTGTGTTTTTGCTTCTTTCTCTCTCCTCCCCGCCTATTAAATGGGTTTCTAAAGAAATGTGGGGGTATTTTCCCCCTAGAGGAAAGAGTATCAACTGATATATATATATGCAATGCTCGTTTCTATCAAGAGCAGTATACAAATTATAGAATAAATCACACATTTCTTTTCACAGTTTCTGTGAAAAAAATGATTTTGTCAGAAGATTTTTGTCAGAATGAAGGTAATAAAACCTTTCTCCACAATGAAAAGAAGTGACATTCATTATTTTAATATTAGGGGAGAAAAAGGGTTTTTACTTTATAGTTCTTAAAACAAAGCTAAAATCTCAGAGGAGATAAGGCAACCAGCGATTATCACGCTGAATATGTCAGGTTGCTAACTTGCATGGAGATGGATGAACAGCCTTGCCTTCATAAATCCATCTCAAATTAGTTGCTACATGCTAGCAGTTTTGGGTAAAGCATCTTTCTTTTTCCTGTTTAAAAGCAATGTTTTTGAGAGCAGAACATTTTCCTCTTAGTTTACTTAATTCAGGAAAAAAGATTAAAGTGTCTTTTTTGAAAGAGAAAACAGTTTCTATCCCTCTGCATTCCTATGTGTTTTAAATATTAGTCCCCAATAAGCAGGGTTAAGTCTTGCCCTGAGGCACAGTATGCTACAGGATTAGCAGCATGTTTACATCTGAAATACTTGTAACTTTTTGGATGCATTGTTCTTTTTTATCATTGCTCTTGGCATTTTTCTCACACCCTATCACACAAGATGTTGAAATCACATTGGCTTCCTTATGTTAACATTTATATTCTCCCATTAACAAAGAAGCAATACTTCTTTATTAATAAAGTGCTAGAATACAAATTTATACCTGGTTAAATACTGATGATTTAATTAACCAGATGCATCTGAAGAGTCAAACACAAGAAAGAAAAATTCTCATTTGTTATCATATATGATGATGGATACGACAGAGTGATGACAGTGATTTCATCAATGCATAGAATAACCTGACTTGGAAACGACACACAGAGATCACCAGTCCAACTCCATAGGATACTCCAAGAGTCCCACCATGTTCCTGTGAGTGCTGTTCAAATGTTTCTTGGACTCTGTCAGGCTCAGAGCTCTGAACATTTCCCTGGGCAGCCTGTTCCAGTGCCCAGCCACCACCTGGGTGAAGAATCTTTTCCTGATATTCAACCTAAACCTCCCCTGCCACAACTTCAGGTCATTCCCTTGTGTCCTTCCCTCTGGTCAGAGAGCAGAGGTCAGTGCCTGCCCCTCCTCTTCCCTCCAGGAAGAAGTTGTAACTGCACTGAGGTCTCCCCTCAGTCTTCTCCAGACTGATCAAGGGGCCTCAGGTCTTCTTCCTGTGACTTCTCCTCAAGGCCCTTCCCCACCTTCAAAGGCCTTCCTTTGGACACTTTCTAGGACCCTTATATCCCACTCAAATTGGTTTAATGGAAAGCAACCTACAGCCATGCAGAAAAGCAAACTTATGGAATCACAGTGGGCAAATTGCTTCAATTTTTTAATTTTAATCTTGTACTGTACCATTTAATAATGCTTTGGGATTTGTGGGCATTTTTCTGCAGGACTCTTTAACCAGTTCTGCAAGTGTCCCACGTAATCTCACATGCTGGCTCATAGTGATTGTTTAAGCAAATAAAAAATCCATTCTTCTGGTTTCAGCTTGAAGACCAAAATAACTGCGAAAGCACGTTATTTTAAGAGCATGTCATTTTTTGAAGGCATTGTGTCAAGCACTATAATCCATCTGGGGTGCACAAAACCCTCTTGGAAAATCCCAGCAGACCAAACACTGCAGTGGGAAGCAGATTAACACTGGCTGTAGCAAAGCCTTTCACTCTGAGACAACCAATTAAAACCTTGGCTTGATTATGAACAGGATAAGTTTTCACCTGAAACCTGTCAATGGGTTCTGTTTAAAATAAACTGAACGCACTCTATGGGAGTTATAGCAGATAGTTTGTCCCATTTAAAAAAATAAAGCAGTCTAAAGAAAAGAAGCAAATGGGTCTAGATTCTGAGTTATTTTCCATGCAAAGATGTGATCTGGTAGTTCAGACTTGAAGAAAACAGTTTGAGATAACAGCTCAGCACCCATCTCTAAATGTGTGTGGGCACTTTGTGAATTATCAGGAACTTTTTGCAGCCATGAGGATCTAGAGACATAAATGAAACAACGCATATGGAGAGTGGAAATCTTTGTTTTGTGTGTTGTTAGGTGTATTTCTGCTCAACTTTGGCTTTAGCAACTTTCTGGAGTAATCTTACCATTGTAAATACACAAAATCTTCTCACAGATTTATGTTTTATCAAGCATAAGGACAACTTTATATGTAAATGTTCACATTAAAATAAAACAGCTAAAGGCTTCCTGTCTTACAGTTTTTTGGTGGGATGTGCTACTGAAAACAGCTTTTCCCAGAATACTGTGGTCACTGCTTCTCCTTTCCTCAGAAGATAATAGCACTTCCTCTTCTTCAAGTGCTAAATTTCAAACTCACAAACCCCCTTGCCAGTCAGTGGAACCTTTTGCTAAAAGCTCTTCCATGAAATACAGGAAAAGTATTTAACTGGCTTACTCTGTATTTGCTGAAGTTGTCTAATAACAACAAAATATCTAGTCATTACCCTTTGAAGGATATGGCCCCAGCTCTCCATCACAGATCTTCAAAGCTCATATGATGGAGTGCTAGGGGGGGCTCTTGGGAGCCCCATCTTAAGAAATCCTCCTCCACTTCAAGAGTAGGTGTGAATTTTTCTGTCCCTGATGGAGTCCACCCCCTCTTTGTCTCAACTATCTTTTTGCCAGAGAAGGCTTATCCTTGGGGTTTTGAAAAATGCTTCTGAAAAGCAAATTGTTTTTGCCTTTGGAATAGCCACACCACAAAGAAGGATTTTGCTTCCTACCTTGTTTCAAAGAGCATAAGTGATTTGAGCAACATGTTTAACTAACAGGCAAAATAGTCATGGTTGAAGTGCATGGATTTCATCTGCTTGGCAAGAGGTGTATTTGAATCATGGGTCTATCTCACTTGTGAGGTGTTTTGTGTGTGCCTGTGTGTGTGTCTGTGTAGAAGACCTTTAAAATCTTTGGCAGCACACTGGGCGTAAATCTGCACCACCTTTCACTGTCCAAAATGTTTCTGTGATAGAACTACAGTTCTATTTCAAAGATTCTCCCAGGTCCAAGAACTTTGCCAATTTTTCATATGTTGTATAATGAAAATACTAAAGATTAATATCTGTATACATAACTTACATCCAAAGATCTTGTGGCACATAGGTTACACTGTCAGCAGAATATGTATTGGTCAGGATTTTTTTAAGAGACTCAAAATCAACGAAATATTTCAGGCAAAGCATGATTTTATTAAAAATGTTTCTATAAAAATAGAACTTTTCCTTGAGATGTTAGCCAAATTTTTGCACAGTGGTTAGCTCCAATCATCCAATCTGAATGCTTTTAACTGAAAATTTGGAGTCAGATCAACTTGAATTTTGATTTACCAAGCTTTTCTAGCCGCATTCATTTGAGAACAGATCACATTTAGATAAGAGTCTACTAAGAAAAAATTAAGTAATTGAAGAAATGTGTAGATGTTTGAATATTTTTTATTATTTCTTTCACTCCTTACCCACCCCTGGCTGGTGTGAAGAAGTGAATATGGAATGAAGATGTCTGAGTCCTTCTGTTGCAGGACTGAGTCTACCATCTGCATGTGGAATTTTTCCATAGGTCACTTAAAGCAATAAATGAAATTTCAACATGCAGCTGGTGTTTCAGTATCACAACTAAATGCAGTGTCTGGTCCTGCCTAGAGTTAGAGGCACATATTAAGTTGCAAGCTCTTACAAAGAAGCTTTTATTTAAAAATCCATAAGGAACATTTGATGCAAAGCATCTGCTTGCTTTTCAGCAGTGCATAGCTACAAAAAGGGACTCAAAAATAGTTTTTCACTTGTCAAGTCCTTTGGTCTCTTCATCCTCTTGTGTCATTTGGAGCAGTTTCTCAGCTACTCTGACCTGTGTCCCACTGGAACAAGAACCCTCGTGGTATCAGAAAACTTAATTAATTTATCTACATATCCCATTTCCATGTAATCCTTTGTCCTCCTATGATGGGACAGTTCCTTTTTCAGCCATCAAAAAGCCCTGAATGACAAGTAGATTATCTAATATGTAAGTTTAAAAGGAGAAGAAAAATATCTTTATGAGGTATGGGTTTAGTTTCAAAACTTTGGTGGAAAAACATTGTTTCAAGCCTAGAAATAGCATCTCTGAGGTCTATCTATCTCTCTCTCTCTCTCTATCTATCTATCTATCTATCTATCTAATCTATCCGTATCTATCATCTATCATCTATCGATCTTTTTTTTATCTCTAAGCAGTTCTGAGTGTTTCATGGTTGTACTCAACAGACTAGTTTCAACTTCTAAGTTATTTTGTTGTCAATTAACACAGATAAATGATATCAACCACAAACAAACACATAATTAATGTTTTAATAGTTGTCTACATTTGAGACAGGCCTAGGCCTCCCTCAGTCCTTCTGAATGACAGTTCTATTTTATATCATTCTCAAGTGAAATACATCAGTTTTTAGATGAAATGGGTTATTTATCAAATTTTCCCTCATTCTCTCTGAGAAAGTACAGAAGGCTTAAAACTCAGATCAAGCAGTGTGCCCTTAACAGATTAATGTCCAACTATTCCACTGGGAGTGTTCAAGACCAGGTTGGATGGGATTTGTGGAAAGCATCCCTGCCCATGGCAGGTGGGTTGGAAATAGAGTCTAAGGTCTCTTTCAACAAAAAACATTCCGTGATTCTATGAACTCTCCCGTCTCCCGCTTTAGCAGTAGCATAATTTGTTTGTCTTGCATTAATTGGTGCATTATCTGCACTTAAATACAGTTTCTAGGAAAACAATCCTTATAAGATGTCTCAATTCCTTACCCTGCCCTGACAGAAATTGCACCTTTACCTCTTCCTCATGCAATGGAAGCTCTTTCACCATGGAGTTTTGGGAGCACAACTCTGCAGCTTGATATTCCCAGCTAGGGAAGAAATAGCAGTAAAGAAATCTGTTGCCTCTTAGGGAAGGAAACTCTATCAGCAGACAAACCACAGCAAAAGGAGCTGCAGAAATCAACGCTCAGGTGCAAGGGAAGTTGGCTATGTCAGCCTCTGGAGTCACCACACCACTGTCAGTCTACAGAGCTTTGCTGATGTGCAGAGCAGTGAACAGAAGCCAGACCTACACCTACAGGGAAAATCATCCTGGTATTTCTGTCTTTCCTGCTGCACTATTCCTCAGGGAAGAGTGAGCAGAAGGTCTCCACCCCAGCACTGCAAAGAGGGGAAGCTGCATATGAGTTGTGTAGGGGTTCCCCAAATTCATCCAATGCAAATGTGTTTCCCTTAATATGGCTGCAGAGCCATCTCCCTGGAAGTTAGTAACATGGAGCCTTCAATTCCATGGATATTGTTGTCAAATTTAGGAGAGGATGTTTCTGTGCAGAGAGCATCTCATCGAATCATGGAATCATAAAACAGTTTTTATTAAAACTGATCTTAAAGATCATCCTGTTACAACCCCCTACTTTGAGCAGGCACACCTTCCACTTGAACAAGTTACTCCAAGCCCTGTCCATCCTCTCCTTGGACACTTCCAAGGATGGGGCATCCACAACTTTTCTTGGCAACTGTGCCAAGGCCTCACATCCCTCAGAAGGAAGAACTGATTTCTAATATCTCATTAAAATCTACCATCTTTCCATTTAAAGCTCTTCCCTGCCCATCTCCCCAGCTGGGCATGTTTTCCCTTGCCCACCCATCTGTGTACTAGGCTGAATCCACGTGGATGAGCTGAAGAAGACGTAAGGACAGATTGTCCTGCTTTCATCAGCTTTTGCTTAGATGCTACCCAACGCTTTTTCATCCTGTTTACCTCCTGTTTGCTGTCGATTGAAACACTCCATGAATTTGCTTTCAATGGAAAAAAGTACCCATTTATTGTATGAATTGAGTTCCTGAATTTTAAAGTAAACTGAAATGATGTCTTAAACATCAAGATGGATTTGTACTTGCAGGAGGTGCTAAGAAACCTAGTGTTACTTTTTTGTAATACTGAAATCCCTGAAGACGTCAGGTCCTCCTGCTCAAAATATGGATATACTTATATTCCTCATACATATTGTATATATCTGCAGCCATCTAAATCCTTAGATGTCTCTTGAATTAAACAGCCGTTTTGCATTATAATTCATGTACATTATACTTCTTATTTGCTGTGCAAATTAAACTCTCAAACCACTGTCAGGCTCATGCCTACCAGGATATCAATGTTTTCTACATATCCCGGTGGAATGTGTTGCAAAATATTCCTCCATCTTCCAAATGAATAAGAAGAAGCACATCATAAATGATATATTTACCTGCATATCCATAAGATAGAAAGACACCATGGTGTGAATTTTATCTGTGGGTGCTGTGCAACACATAATGAAAATTGGTTATGGGCTTGCTGAAAATGGACACAGACTTAAAAGTGATTTTTTAGATCAATTTATTCATAAGTTGTAGACACTCTTTCATCAAAACTAGTTGGATATATTTTTACATTATTCCATCTTCAGTTCTTCCACTAATAAGTCCTGCTGATTTTATGAAGATCATCCCAAAATTTCCCTTGTATTGTGCAGTTAGGGAGAGAAAGAACTTCTCCACACTGCAATGTTTACACAGCACTCTTGCTGCAATCCAGTTTTGTTTATGTATTCAACATGAAGTTTAGCACCCAAATAGTCTGAAATACAGTGGCAAGACTATATGCAGATCACCCAGGATCCAGCAAATGCTTAGACATGAGGAAGCTTTGAAGATTCACTTTGATCAGCACTTTAATACTAAAGCTCATGAAAAAAAATACTTCTAGCATCTGGATTAACTTCATGCATCAGAGGAGGGAGTGGTTAAAACATTTACAGATTATGCTTTATGAAGCTAATGTAGATATTAAGAAGTATTTATGGATTTTATTTTCATAGATGGTAGATATTATTGAGTTATGACTTGGCAGGCACAGCCTGATTTTGGCATTTTTATTTTCTGTACTGCAATTTACATTTGCAAAGTGCCTAAGGTCTGAGACTGAGACCTCAATAAGTCAGGGGAAAATCAATGTGAAATGAACAGAGGCCATAAAAAGTAATGTATGAACAAGATAGATCATTAATGATATAAAATCCTGTCTAAGTAGCAAAAGATAACTTCAAAGCACTGCAGAAACATATTTTGAAGACAATGTTTTGTATGTTTGACTACAATTTTCAGGAGTGATGAGCTTTTGATAAATTTCCTGTGTTAATAATTTTATTGTGTTCCCTCCTTCTGTCCCTCCAAAATGGATAAAGAAAAATTGGGCTTTTCATACCAAACTCAATGGAGCTGTAAAACCCAGAGAGGAACAGCAGCCTGTCATGATATTTGCATCATCCAGTTATGAGTCCAGAGTGAAGAATTTATTTTCAGGGGGTTGAAACTTCATCAGTGCCCACTTCTGAATAACAGAGGATAAGAATAAATAAACACAAAATATTTAATTTCTCTTAAGATGTAAAGAATGACTATCTGAATATAACTCTTATGCTTACATTTCTATTTACATCTTGCATATGAGTTCCAAACCATGCTGTGTTGTGTAGGATGTGATTTGCCATTTACCTAGAAATGCTGAGGGCTGCAAATGGGGACAGTCCATCTCTTCCTCACATTGCCAACCCAGGCAGGGTGTTCCCATCATGGTGAGCAAGGTCAGTGGGAAATTTTAAACAAAACTGATCTTGAAAACAGAGTTTAGCATTGAATCCTCACTCAATACAAACTTTAGTCAATGAAGAGTTAGGGAATTTATTAATGATGGGACAAGAGAAAATGGTCTCAAGCTGCACCAGGGGAGATTCAGGTTGGGCAGCAGGAAAAAAGTATTCACTGAAAGGGTTGTCAAACACTGGGAAAGGTTGCCTTGAGAAATGGTGGAGTCACCAACCCTGGATGTATTCCAGAAGTAACTCGATATGGAATTTAGTGCTATGGTTTAGTAGATGTGGTGATATTCAGTCAAAAGTTGGACTTGATGACCTTGGAGGTCTTTTCCAACCTAAATGATTCTGTGGGTCTATGAATGCATGGGGAATGAGGAATGATCCCTTTTGGTGGCAAATCCAGCTTAGTTATTATATCAAGTAACATCAAAAGTTATCTGGGGACAAATATCTTGATTGCCTCTTGTCTCTCCAGCAGGGCAGATTTAGTCAGGATACAGAAATACAGTCATGGGGAGAGTTTCCAGTGATAGGCATGAATGTAAGTGGGACATAATTTTCATTGTTGTTAATTTTAAAATACGAGCCAAAATTGTTTTCCATTTTGTCTCTGCTGTTTGATGCATAATCATGATACCCTGTTAAAAAAAATGAAAACTGCCCTTCCCTCTCCTGTAACTCAACTGCATAAACAAAACAGAAGGCAAATAAATTTGTCTCATCATTTTAGCTGCTAAAATATTTGGTGTTTCTTTAGAGGTTATTGCCTAGGCTTCCTCTGTAGTTAGCAGAGAGAGATAACTTCAGAAGAAAATAATTCTATGTATATCAGTCATGTGTCCTAGCAAGGGATCAGCTGTCCCTGCAGAAAGCTCATTTACTCCCCAAAGTAACTTCTAGATGGCTGAAGTTACAATAAACCAATCCAAACTGACTGACTGTACAGGCAAGTTAATGAAGGTGTGTACGCACAAAGTTCTGACAAATGCTCAGAGAAATACTGAAAGATTAAAGAGGCAGGTTTAAAAAATACATTAATCCTTCAGTTACAGGAGTCTTAGGTGCTATCCGTAGCAAAAGCTGCGAGAAATGTAAGAAATGTTTTATCAAGTTGATAGTGCATTTTAACAAGCTGATATCATCTCCAGATTGTCAGTGTTGACAAGGTTCCTAAAAAGTGTTTTCAGCTCTGTATTTTGAGGTTTTTTTGCACTAAACAATTTTTTTAAACGGCTATAAGAAGTTAGAAAATACCTTGTAAAGAATTAGACACCTTCTGTTTTTAGTAAGAAAGTTCAACCAATTGGTAACTAAGGTAAAGGGAATTATACTAGAAATAAGGTACTTAAATTCTAATCATTCTTCTTACAGACCTCATGTTTTCTCTGTCTTTGCTTTCTGACAGATAGAGACACCATTATCCTTTGAGGGATGATGCATTACAGGAATTCTATTGTGCATTATACTTAAGCAAAGAAATATAATTATTTAGAGTTCATATAGACTTAGTGCATAAATAGCATTGATGTTATCTCACCTAGATTTTTTTTAAAAAAACACAGTTTGTCATCTCAAGTAACAAGAATTACTCATTTTAATAATCTCTAGACAGTCTGATGAAAATAAGACTGGTTATCTTGCTGATATACTAGATACTAGGAGAAGAAACTATCATGATACAAAACACAGATTCTGAGCAAGTTTCATCAGTCACAATGAAATAAGAGAATTGTCATAAGAAGCAAAGGCTGAGGCTGAGAAAATGCTGCTCCTTGCTTAGGAATGTTCTGCCTGCAATTACAAAGAAGCAGAAAGGTTTTTGGTATCCACTCTGACATGCTCATTTGTACGGAAAGTGATCAAAGGCATGAAAATAAGTGAATCAAACACAGCAACTAACTAATGAACTGTGCTGATCTAGAAGCAAAAATATCCTTGGGGGTGGAAAAGTCAACATTTAATTATAAATTAATATATCATGCCGGTTGGATGTGGTGGTGATTCGCAGCAAAGATCTTGACGCTCAGATTTCTCTTCTCATTTCCACTCAATAGCTTCCCACCACCCGCGGCCACTCAACCTCGGGAGTTATCTCCTCAGATCTTCCCGGATTAGCGGGATCTGTGGGATATAGAGCTTGGAGAGTGCGTGCACAGCAGCCCTCTCTGCGAGACAAAGCACCGGCGTGGATGAATTCACTAGGCAGCCTGATACTGTGTCAAGCCTGAGGTAATGTCTATGTTATCACAAGAGGCTGCTGAAAATGTCTTTAATAAGGAAGTGCAGCAGAAAGTTGGCGATATGTGGTTCTTAAAAAATCGGCATCGTTTAATATGGAATACTATATCTGTATTAGATATGGGATCTTGGCTGATTTCCAAACGGATTATTAGATTCCTACTGTTGAGACAGGAGTCGCCTTCACTTCCCATCCTAAATGCTGTGGTTTGAGCAGCTCCCACAGTTTACTCTGAGTCAGCGGATGGAAAAAATTCCATAAATATATAACCTTTTCTGACACATGGGTTCTGTGAAGATGCTTCACAGTTTCTTGATCCTGTCCAATTTTAAGGCATTTTTGCTTGTCACAGTGTCAAATAGGTATGAAAATCTTGCCTGCATATGCCCCTGGTCTGCCCACACATAAACAGCATGCAGATAGTTATAGGTAGTGCTTTGGCACTGTGGTTCTTCAACACAATGTCCATTAATAATGGTGACAGGTTTTTCTGTGAATGTAGCACTTAGCAGGGCAAATGATTCAGAAGGAAAAGCTGTTAAAGTCTGAGTAACCAAGGAATACATGGCAATTTTACACCATTAAAGAAATGGCTTTCACTTACTATGGGAATGATGGGCTCTTCCAGACGTATGTGGGTTAGTATAACCATGGACTGAGCAAAAACCTGCCAAAACTAGAAAAGTGGACTACTCTTTAAGTTTATTTCCTATCAGATTAGAAAAAGAAGCAAGAGTAATAAAAGGAATATCTGTTCTGCTAGGACCTTCTTAGCAGAAGAGTACAGGAACAGCAATGGACATATGTGGTAAGTGCCCTATTTACAAATTTGAATAATATAAGATAAATTAAGGAATAATGTTTGTGGAAGCACATGGGACAATTCTGTTCTTGCTTCAAAGCTCAGAAAATTGCTGTGCTGCTGTCTCTATGAACACAGGACAAACCTTGCTCCAGGAAGGGTGGTTCCCATATAGCAACACTCAGTGAATATCATAGAAGATATTTCTTTTTTTCTCTATCTATTTACTGCACCAAACACAAATCAGCAGAGATGACTCCATGTGGAATCACATGTAGAAACAGCAGAGAGGGAAGATTCCATCAGGGGTTTCAGCACTTTGGACTTGGCTAGGCTTTTTTCTAGACTTTTTCACAGATAGCTGCTACTTGCTGCCTGTCACCTCCTCATTGTGCCTCATTGACAAGCAGCAATCAGAAAAGTTTGTTCAAAGCTCTACCCTACATCTGCACTGGGCTCCAACAAAGGGCAGCTCAGGGGGAGGGACAGCGTTCTTGCTGATATCTGTCCAAACACTCGGCCTGCCTGTGGCAGTCCCATTGCATCCCATCGCCTGCATTTTTCTACACTGAAAGGTCATTGATAATTACAGAGCAGGGCCCTGTAATTTTTCATTCAGGAATTAAGTAACTATAATTGCTAAATATCACTTGGGAGAAAAGAAGGGTAGATTGAGTACATAAAGGCCATGCTCAAGAAACAGGGCATATCTATCAAAGGAAATAATTCTCTGAAGTCATAACTGTATACAGTGAAAACTTAAATGCTAAATCTGACATTAATTGGTTTCCATCAGAAGTGCAGAAGTTAGAAAACACCCATGAAATGTCCTATCTTCTGCTAAAGACAACTTTTAGACCTTTTAGAGACAACATTTTTAACAACACCCATATGAGTGATTGAAGAGCTGATGGCTCACTGAGAGTCAAAGGAAATCGACCATCTGCAACCATCTGGAATGTCCATTTATAGACAATTTACAGATTCTGTTGGAAATACTGAATTCCCAATACGTGCAATATCTTCATGATAGAATCACATATTCACACTCAAGTTTCACTGAAGTTTTTCTAGGCTGCTTTTGCACACCACTTATTTTTCCCTGAGACATGAAATTTTAGCTTGCTTGTGTCCAATTGAAATGGCATCACAAACTTTGCTTTCTGTTTTTTGTCATTTTGATACTATTTTGTTTCTCTTGCTTGCTGCATTCCCATGCATTCAGTGAGAGCCACTCCCTTGAATTTCATGGCTTCATACCACCTGCAGCCTTGCCTATCACCTCTCTCTTCACTCCTTCATCTTCTCTGCTCCCATGCATCCATCATCTTCCACCCTCCCCCTTTCACTGCCATACAAACTTTAAAGCAAATTCACATAAATACCATCACATCTCATTCCATTTTTCTCCTCAGAATTCACCTTTTACATATTTACAAAAAATTTGCCACATGCTAACCCAGCTAATAAACGTGTTGACCAAAGAGTTTCATTATTTCTTCATATTTTTTCAACTGCTGACTCTTTGTATTTGTAAAATGTACATTTTCTTGGGGGCATCAAGTATCTTTTTGTTCTCTTTGTGATTTGTTTTGTCCAGCTAGAAACCTGCTTTAAATATTCCATTTGTTTCTATTTTCTGATGTCTTTTACCTTCAGGTTCACGTAACAGCATAAAAGCAAATTATTTGTTCTGGTTTAGGGCTGTCAGGGACAACACATCCGTTTGTATCACTATCCACTCAAACAGGACACCCATGAGTAAAGAGTTGGATATAATGCATTGGAATCAGTCTAACTGGAATATCTGCTTACAAAATAGGAAACAGCCCACTGGGCCACCGAGTCCAATCTGCTCATCACAGGCACCCACACCATATAATCCCTTTCAAAAACTACTTAATGCCCCTTCTTAAAACCCACTAGATTCCCTATTTCCTTTATTATTCTTTCTGGAAGACTGTTTCAGAATCTTACTCACCAAGGATTAGAAAACTTATCTAATTTCCAGCCTAAATTTATTCATGGGCAATTTATAACTATTTGTTCTTGGACCAACATTGTTCTTTAGTTTAAGCAGTTTTTCTCCCTGGTGTTTACCCACCTGATAAGTTTATAGAGAGCAATCTCATCCTGTCTTTGTCTGTGTTTTGCAAGGCTAAACAAGCCAAACTCTCTTTGTGTCCTCCTGCAAGGAAGTGCTCCTGTGCTCATCCTGACAGCCTGCAGGTGTCTGTCCATGTCTGGAACCACGTTCCTCACACAGGAGTGATCAGAGCTGCATTCTGTTTTCCTAAACAGCATGGAAAGTGGCAAGAATAGTAGAAAAGATTCTTCTCACAGCCTTTTCCACACTTGTATCCAACCACACCAATAACACTGGGATGCCTCTGTAACTTTTTTCCAATCCTACAGTTCTTTCACTATTTTGCCCACTTTGTCTCTTTTCAGCTGACCTTCCTTACAGTTTCTGTATTACTTCCACCTTTTTCCAACAAAATAATGATTTTCCATCCATTACCAGAGGAAATAGTTTAGTGAATTTCAAATTCCTCTTAACTTGACAGTGACAGTACTATATTTGTGTTGTAATTTTTATTTTCCTTTTCCTTCAGAATTTTTTGCTATTTTCTACCAAATAGTTTCTCAACTATGATGCCATTTGAAATTTATGGTTTTTCAAAATATGTTTCTTAATTATAGAATGAATTATAACTACTTCCTACATATATTGTACTTCACTGGCTTAACAGGTTCCTCATGTGTGATTCTACATGTTGTTTCTACTAGATTTCTGTGTTTGTAATTATAACAAAATGGCCTCTCAGCTGGGAATTTGTTTCTCACCTTTCCCAGCTGCAACTATTACTTTAAGATCATAAATTTTATTAAGTAGTCTTTCTTTGCTTCTGTATTCTGTGTCTGGGATCCAAACAGATCTCAAGGTCTTGGGCATTTTGTGTTAAGTAGGAGCTTTTATTAGGAGTTTTGTCAGATTTGTCAGTTGCTCAAAATCATCAGTTCAAATCCAGCATGTAATTTTAAACCTTTTCCCTTTTTAACCTTTACAACGGACAATGTCAAAATTTGACAAATATTTCAACTAATTCAGTCTTAGGAAGTGTATCTGGCACAGTCAAAATGAAGGAAAGACACACAGATGATTAAAATGTGTAAAAATGTATCTGCTTTTTATTTATTTTATAGATCTGCATTACTAAGTCAATACAAGAGGGACCTAATTTCTCCACTAACCTTGTCTAATGAAGATTGAAATTTAATAAACATGTAAGAAAGCTGCATCACCATGAACTAAGAGACTTCAAAATATGACATATAGTTCATTATTTATTAACCTATCCCCCAGGAACATGACAGAGGGAATGCAGACTATCCATATTAGAAGCTGTTTCATCTCTAAGAGATAATGGAGGCCCCATTTCCTTTGCACAAGATTTATATACTAAAGAGGAAATGAGATGCAAAATTTATACCACTCATGATTTCTTTTTTCCCATAGAAGGCAAGAAAGAACATTCCCTTACAGACTGAATGTGGTTAGAGTTGTAGGCTTTAAAAGCACGTTTATAAAAATCAGAATTTCCTATCCAGGAAAAAAATTAACAAATGTACATTTGATGAAACAAAAACAATAGTGAAACATTTCTTTAGACATTTAAATACTTTGGAAAATACACAGTTAAAAGGATGGAGACTAGACACCTAAATGTGCCAATAGAACTCTATTTACCAAAATTTGGAGAATAAATGAGCAATAAAAAATCACCTCCAGTCAGACATAGAAATTACACTTCTGATGCAGTATGGCTACTCCTATTTCTCTTCAATATATTTAATTTTAATTTCCTGGTTTAAAAGTAATTCAAGACTCACTCTAATGAGAATCACAACTTACTGAGAGTAACCATAAAGCAGAATAATTTTTGCTCGTTCTGGAATGACTCTGAATTTATGTTGGGTGACCAGGGTCAGAGTCTGGCATACCCTATTAACTTCCCTATCTGTAACACTCTTTTCCAAATTACTGCCTCTGTCCTGCAAACTGAGCCCAAATGGCAACCTTTGTGCCTAATGGCAGTGCCCCCAAAATCTGCAGGGTTTCAGCAAAGAGGAGAAAGCCTTTGCTGATATGCATTAGCTGCAGAGAGCAGTTCACAGTGCTAACATTTTTGTAAGCAATTCTGGGCTAATTTGTAGCTAAGTGGACCTGGCATCTCTACCAAAATATGTCTTGCATCATTAGAACACAAGTTCTAAAACATGAATCTGAGCCATTAGAAATGAGTTCATGTGTCCACGTGTGCTAAACTTCCACCTTGTTGCAGGGAATGATCTACAAAATAATAACTCATTCCACTAAACTGCTTTGATTCTAAGGTCCATGAATATACCTGGCTTTTCTCATTGTCAATGAAAATGAGACAGCAAATTAAAGGTACAATTGTAAGAAAAAGTTACAAATGCAGGACACGAATTACTTTAATACCTTACCAACTGAGCCACTGGTACTTCACAATTCATGAACAAATTTTCTATTACTACAGAGTCATGCTTTTATTGACTGGTATAAATACACCATTTGTATCTTTTTTCATCCTGCTGTGTTTCTATTTTATTGGAAGTGTCCTGTAACAGGTATAACATCAGCTCAGATTACCAAGAAATCTATAAAATAGCTTCCTGCTACTACCTTTGGTGCAGATTGAAAGAATACATTATGATCCCACTGAGTGAATGATAAAAGCTGTTATTCACAGGCAAACATGATTTATCCTCACCTGTTCAAGATTCTGAATGTACCCACTTTATTATTAAATTATGAAAACATTTCACTCACATTGATTAGGAACACAGATACATTATTAAAGAGAGGCTATTAGGAAGCATGTGTTTCAAATTTAAGTTCTGAGGTTTGTGACTCATGGCAGGACCACAAATATTTCATGCAAATGGAAGTGGACAGAAACAGCTTCATAAATGTTCCATTGTGGCAGCAGAAACACATGATAACATTTTTTTATTATTGATTATAAATTTGAAAATGACATTGCCTGGTTCAAATTAAGTTTTCACTCAGCGCAGCTTGTACATTAAATACAGGGAAAATTGTAAAAGAAAATTAGATTTTAAAAAATGATGATTTCTATTTCTCCAATAGAGAAGAGCCTTTTATTTTTTTTCTCCACTGGTACACTCTTGGGTTATAAAACATCCCTTTTAAGATATCTTTCTC
This sequence comes from Thryothorus ludovicianus, assembly GCA_013397245.1. Taxonomy (NCBI): domain Eukaryota; kingdom Metazoa; phylum Chordata; class Aves; order Passeriformes; family Certhiidae; genus Thryothorus; species Thryothorus ludovicianus. The sequence continues at coordinate 72,509 of VZTB01008702.1, read as the reverse complement.
TTATGACTAGTTACCAGCTGCAGAAATAATGCCTCTGTAAAGTTGCTGAGTATTTTTTCAACATGTAGGATAATTAATTAGAACCATGAAAAGTCTGAACACAAATGGGGTCTATTGATGCTGGTACAATATACGATGGCTAAAATTGTGAAAAACATTCATTTTAAACAAATCATGCTCTTAACAAAAAAACAGGTCAAAACTTGAGAGGTTTGAAAACCTTACCATGAGTATCTCTTAGTTAACACCAGACTTAGCATATTTGTCCCTCTACTCACCAAATACAAAAGATACAATAATGTGATTGTGAAGATAATTGGACTAAATGTTTGGATTTAATCTGAGTGATATTATCTCAGAGAGGGTCAGAATTGAAGGGTTCATAGAAAACGTCTGAAAGTGTGGATGTCTGTATATGTGTGCATATTTATTTTTTATATTAAAAAGGGAAGCATATGGAAAAATATTATGCTGAGTGCTGAGGCCCTGTGTGCTGAATAATTTATATCCTCCCTGTCTTCTGGTTCCCTTCACACTAATGACTAGTTTAAATCTGATGTACATCAATTTACAACATAACAATGTAGCTTTGGATTGCTTTCAAGTCCAGATTGCTTTAAAAAGCAATAAGAATACATGGAGGCATAAGAGCTTTGCAACTAGTAGTGACAGGATTCATACCAGGCCTTGGACAAACTCTGCATTATTAGTTGTGAATTCTTTCTGGTTTTATTGAAGTTATCTTTTTAATATTGCATTAGTTTTGAAGGATAAAATGTAAAAAATATTTTTTGTATTTTCTTTGGCAGAAAATCTGCTTAGAAGCTGTGTGTTGTATTCACTTTAACTCCTTGCCTCCTACCTGGTTTGTATCTAATATGATCAACATTTTGTGTTCTTTCATCTAAATGCTGACTATTAAAACCCTTGCTGGGCACTTATAATAGATAAAATAATGATGTTTGCAATGCCCAATGGTGAAACTTCACAAATATCCAAGGTATCTCGTTGTAATTTTTACAGTTACCTGATGAAGTCTGGTGACTCTTTGCCTCTCTTGCTTTTTTGATATGGAATCTTCTAAATTGATTTGATGAGAACCCTGGAAGTTATGTCTTAACTGCCTCTTCACAAATGCATGATAAAAACCTCTAGTTCAACCAATAAAAGAGTGAAATACTGCTCATCATTTTAAGGCTCATCTTTGTTATATAAAATCCTAACAAAGTTGATTTGTATCAACTGAGATGTATTATATTTACAGTGATTTTATGGACTGTAGTAACAATTCATTGTTCCTTTGGTACTGTACAAAGAGAACACTAAAAGTCACACGTAATGCTTGGAACTAACCTTTATCTCTGAAAGTGGCTGGAAGTATAATCTTGTTCATTTCAATGATGATAGGGTAAAGTATATAGTTTATTGCATTTAGGCTCATTTAATTCACCTGGCTTTCAGTAAAGAGGTCTTGCAAGGTGTCACAGCAAAACCATAAGAGATGTGTGTTATTTCCAGATTGGTGATGTGAATGCCACAGCAATCATGCAAAAGTCTGCTACAAAACAGGTGATGTAGTGGATGCAAGTCTCTGCATCTTCAGCAAAGTAACATTTTTGTTCCATTTAACCTATTTTCTTACTCAGAAAGATGAAAGTCAGATTGTGAACCTGCCACTAGAAGTAAAAAAAAAAAAGTGCACAGGCTTGGACAAGGCACTGTGTGTTGTTTTAAAAAGTGTTCAATTCATTAAGCTGAAGGCAAGGTGAAATACTCTCCCCCTTTTCACCCTTCTGCTGTGCCCATTGTGGCTGTGTGATGCACATCTGACTTTATCACAGCCCATCCCCTGGGACCCAGGACAAGTGTCATTAAGGTCACAGAATATTTGTTGTGCTCTGCATCGCAGGAGGACTGTGGTGGGGGACTGGTAGAGGCACAAGGTATCTGAATGATTTTATGGAAAGAAAGGTTAAGTGGAAGAGAAGACAGATAACTGTCTCCTCAGAGCAGTGACCTGGCAATTCACATCTAAGGTGTGCACACCAGGCAGGGTGCAGAACTACAGCATTGCCTTGTTGTCATTCAGATATTTTTATATGACAGGAAAATTACACTATTTAGGCCGGGGCAGTGCAGGAGAAAATCAAGTTATCATTACCAGTCTTGAGGATTTTTATTGCCCTTGGACTTGTGTGGGAGAGCAAAAATGCTCTTTCTGTGGGCTGAAAATTATTTACTGTGTGATCATTCTTTCATTATTATTTTCCCTCATGCTGGAGCAGTACTTTAAACTGTATAGTTTAAAAAACTAAGATACCGTCTTGGTAAGGAAAATTCTTGTCTCTGTTCTACCTGAAAAATTACATCACTAGTGCAATTTTTCACATTCCACAGGGATGGCAATAAGGACTCAATTGAATTCAAAAGGAGCTGTTGGAGCCAAATATTCAGCCAATGCAAGTCTGGCAGGACACACTTAATGAAACATGGGGGTTTATCCTAGCCAAGGATCTTGCCTTTCTCAAAAGTGAATCTTTCTAGGGTTATGTAACCTGAAAAATCCAGTTATGTTTACTGCCAATGACAAAATCCAAGTATCTCTACACTACTCTATCCAAAGATCTGAGCAAAAAAGAGTGACTAAGGGCAGATTTGGATACTTGAAGGAGACAGAAATCAGGATAAATGTAGAATAAATAGAAAAGATGAGTGGAGCATCCCAGGAGTTAATGTTGAGGCCAGTGATGTGTAGCAGCTTAATTAATGACCTGGTTAATGAGACAAAGTACACACTTAACAAATTTACAGGTGTTATAGAATTTGAGGAGTGATGGATGCACCAGTTGGTTTTGGTGCCATCCAGAAAAACCTCAGCAGGCTGGAGAAATGGGACAACCTGGACCTCATGAAGATGCCAAAGGGAAACACAGAGCCCTGCACACAGGGAGGAACAGTTCCACACACCAACACATACAGGGTCGAAATGATTGGAAAGAAGCTTGGAAAAGAAGAACCTGGGGTCCTATGGACCTCCAAGCTGACCATGAACCCATGACGAGCCCTTGTGGCACACCAGGCCATTGGTTTCCCCAGCTGCAGTGGGCAGAACGTGTCCAGCAGGTTCTGGAGGAGATCCTGCCCCTCCAGGGACACCTCTGCAGTGCTGGGCACAGCTCAGTGCTTCCCAGAACAAAACAGATGTTGATGTTCTAGAGGAAGCCCAGCAAAAGGCCATTGAGATGCTTGAGGAATTGGAGCACCTCCTAAACAGGGAGAGGCTGAGAGAGTTGGGGTTATCCAGCCTGGAGAGAAGAAGGCCAAGGTAAACAAGAAGCCACAGATTCATGCTGAAGTACAGGAGATTCCATTTAAACTCTTTTTCTGTGAGTGCCATGAAACTGGAACTGGTTGCCCAGAAAGGTTATGGAATCTCTATCTTTTGGGAGAGTCAAAAACATTCCTGTGCATAATCTTGGATCATCTGCAATTATTGATTCTGTCTTGAGCAGGGGATTTAATGGAATAGAATCATAGCACAGTTTTGGATGGAATGGATCTTGAAGATTATTTTGTTCCAACTCGCCTGGCGCAGGCAGAGACACCTTTCACTAGATCAGGCTCAGAGCTCCACCCAATCTGGACCTGAAAAATTCCAAGTCAACTAAAAGGTGTCCAGATCTCTTCCAACTTCAACTATCCAGTGATTCTGGAACACAAAATCGTTAGTGTGAGGAAAATATATGATTAAATTTTATCTTCTCAGGTTTATTTCCTTCGCTAATATTTTATTATCTCAAAATCATTTACATTGCAGAATGTCCAAAGCAAAATTTGCACAAGTAATTTCATGTTTCAAAATTCCTTATGATGAAATATGGCAACATTTGTCTTTAAAAGGAGGGAGAACACAGACTTGTATAAATCTACTCCTCTGATAGACAGCATCAATGACAATTTTAAAGCATTTAATGAACTTTAGGATGACAATATCAGTTAATGTATAATTACAAAGTGTAGAAAGCAGAAGACTTGATACAAGCTTGATTTGTTAGAACATGTTTTGCAGCCACAGCAAATTTACTAGATGTATAGTCAAATTTGGTTGAAGTTAAATTAGGCATGCATCTTGATTCTTGGTTAAATTTTTTCAGCTGCATCCTCCTAAACGGGTATAAGTAATAATAATAAAAAAGCTGGTACAAGCTGAAGCCTGCAGCTTATATCCCATTATAAATTGCACTTCAGATTTTCTAAACTAATTGTTAAATTTAGAACTAGCAATTAGCACTGCACAACATTTACCAACAGAATTAACTGTATCACTTGCTATTAAGCTCAATTACATTTTCAAATGTCCCAGACTTGTAGCTCTGATGAATTCTAAGAAAATAAAACCTAGAAATGGGCCAACGGCAAATTGTTGTGACAAGATTCACAATAGGAACTGGCTTTTTTTTCTGTTTCTGCTTTGGGTAAAAGTGCAATCTCATTGGTTAAAAATGGAATCTTACCTGAGCAGTGTGAAATTTTATCACAGGTTGATGGAAATAAAATGTAAATAGTTACTTTATGAGTTCCACCCCTTGAGAATTGTATGTAGCAACTTGATAGTTTTGAGGCATCCTTATTAGCAAGTACATGAACATTGCCAGGAGATGCTACCTGGTGTTGCTTTTTAGTGTGACAGGGTATGAATCTGAGAACTTCAAAAGATATTTTCAACAAACAGCCAAACCTACAGAGCAACTCACAGCTGGATTTCCTGCTGTGTTTACTTAGTAGAGCCAACCCTTAGGAAGTTTTTGCTCTGAAACTGTATCAAGACTAAAATTCAAAGCCACTTACTCCTGATAAACCATTCAGAAGCACAGAGTTGAACTAAATTCAATTTCTTCCAAGACAGAAGGAGTGAAAGGCCTTAAAGTTGCAATAAGAGGAGCCAGTCATACTTTGATGTAATTATATCTGCGTGATTAACAGGTTCTCAATGGGAAAGAGCTCTCTACAGATGTTGCTGAGGTGTGGATCCCAATATCACAGACATGATACCACCCTTACCCACCAGCTCATGGTCAACTTGTCAGCCACCAAAATTCCCAGGTCCTTCTCTGCACAGCTGCTTTCTTCTAGGTCAGTCCTCAACCTGTCCTGGTACTTGGGGTTGTTCCTCCCCAGATGCATGACCCTGCACTTGCCCTTGTAGAACATCATTAGGTTTCTTTATGCCCAATTCTCCAACGTATCAAGGTCCTGCTGGATGGCAACAGCCTTCAGCCACTCCCCTCTGTTTCATTTCAGCAGCAAACTTTCTGAGGGTGTGTTCTATCCCTTCATCCCGGTCATAGGCAAACAAGTGAAATAAGACTGGACAAGGGAAGTATTTAAATAAGTATTGGTCCCTGGGGACTGCCGCTGACTACAGGCCTCCAGCTGGATTCTGCTCTGCTGATCACAGCCCTCTGAGCTCTGCCATTCAGCCTCACTGTCCATTTCCCCATTTCCTGAGCTTATCTATGAGGATGTTATGGCAGACAGTGTGAAAATCTTGCTGAAGTTGAGGTAGACAACATGCACTGCTCTCTATTGACCCACCCTGCCATGCCATCCTAGAAGGCTGTCTGACTGGTCAAGCATGATTTCCCCTTGGGGAATCCCTGCTGACTGCTCCTGATGACATTCTTTTCTTCTGCATGCTTGGTGATGACCTGCAGAATGACCTGTTCAATCACCTTTCCAGGGATGGAGGTGAGGCTGGCTGGGTGGGTGTTTCCTGGGTCCTCCTTGCCCCGTTTGAAGATGGGATTATCACTGGTCTTCCTTCAGGCACCTCTCCTGTTTGCCATGACTTTCAATGAGGTTTGCAAGTGGCAGCAACAATACCTGCCAGCTCTTTCCACACCCGTGGGTTCATCCCACCAGGATCCATGGATTTATGGGTGTTAAATCTGTCTAGCCGACTTCTAACCCAACCCTTCATGACCAAGGGGAAATCTTCCTTCCTCCAAACTTCTTTCCTTATCTCTGAGGTCTGAGATTATCGAGGAATGACCTCATTTTCATTCTGAAGTCTTTCAATATAAAGGACCAACCTTGTCCTAGAACTTGTTTATGTTTCCTTTTCATCTTCTACAATCTTTTTCCTTCTCTTGGTCATATCAAGATAATACCAATGCCTGTGACTTTAAACCTGGCACTCTTCCAGACATCCATTTTCCTCAACTCCAGATCCCTATTGAAAAAGAAATCTCTACCTACAAAGCTCTGATATTCTCTTCCAAATCTTCTTCTGACTTTAAAAACCTATCCTCTTAAAATGAAGTTGTATGACCTTATGGATAATGTCTTTTCCCTTTCTCCTCATCTCTTTGTTCTTATACCTATGACCCAGGACTTTTTCAGGATATGAGCTCTGGAAGCACATTTTCAAAAGAGGGATGTGATGTAGTTTCCTAACATTCAATTGCTTGAAAGTACCCAAATGTCATGTGTACACTCCAAAGCATAATTACCCTGTTCTGAGTGCCAGAAATACTGATGGAACCTCACATATGTGCCCTTTTCATATTAAAGATTTATTCAGGAGAAACATTCTCTAGAGTGTGTTTAAAATTTTTTTCCATTTTTTTTGCTATTGCGTAACACAGGATTTCTCTCCTGTATTAAAATAGTCAATGAATGATCCATGCAATGTGGTAAAAAATTCATTTACTGTTATTCCAAGATGTAATAATTGAAATGTGGTTCTATTCAACCCTTTTTAATTTGACCAGATGAAGAAGCTTGGAATGACAACCTTTGGAAGATCATGTGATCTAACTTCAGATGTTTGCAGTGTCAATATCTAAATTCTAACTAATTTCCATAACCTGACTTAGTGATTACAGGGAAAAATAGACATCATTAGAATGCAGTTCATATCTAGCAGTACATTACAGGATGTGAGTCATGCCCTGAAAACAATTATATATTTTTTTTAATGTAAAGTGAATTGAGGATAATTGTCCCAAGAAGCCTGCAATTAGCCTGACAAATCCCTCCAAAAATTTTTGAAAGAACGAGCTTACCTAAGAGGAATGTGATTTCAAAGACAAAAAGAGAAGGTCTGTCAAGTGTTGCATCTAGACAGCACTCACAATTATTTAGGGAGCAAAATGCAAATAGGAAGTTGCAATTTTTGAAGGTCATCAGAGGTCTACTTATGTGTTTTCCCGAAATCCTAAGTAGTTACTAAAGTTAGAGTTTTAATCTCGTAGGATCATTACACAGATAAAGAAGAGAAATAGGCTGTTTCAGATAGTGGTGTTGGCCCAGGACTTTGGTATAAAACCAAAGCTTTTTTTCTGTTAACTCTATGAAGGATATTTTGGCGTAACTTGACAATTGGCTCAAATTAGGGGTCTAGTCTGTAGACATGAATTCCACTCCTTACATGTGTGAGGTGAACCTACATTTTTTCATGAGTAGAGGCTGATATTAATAGGACTCTTCCACCAAGAAATCAAATACACATTCATAGTCTGTATTTTAATCTCTTGGAGTGTGGGCCATGCTCTGTNATTATTATTATTATTATTCCTCCTGTATAATTTTCACCAGAAACCAGAACTTCAGTAGAGGAGTCTGTTATAAATGTGGGTGAAACCCAATAAGGCTTGTAAATCTACTTTCCTGCACTTCTACACATTATACATCAGGAATTTCAGCCTATCATCATCAAAATCAGGCAGTAAATTGTATTTGAATATTGAGATTTTGTCAGAATGCTTTTAAGACTTCAAAACTGCAGGCAGCAAAGAGTCTAACACATCTGTAGGGAAGATGTGACGGTTAATTACACTCTGAGTATCTTATTTCTACCTCTGAATTTGTCAAGCTTCATCTTCCATTGCCTGGATCTTGTTATATACTTTTCTGCTAAATTAAAGAGTCAATGAATATCAGAAATTCTTCCCTCTGCAAGTATTAGACTCTGATCAAGTCGGTTAACTTCCCCTTATTAAGTTAAATAGCTGGAGAGTGTCTGACTTTAATTACTGTACAAGCTCAGACTTTGCACTAAGTATCTGTTACAGCAATTCAAATCAATGAAAACCCCTGAAAAAGTATGAACTTACATGCTACAAAAATAAAGCAGAATAAGAATAAAAGGAATCTTTCTTGACCATCTGTCTTCTCTTTTCTGAATAGAAGAAAGACAAAATGTGTGTCACACAAGAGAAATGAGAATGGTGACAATAAATGACATGTGGAAGTTTACTCTGTGCCTAAACTAAGGAAAGGATAGTCAAAAACTAAGGATAAGAAAGTGTAAAACTAGGGAAGAGAAGGTCAAAATGACAGGAAAATAATATAGTAAAAATAATAGTGTTTTCTGTTCATGAATATACTCTTCCAACTTATGACACAATTCTACACCATTGAGTAAAATTTCCTGAAAAGTATGTGTTTCATAGAAGTGACATTACAAAGTCTTACTGTGCAAGAAGGAAAAGTATAACACTGAGAGAAATTTTAATAAATGAGATCTTTTTTCATTCTATCCAATAAACATTAAAAAAAGCTGAAAATAGTGGGATGGTTCAATGAAACACAATTTTGGTATGCCTTTCAGATCTTCTGATGGATAGATAGATAGATAGATAGATAGATAGATAGATAGATAGATAGATAGAGAGATAGAGAGATAGATAGATAGATAGATGAAACTTAGGTCAACGAATCTAAAATCAGTGCACTAATTATGGTGAAATGGAACATGTCTCTGAGTTATTCAAGTTAGAATAGATAAACAGATAGGATTATGTAGTTACTGTTGTCTTGGTACCATTAGTCATATTTTTCACAGCTTGAGTTTACAGAGCAGCAATATATTTTCATGAAATCCTAAAATCAGTCCAAATAGTTTTTGTTTATAATCAGTCAAACCTTGCTATGGAATAAATATTTGAGTAACATATTTTAATTTGGGTTTCGTGAGTGCTTTCTTTCAGCTTGTGCCCATTCTTGTTGGAATGGATAAAGAAGGAGAGCACCTGGGTTCCCAGGAGGTGCTGTAAATCAGAGACAAACAATTATGCCTGAGGAGCACTTCCTCACAGGGTGGCAACATCAGCTGGATTCTTAGTAGGGCGATGGATGTTGGGTGCTGGTTTTCCAATAGCTGCATCCAGAGTCCACAGAAATTAGTGGGAAACTTTGAAATGATCTGGTTTAGGAGTTTAGCTATTGGAAATTACCAAACAAGTGCAAACATCTGTATTCATTTAATGTCTGATATCTCACAAACCACAATTTACAACACAGTGAGTTGGGACAGATCAAATGACCCAAAATCCCTCAAAATTCTGAGCCAGTTGAATTTTGGCACCCATGAGCAGCATAGCACTCCTTGATGGCGTTTTTCAGTGGTTTTAGTGCATGTCTGGATCAACAGCAAACCCCACATCTGAACCTGGCTATCATGTTGGCGTTATGGTAATGAGGCTCGATGAGCATCTGGGCAGTGATTTGGCTCATGGAAAAGGAAGGTTGCTGGTGAGCAGCCTCAAATGGCTGACCTCGTTTTGACATGCACATTAAAAGCCATCATCAAATTTGACTGTAACTAAGTGCCAGGGGCTTCCAACAAGCTGTTCTGAGGTTGTTCATTTGGAGTCCAAAATGAATAACTTTAGTACGGCTCATTCTTGCAGTGCCACATGTTTTCAAAGCACTATCGTGATTTGTAGGAAATTTAAAACTGTACACAGTTGATCACATTGACTGGACTTCCTCCACTCTGTCAAGTAGAGTTATTTGTCCAGAGAGAAGATGTTGGACAAGGTTTGAAGGGAGGCTGCTGGTTTTCAAAAGACAGACTTAAAGGTTTTCATGGATTCATTCTCTGCCAGTATTTGATTTTGAAATTTTCTACATCAAATAGAGATCAGCAAAAATTGTAACATCTAGATTTAATAGTTAACAATATTTTTAAGACTGTTCTTTATTTTCCATCCCTAAGAGTCTTTGGTATTGTCCCTAGGTGGGAAGAGTAGCTAGATTAACACATAATGTGACACTTGAAACTGCTATTGGAAAATAACAGGAATGATCTAGATAATGCATCAAGAAGCAATTTCTAGATGTTTTGTGACTGGAGAAAACATACAATTCTGTGATTTTACTTCTATAGAAAAACAAGAGTGTGTTTTTACATGAACTTTGAAAAGGATTGGAGGATATCTGACACACAATAAACTCTTTAAAAAGAGTTGGTATTCACCTCCCTGGATTGCATTTAGAAATGCAAGGTAAATTATGTTTGGTTTAAACTTCGTGAAGCTGCTTCTTCATTTTGAACTGGGTTGTAGAGACAAGACTGTAAGAAGTTGGTATAAATTCTTATATGAGTATCTGTCACTAGGCTTCTTAAATAGCACTAGATGCGAATATATGGGCAAATGAATCAAACTCAAAGATCACATTTAGCTTCAGATTTTGACTTTTAATATTGAAAATATAGAAATAATTCCATTAAGTGTGTTCCCATCCCAGCCAAGGGAGAAACATTTGGTAAAGTCAGTTCATCTTATGTGGGTACAATGGCCTTTTAGACACCCATAACGGGGTAAGAAAGCACAGCTAAGAGTGGAATCTTCATCTCACATTGAATCCTAACCAAAAGTTTGCCACAAGCTAGATTATATTAAAGTGTTTTCACTATACAAAGACAGGACTAATTCTAATAATGATAATGACAATAATAATAGCAGCAAAACTAATTAAAATTATTAAATTGTTAAATTGTTAAATGGGGAACAGATTTGTCTACCACATAAAGATTATTTGTAGGTTGTTGCCGAATAAGTTTTGCCCTGACACTTTTAGAGATAAGTTCAGTTTTTCTGTACAAAACACTGTTTGGACAGTCATGTTTCCTTTGCAGTTATGCTAAGCCCAAGGAATGCACATGATAAATCTATTTTTGCTGCTAAATTGGTTTTCCAGTTTGGGTCCATCCTACACATATCTCTTACTTCTACCATATGTCCATGATCCCCAGTATAAAAGACCTGCAGTAATAAAAATTGTTATTAATAACTGTAGGCAGAAGAGAGGTTAACATCAAGAAATACTTTGCCCAGAAACTGTGCTGCACTGGTTTCAGATTAAAAGAGAATAAATCTTCCATATAATAAGCGATATTAGCAACCAAAAAAAAAAATTGAGCAAACATTCATAGATCATGGTTGAACTATGATAATGTAGAGCTGAGAAAATATGATCTAGTCTGCTTAAAAATCTGGCCATGCTGCTGTGCACTTGCAAGTTTCTCAAGCAGGAAATGATGGAAAGCTCCACTGATCTCAAATAACTCAATTGTTTTTCCTTTCTAATCAAATATCTTCATAGTGAGGGACCAAAAATGCATCATTCAGCATGCAATGTGGTTGTGAAAGCATGAAATATGGCACTTCACTGTTAATGTAATATTAAAGATTAAAAATGTTTATTACCTGTTATTCTTCTCTTAATTGTTTTGTGTGGAGAAAAATAGAAGTTGCTGCTTTAATGCATAAAAAACCCACAATGTGCATTCATAGCAGAGAGCAAAGTGTTGGGGCTATGAAAATTATGTAAATGATGAATTCCAGTGAAAGAACTTTCAAACCCTTAGGGTCTTCAAACAGCATTAATTCAAGAAATTAGATACAAAATTTAACTTTTTCATGCTAATAATGATTTCATAAGGAAAAACTCGTTAGTAAAGGTGACAAATATGAAGTTCTATTCAACATTTAAATTCAGGAATCTTAGTGTGTGCCCCTGGGATATATTTACTCAGCCAATGACTCTGATGTTATTAAGTAATTTATTTGAGAAAGTCTCCATTCATGAGTTTACATAAGAACAATATCAGGTTTACAAAGGCTTGCGTTGTCAGTTTAGCAAATACCTTATTCACAATGACTTTTGCTTAAGATTTTCATTAGGTTGTTCAATATTGTTTGATCATTTAATGTCAGCTTCATAAGATCATAATTTTTCTTATATGAAAAGAGAAAATTAAAAGGAGAAATAAATTAAAAAGTATGAACTAAACTTAAATTTGAATCAGCTTTGCCAAAAAAGAGAGAACAGTGTCAGCACTTGTGATTATACTATGCTTGGGTATAAACTATACACAATTTAATTTAAGTTTTGCTCTGGTATATTTCTATGCCAGCAATACCAAAAAAAGTATATTGAAACATCTAAAATAATGAATTATGGTTCAATTTTTCAGGACTGATCAGTCATGTGACAGTCTCAATTTCTGGCAGCATTAGTTAGGGTGTTAATTAATTCAATAGGAAACAAACCATCCTAAATCTCTCAATTTCTATTGAACTTGCCTATTTGTGCTGTAATCTATGGCCTCCAGCCAGTGTTGAGGCAAAGAGCAAATGTAACTAAAAATGACAATTCCTGCAAGTCAAGGAGCAGAGAGAAATAGCACGAGATCCAAAAATTAGGATGGTCAAAATAGTCAACAGAATATTTGTCTTCCTACTGAAAATGCTGGTACATCAATACAGAATAATTTCCCAGGAGATGAGCTGATTTTACTCAATTTTCTAATGAAATACAGGCAAGCCTTGAAATCTTCATTGCCTCCTGGCTAGATCATTCACCATCATTCCTCAGAGAGCTCCCTGGTCCCCAGGCCTCGTCACAGGGCTGTGCTGGAGGGGTTCTGATACAATAAGAGTTTGAAACCACCCCTGGTTCCTGTTATAATCTGCCTGCATCACTTTTTCTCCTCCTCAGGATGGTTCTTGCTCTCCCATCACCGTGGTTCCTGCATCCAGGTGCCTTTCCACCCTTCTCTCTCCAATTTATTCAGGCTAAAGTGGCAACATGTCAGCCTTTGTGTTTCCATGTGAGATTCAATCTGTGCTCCAAGGCTTGTCTCCATCCCTTCATTGCTCATCCTGAGACAGCTGAGTCCTAAAGCACAACCTGCCCACGTGCTAAATCTTTTGCTCTGCAGCAGTTCCAAACCCTGACCTACCCCTGGCCAGAAAGAAAATAATATCCAAATAGAAGCCCACATTAGAGCAATTACTAAATTTTGTCACATTTGACTGGAGTATGAAGTACCTGGAAGATTTGATTGAGACATGAGAAGGCAAAAGTCCTTTTCTGACAACAGATCCCATGAGAAATGAAAATATAACATACAAATAAAACATACAGGACTATGCAATGACTGTCTTGACTGTAATCCATCTTTCCACTAAAATAGATGACTCTTTAATCTTTAAGTTCTGTTCTCAATTGAATACATATATAATAAGAGGAAACAGGCAGGCCAAGTTAGATTTGGTCATATTTGTTAACACGTGTCACTCAGCTGTAACTGCATTTGTGTGTTCTCTTGCAGAGCAGTTCTCTGACATTTTAAGGACTTCTGAAATGCAGAAGAAGGGCTCTAATCTATATAAAAATAATCTCCATTGGTAAATTGGATATTCAGGTTAAACAGGGTAGGAATGGGTACTCTAAGAGAAATCATAAGGCCTGAAAGGTAATGATCTTGTTTATAAAGGACTTTTTTGCAAGGTGAGAACTCTCAGGAGGAAATCAAAGGTCCTTATTGGAAAACTGAGAGTAGAGGAAATGAGAAATGATACAGAATTAGGCAAGGATTCATAAGTAAAGTAGGATGTTGAAACTATGAAGTTATTTTACTGGATCAGTGTTAAGGTGCAATTTGTGTGAGTAAGAGAGAGAAGGCAGCTAGAGATGATTTCCATATACAGACAGGAGAGACAAGAGGGATTTGGCAGCATAATCTCTGAAAGAAAGTTAATAAGGGGAAGTATCTGGAAGTAAAACCAATTCAGTATATGCAATGCTTACAGATAGTTTACCTTTCACCAAGAAATACTACCATCCATGTGAAAGTGCTGAAAAATCAAAGCAGGAAGCAGGAAACAGGAAACACAGGTGGAATGGGTTAAATACTTTTGTAGTAAGAGCCATCCACACATTTAGGAGGATTGGTTTTATTTCTCCAGAAACACCACTGAAGTTTTTATTATTAAAGCATTAGGTAAAACTGAAGTTTGCAGCATAATCAGAAGTAGGACTGGTTTCATACAAGTTCTAAGAGCACAGGGGAATAGTTTAATCTTCACCATGTGAACACCTACGGGGTTTGCAAAAAGAGGTAAAGACTCATGATTCCCTTCCTTTCTTCAAGGCTAAAGATTCACTGTTCTTAGTACTGGTGGTTTTTGTTACTTTACTATTAACATTTTTAATAGTACACATTTAAAATAGTACACATTTTCATGGCTCTTAAACTTGAGTTGGATGGAATGCTACTGAGGGAAGATGTTTTCTCATATTTATAAGTGATCTAATCCTTGTGCTATTCCAACAAGACTGTAAAGAGCTGCTCCTCAGACTCAAGGATGTAGGATTGATTCAAGTGGAGGAAATTGAGGAGCACACCTCTCTTCATAACATAGCCAATAAAAAGTATTACTTGAGCATAAAACTTGAAACAGAATCGACTCCAGCCAGTAATGACCTCTCAGCCTGTAACTCATTTGGAAATCCAAAGCAGAAGAAATAATTATCCATTGGTCAAATTTACCAAGTATTTCCCAGCATAATTAATCCCAAGTGTTGTTAGACCAGCTTCCCTTACTGGATCAATCAATTGATTGATCTATCTATATTCATATGTATGTATATATAAATATATACATGCCCCCCTACCAAGAGTGCTGGGGTTTCTAGTAAAGAACACAGCGCATTTTTACAGAAATATGATTTAACCTGGGTGGTTTGAGTATTTTATTAAAGGAAACTAGCTGTGATTTATAGCAGCAAATAAATAAGACAAAATTTGTTTAACATACCTCAGCATTAAGTATCTCATGCATTAATTGTCTCCAAAGTCTGTTCCATTTGTTATCTAACAAGGTATGCTCCATTATTATTTTTATTCAGTTCATTGCTTCATTCTATCTGTTCTTTCAAAATTAGCTTGTCTAATCAGAAACTGCTTTGGCTGGTAGTTCATTTCACATAAAAAGGAGGAATTCTTATTTACTGAGAAAGTAATTGGATTATAATTTTGAAAAGAAAGAAATATAGACTGTAATAAATTATTTCGTAAAAAATACATGGGAGCATGAAAACTAGCAAACCCAAGACAAATTAAAAGCTCTAATGAATGAAAAGGCTATAAATAGAACATGAAACTGGAAAGAATAATTCATCATTGTAACTTACCTACTCCTTGTTATTCTGTTGAGAAGAGCTGAATATCTAAGGAAAGAAGAAAAAAATTGTATTTACCAAATGATGGTCAAGCAAATATTTATATTAGCTGTCACTTCTCACTCTTCAGCTCTTGTAAATGTAATTAAGCCTTTATTATAGAAAGAAAAAGTAAAATTTAACCATGTTTCGGAGTCCACAATTCCATTTCAGTTATTTATTAAATTCTGTTGATCAGTTTTTATGACCATTGGTAACTATACTAAAGTTGCATACGTTGCCTGCATCAGTGTGTATTTAAGTGAAAAAAAGTGAATGCAGAAATTATATTCAAAACACTGACCAATATATTGGAATTAATTGGTCCATCATGTATATTTCATTACTTATCAACATTTCAATTCATATCAAGCTGCAGGAATTATTTTATTTTTTTTTTCTTACTACCTAAAATACTTTGTTGCTAATCCTGCTCTTTTAGGCGTGTGTGTTTTAATATTTTTTAACCTAAAAACAAGTAAAACAATGAGTATTAAAGATATGAGAAGTAATAGACATGAACTATGAAAATTGTCTAAAGGAAAAGAAAACACACAGAAAATAACATGTGGAACTGTAGCAACTAAGATTTTAGAAGTTAAAATATACATTAATTATGTTATGTTATGTTATGTTATGTTATGTTATGTTATGTTATGTTATGTTATGTTATGTTATGTTATGTTATGTTATGTTATGTTATGTTATGTTATGTTATGTTATGTTATGTTATTATGTTATGTTATGTTATGTTCTACTACTATATACAGTAGAAAAAATGAGTGATTGTTATAAAATTCTGAAGTACTAGGGAAAACTTGGCTCTCACCTGTTCAGCTGATTAACACCTTGAGCTCTTTCTGTTTGTAGACCTAACAAAAAAACCACAAAATTAAATTAAATACACTAAATTATGTGAACAAAATTGTTATAGAGTTGCATTTATTTAACCTGATTTTATTTATCTGAAAATCACTCAGATTTTCCTTTTTTCTGAATTACGTTTATGATACCAATTCAAGCTTTGATCTTAAATTACACTTTCGGGGCCTGAAGTAATAACAATTTTGGATTACAAGGATCCAGTTCTTATCTACATACCAAACAGGTTGTTTATAGTGCAGTTTTTTCAGTGAATATACTCAAATTTAGCACAGGGAGATTGATAAAGGTAATCATCAAATACCATATTGGCTTAGAATAAAGATGAAAGCAAAATGCACCTGACTCAGTAAAGATAGGAGTTAAATGCCAGATTATCCACATAAGTGTGTCAGTAAGAGGAATTTCATGCATGGCAGATGCTAGAATGGGCATTAAAATGGTCAGGACAAAAATCATTAAGTGCCCCAATAATGCATATTGGGCTAAAGCATATGTAGGATGTCACAGGCAAATTCCCTCCAACTTCAAAAAATTATTTGCATGCTCAAAGTCGAGCTTGTTTGTGAAGGAGATAAAAACATCAGGCAGTTTATTAACGCTCACTTGAGGTGTCTACTCTACGTTTAGAAAGCAAAACTTTATCATATTACCAGCACCATGAAACTCAAAAGATGTCATGAAATGACTGGATGGAATTTTATTTATTTTTCAAAGAAAAATGCAGCTACAAAGGACAACAGTCATAACCCAGGTCCTGCACAGGCCTTGCCCATCAAAGCTGCAAGGAAAGAAAATGACTGATGTACTGAGAGGTTGGTACTGTTACTATTTCAGTGGTGACTGATGTGGAGCTTCATTGAAGAACATTTTATAGAATCACAGAATGGTTGAGGTTGGAAAGGGCTATAAAAATTCATCTGCTCCAGCTCCTTTGCAATGAGTGGGTGCATCCTCAACTGGATCAGGTTGCTCAGACTGCAGTGCAACCTGGCCTTGACTGTTTCCAGGGATGGCAATATCCCACTTGAGAAATGAATTTTGATACCTGAGCCTATGGCTACTTAGGAGAACATAGGGATTAAAGAGCATTTGGATATGAGCAACACAGAAAAATCACTGTTGTTCAGTCAATATGAAATATTTAAAGCAGAGAATTTCCATTTATTAATCCAAATACAAGAAGCCTGGTACCTGCTCTCCAGCTTCAGATCATATGAGAAAGAATTTTGACAGTGATGTAGAGACTCTCAGGCTGCTCCAGTCATAAGCTTTAGGTTTCTGATTCAGGACAGGGAAAGCATAATCCTACTTGAATATGCAGTCTAGGAAAATCCTCAGCTAAACATTGTTGATAGGAAGTCCCAAAATGCAGGCAAAGTAAAATGTGACAAGTGTCTCAAATGTTTGGAATTTTGCTGTTTGTGTTAAAATGATCCAAGTTGAGCATGCTAAAATTGCAAGGGTGAAACTACCAAGGATTTTTTTACTGAAAAGGTAATATTAACCTCAGAATTATTAGCATATGTTTTTTAGACTGGTGGGGTTTTTTTATGTTTTTTTCTTTGGATATGTGGTGTCATGGCTTGAAAATCTCCCGAAATTAAATCTTCTGGTGTGGTGCCTGTGAGTTGTTTCCTTTTTTAATTAAGTGAGCCACAAAGTGAAAGTCCTTCTTCCTCCTCCACTGGCTGTCACTTCATGTGTATCCATTTTTTGTGTTTCCCATTTGCCTCCTGCCTGTCTGCTGTGCCCTTTCAACTCCTGCAGGGTCCAGCCCTTCCTTGCCTGCCCACACAGAACCAGGCTCCCAAAAGGCTCCTCAGTACCACCATAATGAAGGTGAAACCAGGATGAATAAAACACCCACAAACCAACTGTGAACAGATTCCTGCGGTGCAGTCCCTGCCTTTGACCGACTCACATCAGAAATCATATGAGAGCATAATTTACATATTTTAAAAATTTGAATTAGGTCAATTTTGTTTTAAACTGGATAATATGAGACTCTGAGGATTCCTTGAACAACAGCTCTACCACAAATTGATCTGTCTGCCTACTACATTCAAAAAATTGATTTTCTTTTCCTGAATGGAAACCTTCCTTAGAAAAGAACGAATTCAATTTGTGACACACTTTGTGAGTGTTCTGCATCTGATTCTGAGGTTTTAGAATCTTTTAAATCAATAATAAAACCATTTTAATTTGGCTTAACTTTGTAGAGCATGTGTACTTATAATTTTCAAAGATCATGAGGTAAGGAAGTGGTCCAGGACTAAGTCCTCTGAGTGATCTGACTTCTAGCTTGTCTGTTTTGGGCTTCTCAGTCTGTCTGGTCAGAAAATTCCTGGGTTTGAATCAACCTCCATAGTTCAGACAAACAGAGTCAGACTTTTGCTCCAAACTGAGACCACCAGTCTGTGAAGAAAAATCATCATGTTATTATAAAACAGATACAGTCCAATAACAAATCCAGAGATTTAAGCCTATAAAGCTTGGGGCTATAACCACTACCTCACCTGTGAGCTCTGTAATAACCCCATTCCCACATCTCCTTCCTCAACAATTTATTCTTGCTCCAGGTAAGCTTTAAGAAATTCTTCAGCAGCACTAAAAGCTTCATGCAGTTCAGGGACATAGCAGGTTAGCTAGCCTGGGCTACAGGTACTCCAATATAACCCCTTTGTGTTGGCATCTTAGTTAGTTATTGGTGCCTGAAGTCCCTTTCCTTTCAAGTAAGAGCTCCTTCACAAGAGTCCCATGCAGCACCAGTGGTACAACAACAGGACACGGCCTCGAGCTGCACCAGGGGAGGTTCAGGTTGGACAGCAGGAAGAATTTCTTCACTGAAAGGGTGGTCAAGCACTGGAAAGGGTTTCCCAGGGAAGTGGTGGATTTATTATTGATCTGAGAGTGTCCAGGAAATGACTCAACGTGGCATTTAGTGCTATGGTTTAGTTGATGTGGCAGTGTTTGTTCAAAGGTTGAGTTCGATGATCTCAGAGATCTTTTCCAACCTTTATTCTATGACTCTAGGATGCACTGTAACGTCAGCATAGTGATAATAACTCTAACTGAGATAATCTGGTTACTTTTGGTTATCAGAGTTCACTGATTGAGAATCTTTGATTCAATTTAGTCACTCAATTACATAATTCTTAGAATTTCAAGGAAAAAAATAGGGTGGAAGGAACCTCTTGAAATCATCTGGTTGAGTGCTCACGTTACTCCCAGTAAATGAAGGCTCTTTGATAAACTTCCCCAGAATTTGACTCTAACCCCATTGTCACCTCTTGTAAATGCAAATTAAAATGTGTTAAACTATCCCAATGGTAATTTAAGAGTATTTTCCTCGTTGTACAAGTGTGCAGCTTGCAGAAGGTCAGATTGCATGGGTCAGCTGGCCAGAAGCGTGTCAGCCACGTGCAGTCCCTTGGGCACAGGCAGTCACATCAGAATGTCCACAGCCAGCACCCAGGGAGCCTGAGGATGAGTTCTCAGGCTGCACAAAAGAGATTTCGTACTGCTAATAATCCATAGCTAGAGGTAAAGGTTAAATGCTGAGCATTATCGTGATACAGTCCTTTATAACTCACTTACCTAATTGAATTTGATTAATTAACAGTTTACATACCTGGAGACAAATATAAACTCTATTATGCTGTTTAACATTCTGCTTAAATTGGAAATTACTTAAACATCCTCTGGTCCATATTAAATGGGATTTACTTTGGACACAATTGCAGTTAAGAATTATATAGAGTTTTTTGGGGTTTTTTTTGAGAGCTCCATTTTCTAGACTGGCACTTCGGTAAATTCCTTTTTCCTTACACACAACTGAAAATAAATGAAATCCAGAAAAGTTATATTAAAGTATTTTTTATTATGGATTTTAAATTGTGCTTCTCTGTGCATAACGTAAATTGTCACCCAGATACAAAAGTGAGAGACAGAAACGTGCCAGCCTATTTCACATTCGAAGCAGACACACCAGAGTCACAAAACCAGATTGTTTTGCCCGTATCAGGAAGGCTGAAGAGCAAAATCTCATTAAGATTGGTATATGGAGGGAGGTTTACAAGCCATGCATATCCATGAACAGGTTAGTTTAAATGCCTGAGAAATAGATGGCTTTTCAAATATGTGGCTGACAGTCATGAGTTCAGAAATACAAACTAAGATGAACTTAAAACTTGATACTCAGAAATAGATCTGTCTGGGAAATGGTGTTATGGAGAAATGAATCTGCATTCCAGGAAGACTGCTTCTTAAGACCATTTCTGATCTTCCCATGATTTGGTAACATGAGTTTATCCCTGGCATCCCGGTGGATTTGGGTCTGATGCATGTGTTCTCACACAGCACCTCTGAAAATCTGATTTGCATGGAGTAATGCTTGCCTAAGGTATTTAAAAGATTTGTCAACAGGAGGAATATTACTGCTGAAGGAATATTCAAAAGGCTTAGGCTTTCATGCAGTGTGCTCTGTAAAATCACGCTTACATGCTCATGAAAGTAAAGCTCATCTTTCCAGTGGTTATTTCCCATAGCAAGTAGTTGGTGCCATTTTCTGATTTTGTTTGGTTATCATTGTCTGCTATATATTTGTTATTCAACCCTTTTGCTTTCTAAACCTTCTCAATGCCAGGTAACTGCTACGTGCAGAGGAGAGGGGGGAAACAGGAATTACCCTTGATGTTTGCTGCCATCCCTTAGGCTTCTCCTGAAACCCAGGAGGAAAAAAAACCCCAAGACTAGTTTCTAACAGCCTTGGTTTTATAGTTTGGACTGGGATCTCATGGGGATTTACTTGATAATTCATCTGAAAAATGAAGAATTGCTGTATTGAATGAATCTCTAAGCACTTAATTGTTGGCCTATATCCTCTGATAAGACCACATTGGCCTTGACTGGATACTGAAAACACCATAGATGTCTGAATTCCTTTATTTAGTTATTAAGTCAAGGTTAGAACACTAATACAAAAGTCAACTCAAGCCATTGTTATGAATATATTAAGCAAACAAAATATTCTGGTTTTATACTGAATAAGTTCCTAATAAACAGCTCATGGACCAAATACAGAATAAAAGACACAAAATCATTACAAATTTAGTCCATTATTCATTAACCTTGTCACATATGAGCTCAAGTATGTTTGAACTTTGCAGTCATTGTAGTGCATTCAAAAAATAATAATGCAAAAATTTCTATGAAATCAATAGAGTCTCTGTTGTATTAGTAAGGGAACTCTCCAGTGGCCAAAATAATATCTGTAAATGCCCATGAAATTTAACCCAAAATGTGGCAGCCTGGCATGATTAAAAGCTTTAGATTCTCAAAGAGCAACATGACTAAAGCAGGACTGCAGCCTTGAGTGGCACCTCACTGGTTTCATTTGCCACTATTGTTATTTTCCAAGGTAATATTTGATTTACAAGAAAAATGCTTTTAAGTCCCACAGTAAGTCCTACAATGTGTCCACAAGCATAAAACCCTCAAATTGCCTTCATTTATCAAATGCTAAAGCCCTACCTGAGACTATTCAGTAGCAAAGTAGGAATCTAATGATGTCAGCAGGAAGGAGGGAGGTTAGATTTATAGAGGTTTTAGAGGCGATACCTCTTGTCTCTCCTCCCGTGTCCCCCTCCTGACTCCCTTTAATTCAGCACTTTGACCACAGTAATGCAGTTAAGCTTCAGTTTATGGCACAGATGCCTCATAAGTCCAGTCTCTGTGATTTCATTGAAAGCTCTCTCACGTTAGTAATTTGAATTGATTTTAAATTCCAAATTATGAGTGAAGATGTTGAAATACAGTTTTAATGTTAACCCAGCTTTCTCCTTATGCTACACTTTCCCTCCCAAACTGTCATTGTTTTTCTCTTGCTTACCCAACAGTTGCCTTGAATATTTTTCCTGGCTGTAGCTAAGGTTCAAACACAGAATGAAGGAATTTTAAATGGAAATAATAATGAATTCAACCTGGATTTGAAATAAATTAGATGTGAATGTGAACACCACTTTATGGGTAGATGATTATACCAAACTGATGTTTTATATTTTTGTTTAATTAATATAATTCCAAGTTATCAAATATTATCAGTAAATAAACCTTAGGTGGTCATATGCAGACTGTGGTCATGGGTGTACCCTAGCACAAGACTGTTTTAGTCAAACAGTTGTCCAAGAGCTATGGACTGCCAGGTGCAAAAATCTGACTGTCCTAAATAAACTAATTGTTGTTTTCAGTAGTCAACTTCATTTTGTAGAGATTCTAGCTCAAGTACAGTCAAGGTTTTGTCTACCATTTGTTTCAAGAGTCTGGATCAGATCCTTAAATCAGAGCCAAATGTGAATAAAAGCAGTAAATTCTTTGGCAATAAATCCTCAGTAATCTGCATTACTCAAAGACGGGACCTGCTGGAACATCTTCATAACATTCTTTTGCCTTCCTTCCCCTCATGTGCAGCATATTGCAGTAATCAATTAACATGATGTAATATTCCTGTGCTGAGACCTTCTTGTAACTCCCATATGGTCAGAATTTAATCTAAATAGCTCAGGGGTTTTTTTGGGGGTTTTTTTTCTTTTTGTTGTTTTGTTTTAGTTTTGTTTTTTTAGAAGCTGAACTTATCCTGTGCATTAGGGTTTATGGAAAAGTAAGATTTCAGAGTGATTTAGTGATTTTCAACCTGTTGGTGTTGAATATTTTGGAGAAGTTGGATACTCAGACAGGACTGAGCATTGTTTATTTGCATGTAAACCACTAAAGTGGGCAAGCGGAAATGGAAGTGCCCAGTTCCATCTCCTGCATTTGAAAATGGCCTTGCTGGACCTCTTTAGAGCAAACATTTAAGCAAAATTGTTTATCTCTTGATATTATTTAAATAATTTACTCTTGTCCATCTTAACACATGCTTTTGTTTGGCTTTCTAACTCAAAAGACTGATTCCACCGTAACAAAGTAGGAAATTTTGTCTTATAACCTGAGTAATACCAGAGAGACTTTGGTTCATTCAAAGAAAGGACAGTAGCTGGTCTTGTGTCTCTTTCTGATTTTAAGGGCTCTCTAGAAGGGTTTAAAACTGTTGCAGAAAGTCATAACTGGAAGCTTGGTTGAGTGCATTCACAATGATTTTTAAAGTTGAATCCCTAGAGGACCACAGCTCTGCAGCCAGTAGGATCAAAGCTCCCTGACAAAATTCCTCTGTAGGAGCTATAAAAATTGAATTTAATGTATTTAGTGTACAATAGTCTCGTAATAAAATTTATTACAAACAAATTCTGATTTATTTTTAGCTTAATATCAAATTGGTCTTTCATGTTCTTTAGTTTTTTCCTATATTGAACAAGAAAATACAATACGATCCATACTGTTCTTTCTAAATAGATGTGGGGAAGTGGAGACATTTCTTGGTCCATGTATATTCCAGCAGAGGGTGGCAGTACACTACCACACTCCCACAGCAAAGGAAAAGTTGTGCAGTAATATTTATGCCTTCTGTCTTTAAGGGAAGAATACATCCTGCAGATAAATATGTTTTGGGAGATGGGAGATGGGAATTGGACTGGGAAAATAATCCCCAAATCACTCCAGTGACCTTGCTCAATCCACTCAATCCCCATCTCTCTCTTTCATCTGAAATATTTTTCTTCCATAATTACCATCAGCTGATGACTACAAACCATTAAAACCCCCCGAGAATAATCGTCTACGAGAATGAATATGGATATCTGAAAATGGGAATCTCTCCTGATTAACTAATGATACCAGAACCATTAACTTCATCACTAACAGCAGAACAGACCAACTGTGTTAAGCAGGATAAACTCTAGAAGGCAAAAAGGGCCACTTTGGCAGGAAGGATTTCAATGGCACCATGGACATGCTAATGCTCCTGCCTTTCTCAGTCCAGTTTTGCTACTTTGTTAGCAGAGTATTCTTCAAATTTGAGATACCTTTTCATCTCTTCAGTAGAATGTGTGTTTCTCTGTCCTAAACTTCCCTTCAGCTTTTATTTTTCTTACATCTCTTTTTTTTTTTTTTAACAGAAAACAGTTGAGAAATTGTTTATAGGCCAACTAAAGAGGCAGGGTGTATTTTTTTCCTTTTGGAAAAATCTTCTGGTTGACAGAAAAAGTAGCAACTGGTGCAGCCTACTTTACTGCAGTAAAAATACTTTAGCACATTGTCAAACTTCAGACCTTGGTGACTTGAGTCTCTATATATTTTTTGGATGTGAAGAAATTTCAGTGTAAGAAGAAAACAGTGCATAATAGGAAGGAACACTCCTTCATTGTGCAAATAATGAAAAAGTATTTGTACACAGAGCATGATTTCTTTAATGCACTTTTGTTTCCCCTCAAGAATTGAAACCAAAGGATTATGTAGGTCAAGAAGAATTTGAAGAACAAAAGCCATTCATGATCAAGCTCTCAATATGGACTTACATTAGTAAAAACATTTGAATAACATTTTTATAATAGCAATCTAAGTAGCTTATGTTAACTTCTCTAGTAACCAAAGCCAAGAATAATTTTCCTACATTTTTTCAGTAGACATTCATTATTTAAATATGTAAAATATGAAGGCAGTGTTCTGGAACTTCTTTTTATTAAGAGGAAAGAAGCTGGAAATGATGCCAGGAAATTTAGGTGAGAAATGACATTCCTCTTCTCAAAAACATGAGATTTTTTTCAGAGAATTAAGGGAATTAAATATTTCTAGTCAAAGCGGTTGTCAATAATAATTCCTTACTTTGATCTACCTTAGTAGATTTCAAAGTGCTTGAGATGCTTAAAGGTAACCTTCTCACCTGTGAGTAGCTTCCTCTATAACTTCTTGTAACATCCCCAGCTATTCCTACAGGAGGTGACATGATGTTCAGCAGGGTTTCTAACTTGTAGTTAACAAGCATGAAGAGTCTCTATATAAAAAAAAAAAGCAGCAAAGGTGATTAGAAACTCAAAAACATTGCCTGGTTATCATTAGGATTACTTTATGTGTTGTTTTAAGGGTCTTTGAGGGAGAGGTGATCATGGTGTAAAGTGCTGTATTCCTTAATGGCCCCTCTACACTATTGAATACTTCCTGATTAATAGAAAACTTTGTGGCAAAATTTTATTGAAGAATAAATTGGACTATAGGAGAAAAGGAATTTTTTAGAACATTCATTTTAATGAAATAAAAATAACTGGGAAAGAGTGAGAGTTTTTTGAGAAGAACCAGCTTGTCTCAGAGCAGAATAGATTAAAAATCTGTTTCTCTCATATAACTCTGAAAATCCATGATTGAAAACTCTAGCCTTGAGAAGTTACAATACATCATGAGAAAAAGGTGAGTCAATGTGTAATGTTTCAATTATAGGGTTCTCAAGAGTACACAGGTGGTGTAATAAATAAGGTCATGGTCTTTCCATCAGAAGTATCCCGGGTATTTCTGCAGTTGCTATGAATGGGAAACAATAATATTTATGATTATTTAAAGTCTAAAGTTCCGGGGGAGAGTAATCCAATATTCTAAAAGGTAAATAGATAAAGATTAGTTATGTAATGAGTACTTATGGTATTTATGCTATCTGGTCTGTATGGTGGTTGTCCAGACAGTGGGGATGTTCAAAACTGGGTAGGAGTGACTTTTAAAATATCCTCCCCCCTAAGCAATGGCATTATTATTTCAAACAAGTGGTTTTAAACACAGATTTATTTTTTTCCCCCATTCTTGAACGTCTTGTGATAGATCAACAAATTGAATAGGTTCCCAGTAAGGCCCACCCACCAAACCTGCTAGACTATGCCTTGACCTGAGAATTCATGGACTTGATTCTATTCCCAGATTTGTCATCATCTTTACTTGTTAGGCTCTTCCCCACATCATTCCACATCTGTATTCCACCTCCACAGCTTTTATTCCCCACTTTGCTTTATCTGTTTAGACTAGAGCTCCTACAGGTTCTTTTGCTGCTGTTGTGGCTTTGGCCTGAACCAAAACTAATAATCAGAACCTTGAAAGGAAATTTCCATTAGGAATTAAAAATTATTGTAAGTTCAGGTGATTCCTTGATTTCTTCAGCTCATGCACGTCCATTACTAATGACATGCTGACCAACACAATGCAATAAAAAATGTGAAATGTGTTACTGATGTGACAGAACATTTTCTGGCACAAAATATATCCGAGAGTGGACTGTGCTCCAATGGAATAGGAATGTGACTTCTAAGGGCCCTGCAATTAAGGAATCACCTAGAGAAAACATCTGCTTGACTAGAAAGGTAGGAATAGACTGAGGAAGAAAGTGCTAGATTTCCGTTTCTATCTCAGATTTCTTCATTTCCTAGCACTGGGCAAATTCCAAAAGGAAAATCACCCATAGTAGGGGCTAGCAAAAGTGTCATTGAAGGAGCACAAGTTCACTTAGGCATAAACAGCCTAACAGGAAGTTCTGAATTCGTGGTTCAGTCAAAGAGCCTGCAGGTCCCTTGTCCAAGGGATTCCAGGCAGGAGGGGCTCAGTGTCCATGTCTGTCCATCCACTCTGGTGTTCTATTTTATCTTCCTTTTCTCTTGTCTTCTGCCTCTGTTAACTCTGATGTTAAACTGGCAAATTCTTTGAAGTACCACCTTTTACTTTCTTGTTGATAGTTCTGTAGCAAGTTTCTGGAATGTGTCTGCTCCTGTTCTTTAGTGGACTTTACACATAGATAGATAAACTATTCCCAGAAGGTTTTAGTAGGACATGCAACAGCTTCAAGGAAAAACCACAATGACCTTTCAATTCTTTAATTTTCAAAATGGTAAACACAAGGTATAGGATTTTCAACCTCGCCATACCTAATCAATTCCTAGCAAATGTAGTTGGCACATTATTTTGAGGATATTTTCAATGTATTCAGATACATTTATCACTCAGGTTACCCATGGAATACACACACCTGATATGCATTATTACTGAAGGAGCTTTACCTTTTTCATTTCCTGATCTTGTGCCATAAAACTCCTATCCTTAATGTTGCATTAATGCAATTATTTTTTGCATTTTAAAATTTTATCCTAATTTAAAATGCAATTACAGAAGTCTTTGGGATTTATACAGTACAATAATAGTGTTGACAGTTCCAGTGTCCTTTTACCTCTAAGGCTCTTTACTGAGTTAGCAAATGAGAGTGTGCTTTTAATCACATATTTAAAGCTAGGAGAATACCCTGAGAGTTAATTGCTAATATATTATCATTCCAGACAAAGGAAAAAACAACATTATTTTGTGTTCATTGATCTTCTATATCATTAAAACCAAAATATTCTTAATTAGGCAGAGAACTAGACATGGTTAATACAACTATGCATCACTATCAGATTTTGCAGCTATTCTTCCCCTGCCTTGCCTGCTGCAGAAAGGGAGCAAGCTCTTTTGTTCAATGAAAAATGCCATCAAAACTCAGAGAAAGCCAATAGAGATGGTGTTGTCCAACTTTATCTACCTGTCATTAAGATTTTTGAAAAGAGACAAAAATGTTGAATTCCCTTTGACGTATTCTAAATCATTACTGATTTGTTGACACACACACGGTTGCTTTGGTGGCATTAGAGGAAAATTTTCAAAGTGGTTCTCAGACAAGAGGAAGATGTATTTGTGAGTGGAAAAGACAAAAGTGAAAATAGATTTACAGAATATACAGAAAGTTGCTTTCATTTATTTTTTCCCCTTTGTGTGTTTTTTTAACTAAGAAACGCCACACGCTCTAAAGAAATGTATGAGACAAATACCAGCAATCTGCTCATAAAACTCCAATTTTTTCTATTTCTGTTCCAGGAACACTTTCCTCATCACAGGAGTGTTAATTTCATCTGGTTGACAGCTGTGGAAATAACCTATGTATTTAAGCAGGGAGATAGGAACATTCACATAATGAAATCTATTTTCTATTTGAATCTAAAATCTAAGTGCTATCCCTTTAAAGGAGACCTTGCTATCTTGATAAAGAAAACTAATGACGTGGCCTTTCTGGGGCTAGTCACATAATAGCCATGGTGACAAGGACCTCTATCACAGAATAAAGCAGAAGATAAATGAGATTTTTCTAATATCCATTTCACCCATTGTTCACAAGTGTCATGCGATACAGCTTCTATTTATCATGAGATAGTAGATACTGGGCACTGTTTTGTAAAGGAAACCTAAATTGCAAAATTGTGTTATTAAAAGCTTGTAAATACTCTTTACTCCTTCCTCTTCAGTTTGTAACTGTGCCAAAACAAGTGAGTTTTGTTTTATTTTTATTATTATTATTATAAGGTTTTATTTATTTAAAGGACTCAAAGGACATTGCTTATATTTATACTGGATGTCCACACAGCTTTTAGCAATAAAATGAGAATAAATGTTTCAGTCAGCTCTCCTGATAACTAGTCCCCAAGAAGAAGGGTATTTCACTTAGACTTCCTTCTGTAAGCTCTCTAGATCTCTTTACAGAAACACATAACCACAGAATGGGTCAGGTTGGAAGGGAGCACAGTGGCTCATCTGGTCCAACCTCTTTACTCATGCAAGCTTATCCCACAGGGTTTTGTCCAGGCAGTTCTGGAGTATCTCCAGTGAGGGAGACTCCACACCCTCCCTAGACAACCTGCTCCAGTGCTTGGTCACTGCTCAGGACTGAAGTTCTTCCTCATGTTCAGGTGGAACTTCCTGGGCATCATTTTTCTGGATACCAGTTTCTGCCCTTTGCATCTTGCCCAATGGCTCAGCACCACAAGCAGAGCCTGGATCCATTGGTAGACATGGATGAAGTTCCCTCTCAGCTGCCTCTGGTTGAACTTGAGCAGCCCCAGCTCCTTCAGCCTTTCTTTATCAGAGATGCTCCAGTCCCTTCATCACCTTTGTCACTCTCCACTGGGCCCATTCCAGGAGCTCCATGTCTCACCCTGAGGAGCCCAGAACTGCACTCCAGATGTGCCTCAGCAGGGCTGAGTAGAAGGGCAGGGCCAGCTCCCTCCACCTGCTGCCAATGCTCTTCCTAATGCACCTCATGATACCATTGTCCTCCTTGGCCACAAGGGCTCCTGAGCAACTTGTTGCCACCAGGTCAGCCCCTAGCCTGTATGGTGCCCACCTGGAGTTCCTGGCTGAGATCCACTTACCTGCTGTATCTGATCTCCAAGAACTAAGCCTTCAAAGATAATGTAACCTTCCATGCAAATCAAGGATACAGTGATACTCAGTTTGTTGGAATTCACACGCAACAACAGCCTGAAAAAATGAGTCTGAAATCAGAGCCCCCCAGTTTTAGCTTAATTTATGGAAGTGAAGGAGCTATAATGGTATTCCAGTATTAATGATATTACTCAGACATTGATTATTCTGGTGAAAAGAAAGGGGCTTGGGCCACTACATTTCAAAAGGAAAACAGCACTGGGGAATGAAATGTAGAGAAAAAGAAGTTCAGAAAAAAAGGATGTAGGGAGAATGAGGTGGTAGGGTGAAAGAGCAGCCAAGGGGAAAGGTGTGTAATGTGGTTATAACTGTGCCAGATTTGCCCCTTGGTCAGAGTGACAATGAAAGGAAGCTTCTGTGCAAAACAGGGATGATTTATACCCCAGTCTTCTGACCCAGTTTCAAAATTTGATCTTCCCTCTCATCTGAATGGCCATGCTTTGTCCCTGAGGCTTTTGTAAACCCCTGACACCTTGCAGCAGGTACTGAATTTCTTTCTTGTGCACTTTCCATTCAAATAAATGGTTGGAAAAGCTGTGTAAGATTTTGATTGCTATTTCAAAGCATGAAAGGGTCTGTATAATTTACAAACTGTGCAGCTTTACTCCTCTATGGTCACCTCTAGGGTGTCAGGCAGGCCAGCAAACTATCAGCAAACAGTTTGCTGCATAAAAAACTTGAGAGGAAGGAAAGAATTCTAGCCATGGATATTGGCACAAATCCACTCTCATGAAAACTCCCACTAAATCTTTAATGTCCA
Organism: Thryothorus ludovicianus; assembly: GCA_013397245.1. Lineage (NCBI taxonomy): Eukaryota > Metazoa > Chordata > Aves > Passeriformes > Certhiidae > Thryothorus > Thryothorus ludovicianus. Next base: position 42,355 of record VZTB01008702.1, on the reverse strand, counting down.
GGGAGAACACCTGAAAAAGCCTACGCTTCAAACTCTGACTTGCAAATTGGATCCTCAATTTAGCTACAAATTTCCATTGTGACCAAAGGAATTGTGCTTGATTTGTATGTCTCTGCTTCTCTAAGAGGATAAAGCTTTCTGCTTCCTGTTTGAAGCTGCAAGCTCTTGGCAGTTAGGGGTGGAAAATATTTTGCCCAAATAAAACACCTATAAAGATAATAGCAATAGCTGTCTCTTAGGCAATGCTTTTCATCTGCAGATATTAATGCCGTCTGCAAAGCATCATTATCTTAATTTATAAAAGCAGAAACTGAGGCACAGGAAGGGAAAATTACATGTCCAAGGTCATGACAGGAACATCAGTCTGATCTCCCAAGTCCCTCATTTCTGTGCTTTACTGTGTCCCACAGTGATGCCTTTCTGGGACACATGGAGTAATAGTGATGATAATGAGCACACAGATATCTCCTTTGAAAGGTCTCATCATATATCTGCCTGCATGCAACTCAATTTATACACCTTGGAAGGATGAAGGCTGAGTCAATATAGCATTAATGCAATACCCTGATGGCTGTTAGCTTCAAAGACATCTTTTTCATGAGAAACAAGACTTTGAAAGGAGAGCAGTCACGATACACATAAGTGCCACCTTTTAAATTATGATCAAAGTTGAAAAGTGGTGTAAAGTTGTCAAGAGACTTATATATTGGTTTATAGACTGTATTTACTAGATCCATTGTTTCATGCATGGTATTTCTAGCCTGCACACTCTTGTGATAGGTTAGGAGAAGAGGAATTGTCTGGTTTTTACTCTTGTGATATGAAATGGAACAAAGAACAATGATGCATTTCAGATTCTATAATGAACAGAAGAGACTTAAATAAGTTCCTAGTACTGACCTAGACTTACAGAGGTTCCCCAGTCTGTCAGTGGTGTGAGATTCCTTTTGGATCTGGGCCCTGATTCTGTAAGCCTGGTGTACCTTATTCTGTCCACTGCATCAGCTTCTGTCTCTAATAGCTTTTCATATCTTTAAAACTTCCCATATCCCCTTAGAATCCTTATTTTATGTTGAATAAACCTGAAAAAGAATTTATATATTGCCATCATTACTTTTTGGGATCCTTCAAGTAGAACTAAAACCAGCCAAAGAACTGCAATTGAAATTTTTGTAGGTATTATATTGTCCTTCAGAGTGGTTTCTGTCCCTCTGGGAGCTGTGGTTTCATTGGACAGCCTTTACTCCTTTGCTGAGGTTTTAATGGAAACTCCCAATACAATCTAAAGCAGAGCAGAACTCCCTGAAAACTCTGCTTGTTATCTCACTCTAATTTGATAACAAGTTGCTGTTGACAAATAACTCAAAGATTTTGCCCCTTCTCTCTCTTAATTCTCCTTGTGAGAACATCACATAAAGCAATGTCAAAACCAGTACAAAAAGTCAAAAGATCTGCTTTCAACTGCTTCCCCTTTGCCCCCCAACCCCCCCAACCCTGTGGGTGGCATCGAGATTGTTTTGACACAATTTCTTCTTGGTGAATTTATGCTAATATTTGTAAGTACCTAGATGAATGTGACTCCACTAAATAGTTCCAAGAGAATAACGAAGTGGGAGATGTTGTAGGTGTTGTTTTCAGCAACTGGACCTTGGAGTTTCTTTACTGTTCAGAAGGAGAAACAAAGAGGAAAGATGAGGTCAGAGCACTGCAGAGTGACAAGGAAAAGCAGGATTTGCCACTTGGCCTGTCATAAGCTGGGTGAGGAAAAAGGATGATGGAAAACACATCTGGGGCTGCCTTAGGAGAAGCAATTAGGAGCTGTTTAGCTTTTTTGAGGATCATTATTTAAAAGATAGTAACCAACAGAAGGTGCTACAAGAAAGACTGTGATTACTGATGATGGAGTAACTCTGGAAAGCTACATCTGGGGGATGCATCAATTAGATGGGCATTCATTAATGTTTAATATCTGAATTGCAATCCCACAGGAGCAAGAACCATCCCATGTGCAGTGTATGTTTCTTTGAACTTGCCCCAATAACAAATATATCATATAAATAATTTTTCCTGTACATGCACACTGCAAAGCATTCTACTGCATATGACAGAAAGTCTGAGGTGGGGTGAATACAAAACATACAGGAAAAGTTGGTTGTATTACTACGTGCTGGAAGGCTCTCAGATACTGTGTTAGATATGGTGTAACAGATGAATGGAACCAGAGTTTTCCAAGAAAAACTCCCCCAGGAAAAAAATCACAATTAAAATTTTCTGCAACTTTATCTAAGACAGTTTGGAAGCCTTTGCTGTAGTCAAAAATATGACACCATGAATTAAAAATTATATTAGCCCTTAAAAGAAAATCAAGATGTTTAGGTGTTATATTTTGTTACCTAGTGAGGCTTTCATAACTTTCATGCCAATCACCAAGAGACAATACAAAGAAAGTAATATTTACTTCTAGACAATACATATTTTAGTGGTTTATGACTAATTATAAACCTAGAAAGGTGCTGTATGTGACACTGCTGAAGCTTATTCATCACAAGAGTGTCAGAAAAAGCAATTTCTGGAAACGTAGTTTGTTATTTGGTTTGTCTTACGTTATAAAGTGGAATAGAGAACAATTTCAGACCCCCTTCAGTTTTCACAGATTTCTGCTGAACACAAAAGAAATATCATTATGATTTGCATGTGCAATAAGCCTGAAGAAGTTTCTTTGTGGGGCAAATGAACTCTAGGCTGCTGCTTTGGGGCTGTTATGGCATCCAAATAATTCATTTTAAAGCTACTCCTTCTATTCTCTGCTATACAGTAGGGGAACGTTGTGCAGTTTCCTCTGTGGTCACAAGATAGACAGGAGTTATTGGTGTTCCAGAGTGCATTGTTGGTGTTATAAAATACAGTACATGGATATTTCAAGGCAAAGAAGCTGGAAGGGTTCCTGGAGAGCATTCAGAGTTATCTGCATGTGATACTTGTCTCCATAGGTGACTTTCTGGGATCTGAGCACAGGAGGATCAGCACTGAGAACACAAACTGCCCTGACAGGAGGTGTCAAGGCACAGCTCTGTGTGTGCTGCAGCCACAGAATCACAGCGTGGCTGGGGTAGGAAGGGACCTTAAAGAGCATCTGGCTCCAGCCTCCTGCCTATGGACACTTCTGTGTCTCCACAGGGCATAGTGCAGGGCTTGCACACTCAGAAAATTAAAGAAATAGGCACAGGAGAGGGGAAGAAATGAAACCTGCATTCAGATGGAATTTTGTCTGAGATCATCACAGGTGAATTCAAAGACACATTGCAAGGTGCTTATTATAGTGCAGTAAGAGAGAAAGAGCTCCTTTTGCACAAGGTTTGAGACTGAGTGTTTTCAGAACTGACAAGAGAAAATAATGTCATGTTAAAGAGGTAAACAAACAACTTTGCTAACTCTCATGGTTTTATACCAGATCTTGCAATATTTGTTTTTTTTCCCCTAGCTTAATGACTCCAGTGACTTGAAAAGAATATCTGTTTTCATTTCTTTATGGTTGTGGGAAAAATCTTTTCTCACCTCAAGAAACTTTAAAACTGTAATATCTCAAGAGCTGGAAAGGGAGCAAAAAGCCTGCAGACAAAAAGACTATTAAAAGAACTTTTTGGAGTGAACTCATGATTTTTTATTGCTTGGAGTCAGCAACATGGGGAGGTATTGTGTACTTTTTCAGTGCTAAGGAGTGATTTCTCTCTGTACTGACCTGAGTGCTTTTTTAAGCTGCTGTGTCTTGAGCTGCTAATAAAACATTATCCTCAGAAAACAAGTTAACATGTTTTAAAACTCCACTGCAATTACAGTCTTGGGGTTCTCTGAAAAATTCCTCTCATTTTGTTTTGAAGAAGTTAGATGGCTGGGATGGGACTCGTGTCTGTGGTGCAAAAGGGTCTGAAGCCTCCCAGGGCAGCAGAGCCAGTGAGCCACTGTGGTCACAGGGAGAGCCCAGCAACCTGGAATCTGCTATGCATGGCTACATGGATGTTGTGAGCATTTAATTAACACTTGGAAAGCGTTCTGAGGTCCTCAGATGACAAGGTTTACAGAACTCCAAATGACTGTTATTATATCCCCTCTGAGTTTGTGCTGGCAGATAGCCAGCAAGAAGAAACGTTCAACCAAAACCAGGCATTTTTCCCAAAACCTTTGTTATTCTAGGCTACTGTTGGAAAAAAAGGTGGATCTGTATCCAATTTAGTGAGTGTAAATTACAAGGGGCTTTGTTGGGATTGCTCTATACTTTTGAGCATGATACATGTAGCCAACAGCAAGCTGTGTTTCTGCCTGAGTATATACTTACTACCCAGCTAAATCAGAGAACTGGGTGAAAACTCTAGTATTTGAGTAAAACCCATCTATCTGTGACACTTCTTTGATAGAGAATACCACAAACAAATCATTTCCTCCATCTGCAACTTGGCTATTTTTGAAAACAGTGTTCATCCTGTCAGACCCCAGCATATATGCTGAAAACAAAACCCAAACAAAATGAAACCCTCTCAAAGCAGCACATTCCATGTCACACTCGATTTTTCTCTAGGAGAAGCTTAACAATAAATGGATCTTAATCTGGGGCCATAAGGTTTGATAGGAAACTACCCAGATATTGTGATAATAATATTAGAACATATCTATAAAGATTCTTCTATTCCAGATGCATCTTCATGTATATAATTCTTGTGGATCTCTTGTAACTCAGGAAGATCTGTGATTCTTTGAGTCTATTATACCTGCACAAAGAACAGACACAAAGACTTTTCTAGCAATAGAGTCAGCAATAAAACTTATTTCATGCACTTAGGCCTTCTTTTCAAGTGCCACAACTGCATTCACTAACCAGTGAGTTCCATAGGTAGCAGCTATTTTCAGTGCTGCCTTCTTTTGCAGAGTCTCAGGAGAAGGACTAAGTTAATGCATAAATATACATGTATGTGGAGAGCATTAAATCCTCCTTTCCAGCAAACTTCCTCTCACAATTTATCTAGCTTAAGTGATATTGATGTGACTCATATGTTTCTATTGTGTTTTTATGCTAAAAACATTTCTACAGTGTAAACACATACAATTATATTGCAGATGACTGATTCATTGCTTTTCCCAAATTGATCTATACCACCATGCAAGGCTATTAACATAACCAAACTCTGGATCTGATTTTATTGCAGAACTCAAAGCTGCTTAAAAAAAAATAGATACAGAAATGTTAATATATTCAGCAGAAAGTATTTTAAATAAATATCTGTCAGATAGTTAAATCTGGTATCTCCCTAGTGTTAATTATGGAGCAATCAGAAGAGGACAGGGAAAAGAATATTTATTGCAGGTTGAAAAGCCAGTTATTAGGTCTGTATCACAGCAAGCCATGTGGACTTACCTTCAGAAACTGTCTTTCTGATGAAAGATTGAGTTTCTTTATAAATATTTTTCAATCCATATTTGAATTAAGGATAGCGATAACTGGCAGGGAGCAATTCAAAAGCAATTAAAAGCCATAGACAGATGAAATACTCATCTAGAGCAAAGAATGTAACCATTTGGTCAGCTTCAAAGAGAAAAATAAAATCTTTCACCCTGAATGAGAACCCAATAATCTGAAAATTATACTTCAATACAGCCCAAACACATGAGGCATTTTGACAGCTAGTTCCCATCAGCTTCCATGGAACTTATAACTCCACAAACATGTATGGGTCCTGGCTTGACACTTTCCAGGATCTAAAGTTATAAATGTGTTGGTTAGAACCAAAATTTTCATCTGTGCCTAGGGAATTTCTGAGCAAATATATCTAACTTATCTCAGTTTAGACCTACAGCTTACATCTGCATCTGCTTAACCAGATGTTGGAAATCAGCAAAATTAGCAAAATTAACAAAGTGGCAAAGTGATTCTTTGTGGGGCTTATGATGAACAAAACTGATTAAAGTTCTCACCTGCCCAAATAGAACTGGATTTTTACTCATCAAAAGGATGTGTTGTGCAAAGAAAGGCTCAGCATTTGCTGTCCCCAAAAGTCCTGTATGCTTCCTACTTCTCCTTGTGTAAGCTTGTTATCAATTGCCCTGAACTCAGTAGGAAATCTGTGGATCAAATCAGGTGAGACACAAAAAAAATAAACATTTCTGGCAGAAATTGCAGAAAAAAAGTACCCACGTAGGATTTCATTTTTGGTGGCTCTGTGATTTTCAAGAGATCAAATATTAAAAATGAAGTTAATATAATTGCTGTCATCCTAGTGCAGTCCTGGCTACTGTGAGAAGCAAAGTGCCACGTTCCTGCATGGCTGGAAAACCCAGAGATATTAACAGGAAATGAAGCGCTGTCTTTGCATCCCAGTTCTCACCAGAATGAAAGACTTGGCTGCAGTGACAAATGCAGTCTCCTCCTCCTGCACATACATGTTTTTAAGACCAGAAGAATGCTGTGAAAAAGATCTCTTTTTACTTTCCCATTTCCATTACAGAGAAGTGTCATTTTTGAGTATTTTGCAGCATAAAAGTCACAAAATCCAAAAGTACTGTATCCAAAGCCATGAATGTAATGCATAGTGATTTCACAGTGCATCCACACTCTAAAAGGCAGTCTACTGATGCTGACAGAAAATACTACACATATAGAAATGGACCAGACTGTAGGGTGCCTGATAGCAGCAACATTTGATGATCTTGGTCTTTCTGAGCACAACTTATCCCAGCTGATACATTGGTAAGAGCTTTTTACATTGGTAATGGCAGTGTCTCTGTATTTCCTGCATAATTTCCTCTTCTCCAAGGTAGAGGTCACATTAAAATAGTCATACAGATTACTATCCAGGCTTGCTGTTCTTTTCATGTGATTTTTCTCCATCACATATAGCACAAGCCACTGTTCTCCCATCATGAGCCAGTGCTGAAGTTGGTTGCTGATAAACTTCTGCAGAACTCAAGGGCTAGCAAAGTCCATTCTTCTAAAGGCTCTTTTCAATCTGATTTTCCAGTTGTCCTTTAGACAACTGGCAGGAGCATGCTCCTATGAAAAGTTTAATTCTCTCTCTTGGACAGAAAAGTATCTGCTAAGAAGATGCTTAGCCACTTACATTTTAAAGGCTATCTCATCTGATGCGTAATTCTTCTGTGGTTGGTTGAGTCTGTTCTTTTTGTCCCATTGAAGACTCAGGAAATTCACTTTTACATGAGCATATCTTACATATTGTTTGAAGCCAATGGGATTGCAGATTTTAAAATAACAGGAGACCATTGATCACTGAGTTTGAGCTCTGCCTAGTCTGAGTTCCTGCACAGCCCAGCCCACATTTCATCCAGGGATTTCTGTCTGAAGCTCAGCTCTGTTTTGTTAAACTAAGATTATAAGCACATCTGATTTTGATTTAAGTACTACAAAAACACTTAGTAACTCACCCCAATAAAAAATAAGTAAAAAATTTGTCCCTTAGTATATCTCATTATACAATTAAAAAATAAACGAGTTCCCCTTTATTCCTAGTTTGAACTTTTTGATTTCAGTATGCAATTACTAGACTTTTCCTACCTCTGCCTGCTAGATTAAAGGCCTCTTCAAACTCAGCCTAAGTACTTATACAAATAGACAGTGTGATTTTAGTTACTTGGAAATCTGTTCACTTGAGCAGTTAAACAGAAAATTTCTTTGCTGCTAGTATTTAACCAGTTTCCTTAGTGCTGTGGGGGTTTTTTTGAGTTTTTTTTGCAGAGAAAATACTGATTTAGGGGACATAATATTGTTAATATATTGATTTATTTTTTTTTTAGGACAGTCAAGTTAATCAAGCAGCTTTCAGCAGAATTGTCTCAGTCACAGACAACCAAAAGAGAAATCCCTAAATTGTCTAATTCTCCCTTCTAACACTGATAATGGATGACAGGGACACCAGTGGATGACAGGCTGCTCCAAACCCCATCCAGCCTGTCCCTGAGCTCTGATAACCTGAAAGATCTGGGGCCTGCTGTTGGCTCTGCCCCATCTCTGCCACCCCAAGGACACCAAAGGGCATCATCTCAAGGGACCCTGAGTGTCTTTCTAAGCAGCAGGATCCTACCTGGTGTATCTGAGGAGTGAATTGTGGAGATCTGAGCTAGACAACACGGGCTCTGTCTGGAGTCACTAGGGAGAAATGGGCCCCTTCAAAAAATAATCCCTTTGACCCAAATTTTGAGAGTTTTGCAGAAAATTGCTGACTCTTAAGAAGCTGTTCTTTCTTTCTGTAGACTGTGCAGGGAACATGCGAGATTTAGAGAAGCAATTGTTAAATATCTGATTTGAGGAACATGAACTTTGTCCTCAGTGACCCTCACTTGTGCCCTTTGAGATAAAATGACACTCTGTACTTGGGAGTAGCCCTAAGGTATTTGGACAAGGTTTCTGTCCTTTCATGAAAGAATGGTCATGACATTAAAAGACAAACACCAGAACTATTACCATCCCTATTTGACATACATTAAAAACTAACTGAATATTAATTTACAAGACAAAGCATGCTATAATAGGCTGTCAATATATTCAATTTAACATGTACAGCATATGACCAAAGAAAGCCACCCAGGGGATTGTGCTGCCTGAATTCCTCAATAAAATGGCAACCTTTAGATGTATTAAATATACATTCTGGGGAAAAAAAAAAAAAAGAGGTAAGAATGAAAATCTATAGCTGAGAGAAACACAAGCCCAGAGGGAAAATTCAAGATCTGTTTATGTATAATTGGGTTTTGCTTTGTGAAAATCTTGACAGCTAGAGGAGCTGCCTCATTGCATGAGACTGTTAATCACATTCAGGGATCTTACATGCTGCTAACTGCATACAAAATTCCTGGAGATTTACAGCCTTTGCTCTGGTTTTACCTCATTTACACCACACATCACCCTATAGAAGTATCTCAGCACACATGTGGGATTTAAATTTGAGAACTATCTCAGTGTCTTAATGACTAATCCTGAATGATGAAACTGTGAGTCCAAGCACTGTTGCACACCCTGAAGTAATTTGAGTTGTGACAGTCTGTAATTCATAGTGTAAATCAATAAAGCTAGTGACATATTTTTTTTAAATTTGGCTCAGGCCTATGTGTATGCTGGATTAATAAATATCAATAAAGACAGATAAAATTTTGCATTAACATGTTAGTTATGGCATAGCATAGTTTCATAATCAGTAGTTTATAAGTTAAGTTACAGCATCAGGGAAGGCTGCAGCCTGAGCAGAAAATCAGCAGCCCTCTGAAATATCAGCATATTATCATCCTTCTGACTTCAACAGCAAAAAAATGAGAGAACATCAATGAGATATGGATTGGATGCCAGTGAGCTTCATCCTTGCACTCTCTCTGAGCTTCAAATTCTGTGCTGTTTGCATCTCTGTTGTCCTTTCCTATTAGTATTTCCTTGCTCTGCCTAAAAGACCTTACTTTCTCATCACTGCCCAATCTGATATTTTGTTCCTTGGAATACTCCAAACCTGAATAATTAGGGAGTTCTGTGGTGTATGTTTGAACTCCCTCCGGCTGATGATATTGAACTACATTCTCCCCTTCAAAATTTCTACACAAGGCTCATCCTTAAAAGCAGATAATCATTACATCCAAAACATTAAATTAAGAGGTGTAAGCAGATAACCCCCAAAAATAACAGATGACAGGACTTGAGATTTGAGGGATACTTATTTGACGATTTCAATGTCAAATATTAACATTGTCTTATGGAACGTTTGGGAATGTAAACCTTGGGAAAAAAAAAAGCAACTGAAGAGGGGAAAGCAAATCCACTTTATTTTGTACCCAATATGTATGACTGATGGGGAGACATTGATGCCTCTTAAAATATAAAGCCAAGTTCAACTTTAAATGCAAAATTCTTAGAGTTTGGGGTGTTCTGAATGAGAATATCTTGAAGATGAAGTATTTTATGACTATTAGTGCAAGTCATAGGCCAGAAATCAGAGTTTATGAGGAAAGCCAGTGGAAAGTGGCTAGCCAAGGGATTCCCACCTTGCTTTGGGAGCTTTTGTTCTTGCCTTTTGTTCTTACAGTAACGTAATTGGAGCAATGGAAAGGCATTCTCATTCAAAATGCTTTATGGTCTGACATCATGCAGAGCTGTGAGGCACCCAAATTATCCATCCCCAGCCTTGGCATCTCTCTGGGCACATCAGCACAGTGCCAAACCAGAAATTACAGAAAGGGATGTCTTCCAACACTCACACCAAGAATTTCTGAGTGTATTTGGGCAATGAAAGTCAGGTACTGAGTAAGGAGACACCTGATGAATGTGGTGGTCTTTTCTGGTAGACTCCCTGGACTGGATCATAGAGTTGGATTTAGGTTTTTGAAGACTTAGTTCCAATTTAGGTGGAACTGGGATATAGGCATTCCAGTTCACACTGTCTACTTAGACAAGAGTGATCACTCACAAGAGTGATCTTCAGCTCTGAAGACATCTGTCAGCATTTAACAATTAAATAGGAAAGTCTTGGTTAAAACAGAAAACTAAGGAAAAATCCAGGGCTCTACCCTAGAAGAGAAGATTTATAAGATTCTGGATGTGCATTCTGCCACACATAATCTGGCAAGCTTTAGAAATGTCACTTTTCTTTCTTATTTCTCAGCTTGTCTGTATAGACTAAAGGGCAATTTTCATTTTTGCAAGTGTTGTTTGTATAATATATGTATTATTCTTTTGAAATACCAACATACCAGAGAGAAGGAGCTAATATAAAACCTTGGATAAAAAGCTTTTATGCTAAACAGAACTTCAGATTAGCCTCTATGCTTAAATTTCCAAGTGTAAAAAATTGAGATAATACTCTTGCTTATAGTCTACAAGGGATTTTTAGGACTGGAGAGAATGGCAACTTGTATAAGTATGATATATGTAATGATATATGTAACATAAACAGAGCCTACAGAAGACTTCATGAAATGCTTAGAAGTACAGGCTGTAGGTAGACAGTGCCTTAATTTCCTTTTCTGAATTTCCCATCAAACATTACAATTGGTACTAGTGCAGATTAAATTAGTGTTTTTCCATTAAAAAAAAATTAAAACTTGGAAAATACTTAAGTTGGACAACTCTTTAATGGAATAAGTTACTAAAATAAATCCTAAAGCTGTCATTGTGATCAAGGTTTTCAGCAATCCCTTAGCTGTGTCTGAAATACTTTCATATAGTATTTGCTTTTTGTCTCTGTTTAAAAAGTGGACACTGACATTAAACCTGTTACAGACAGGGTCTGAAGGAGAATCCTATGACTAAGAAGTAGAACAGTGTTGATTTCATAGTTACAAGATAATATATAAAAACAAACAAACAAAACAAACAAAGCAAAAAAACCCCAATAATAATAAAAAAAGAAAAACCCATACAAACTAAATTTCTATGGAATTCTGTGCTTTGAGCTCATGAAAATAGTAAAACAAAGTAAGAAATCATAACAACTTGTCTGTATCATGAGATAAGAGCAGCAGTTTCTACCTGAATTAGTATAGTGAGAGGAAAAACATCTCTGGTTTGGGGGATTTTGTCAGTCATAGAGACAATGGTGAGATGCAAATATCTAATGAATATATAAACAGTGCACATTTGTTATTAGCTCTTTAACTCAGTACACACTTAACATTCAAGATGTTTATACATGGCTTTTTCTCCAAGGAAATACATCATAATTAGATGGAAAAATACTCGCAAATATAAATGGTTAGGAAACCATGAAAAAAAAAGCAGTAGAAATGGGTGTGATGGGTGAAGAATTCTGCAGATATTTTAGGATAGTGCTTGGGAAGACTGTCTTCAAAAGGTATCTCCAGAAAGTTAATCCCACCTCCATATAAGAGTTTAAATGAATTATTTTGTTGAGGTGCTTGTGGCTGTCCATTGAATTCAAAGGGACCTCTACAGCAATAATCTCTGTAAGTTTTAAAATTTATGTGAACACATGAAAGCCTCACAGTCCTCCTCCAACTGCTCTGTTGTGTTAGGTGTTTGATAAAGACACACAGGGCACTGAGCACATCTTGGCCTCACCACAGAGCTTGGAGGAGGAAGCCACAGTAACTTGGGAGACATCCAACTTCGAAACTGAAAGCTGCAGAGTTGGTCAAGAACCTACCAAAACAAAAGTTTCCCAAGGAAACAAGAGTTCTGGAAACACTCTACAGGTTTGACAGGAAATAGGCTCTCACAACACAAGTAAAAGCAAATGTCACTCTAAAACTGTTAATAATTGGGTGGCCAAGGAATGAATCTCAGCTATGAAAATTGAAGTTCAGATTCCTGATTTGAATTATGCACAGGGAAAAATTCCTTTTAACACCCTACTGGAATACCCTATGTATTACTGTCCTATGAGGACTGTCTCTATGTCTTTGGAAGTCTTTACAGTCTTAGTTTAATTCTTGTTTGGAACGCATAAATTTCTGGAATCTCATAACTTTTTTTCCCCGAGCACAACTCCTGCTTGCTGTAACCATAACTTATCAGGCAGCCAACAAGGAAAAAAGAGCCCAAACCAGTATTAAATTTTGCTGCATCTAGACAAGAAATATACACTGGGACTGATCCAAAAGTCACTTAAAAGCATGGAACATTTTATGGGGTTGGATTGTGCATAGATAAATTTCACATATATGCATACAGTGCTTATAGATATACAATATGCAAGCTACAGCAATTTTTTCCTGAATATTGAGATATATATCACTTTAACAGAATAGTTCAGAATAGAAATAATGTCTTTTTTTATATTTAAATATATCTGCACATCTAAATGCCATTCCAACACGGAGAGATGACATGTTTATGTACAACTATTTATGAAAAGTAGGTGCCATTTGTTTATGCCAATGAAAGACAGGGAGAAGTACATACATGAACAGGTATATAAATTCATTAAATTGCTTTTTATGTGCACATCCTCAAACGTAAATTTGCAATTTGCCAATCCATCTTCTTCCAGACTCCTTCCAATATTGCAGCAGTGCTGAGAAATCCAGAAATCATTATCCAGCCTTCAATCAGTATCTTACAGGCTGGGATAACTTGCTTTATCTTAATAGTAAGATAGTGACTGGCAAGAGCAATAACATTGAGATAAGGCTGGATTCATATCGCTCCTTGTCAACATTCTTGGCACACTGCTTGTTTTTTATTCTTGAATAGAGACCCAATCAATCCTAACTCATAAAATTACTGGTGGCAATGCCTGGAATGTTGTAGAAGCTTTAATGATATCTCAGTTTTAGAGACGTTTGGCTCTCATAACTTTTTATAGAACAGTTTGCTAAAGGATAAGCTTGTTTAATTTAGACAGTGAAACATATTTCATGAGGTGTTCTCACATCACTGAAGATGTGTGAAAGGCTCTTTGTCACTGCTGTCTTTGCTCAGTCCATTTCTAGGGTAGCACATCGGCCCTCTGTGAGGTTCTGGTCTGGGAGGGAGTGAAATCCTTGTTAACAGCAGTTAAAGGTGGCTCTGAGGAGGGGAGAACATTTCATTCTCATCTGCTCCAGCACACAGACCTTTAAGGCTATAAAACATCTTCAGTGAACTGTTCTCCAGTCTTGCAGCATTCCAGGGCTCTACCTGAAAGCCACAGTAAGTCCCAGCTCTGCAATGTTCCCTGCTCCAGGCTCTGCCCCACCTGGCTGTGGGTGTCAGGGATGGTCTTTACACCCTTGGGTCATGCAGCAAGCCCAGTCCATGGGTGCTGGCTGTGAACTTCATTCAGGAAGATTTTTGGGATTTTTTTTCTTTTTTTTTCCCTTTTTCTTTTCTCTTTTTCTGAAGTATGCACTGTGACCAACCTGATAGTGAACATGTTAACATGCCACCCTTTAGAGCCAGTGGACATTTATCTGGCCAAAAGCAAGGAAAGGAATGATATCACTTGTTAAATAAATGACTCAAGGGGTAGTAAATGTAAGGAAGAGAAATGACTCCCCTAAAATACACCTCACAGTCATCACATCTGGCTTTTTTTTTGCTAAAAATAAAAGGTATACTCCAATTAACTTCAACGTCTTACACTTGTTTAGGATGTTGGAAATACATGCTACAAACTCATAAAAACAAACACACTTGTCTAACTTCTCACAAGGATTTAAGGATGGTAGCCTGCCCTGGAAATTTTTAGGATAATATTTTGTTTTATACATTCATCTTGTATTTTTTAATTAAACTTATTTTGGTTTTGAAAGAAAAAAACCTTCATGACTCCTTGTATTAGTCTTTCATCGTTTGAAAGGCGGGTAAAAGTATCTAGAAAAAAAAATATAGATACAAGACTACCTAATTAAACACTAAGACTGCAGTATAGACTCTCACATCAGACTGTAAATATGAAATTAGGGATCCTAGATGAAATGTCAGAAGCTTTTTCTTATGAGTTTATATCAGCAACTTGATTATCATATTGATTCTGCATATCAATGAGATAACATCCCAGAGTGTTTATTCTTCACCCAATTGCTTTCTTGAACATAATAAAATTAAATCCAATATGATATTAAATGTAAACATACAGTGATATTATATGTAAATATCCATTTAAATATCTCTCTGCTTATTGATATTCAAATTCTTTCTGCAAGTGTATCATTGCTAACTACAATAATATATTTTTCAACCTTCATCCAGAGACTGGAACTAAAAAGAGGATAATCTATTTCTCTTCCTTTCCATAATAACATTGCATTATTTATGTAGAAGAAAATGAAAATAGTAAGTCTATTCTGCCTGAACTACACTTCTTAGTTGATCCCTCCTGATTGGTCTTGGAAAGCAGAATGGAAAAAAAGAATGTGATGCACATGCTAAACTGGTGCTGGCCAGACTGTGCAGACAATTTTTTCCCCTGTCCTCCACAAATCAAGAGCTATATTTAGACTTTAAACTCCTGACCCAGACAACCTCTTTGTTCTGTGTTTGTACAGGGACCAACACTATGGGACCCCGTCCTTGTCACTGCACTCTTGTGCAACACAGTGAAACAACTGAAAACAACTTATTTTCTGTTTTGTAGAACTGGAGGCCTTGGTGTTGTGGGTTTCTTTTGTGCAGTGACATTGTGTGTTCTCAGGATGTTCAGCAGTGACTCAGAATATCATCCTGATACAAGACTACACCACCATTACTGGTGCTGCTTGTACCCACAGGTGGGAGCCTGAATCCCATTTTTTTGTGAACTGGTACATGTGTCCTGTTATTTCTCTGTGATGTTAAGTATTTGCAGTCACCAGCCTATGCCAGCTCCCCACAAAACCTTTTCTTTTTTTCTTTCTATGTTGATTTGGTTCAAATAGCTACCCAGATCTTCCATGACTAAAATAAAGGTTAAAAAAACCAACTTCATGAATGGTTACAGTGGGAAGGAACCTTAAAGGTTTCCAAGCCCCTGCCATGGACAAGGACACCTTCCACTGGATCAGGCTGCTCCAACCTGGCCTTGAACACTTCCAGCCACAACTTCATGTTTTTAATGAAATATATATAAGTCAATTGCAATTACTAAAATTTCAACTTTTTTTCCAGGTAGTAAGTAAAAGATAGATTTAATGTTGTATTACTCCAGTACAAAGTCAACAGGTGTCAGACAATTTTTTTTTTTAAGCATTCTTATTCAACAAAGCAAACAGAATAAGGAATGTTAAAATCCCTAAAAAGCTTTCACTTAATTAATAATAACTATTTGGCCAAAATTCTCAAAAGAGCCCTGGAAAATTGTTCCAGATAAAGCAACTTATATCCCACTCAAGAGGACTGAATCTTCCTTACTTGAATTTCTTTCTGTGTTTTTTTTTTTACTTCTTGAATGGATAAGGGGAACGTTGAATCAATCCATCAAAACTTCACAGTTCAAAACTAAGCAGCAGAGCAGTTGAGCAAATTTTTATTCTATTTAGAATTGAACCAGAAGAAAACTGGTGATTTACAAGAACTAATCCCTGAGATGAAAAAAAATGGTTTCTTTTTTGTGTTGTTTTAAAACTTTATGTAATTACACATTTGAAATAAAAATTATGGCTGCAGACTCATGTTTGGTACTTTGCCTCTTAATACATGATATTACACTTGACTTCCCCTTTTGCAATTGTCATTAGATAAGAACATAATTGCTTTCTTTTTCTAATCTTGGTGCCCCAAGCTTTCCATTTTACATAAGACTATTTTCCATGTTGCAGTGCTCGATGTGTTGTTGCTTTAACAGTCCTCACAGTTTACTATTACTTTCTGCTTCATAACTACTGAATGTAATTTCTCTCAAATGCTTTATTTGATTGGTTATCTTAATTAAGTTCTGTGAAATTAATATGTAATCTGGATATTGTTGTTAGCTCTAACACAGTTTTTTTTAGCCTGAGAGCAGCTCTTTTCTGAGAAAAAATTCTCTATTAGAGACACTTCCTTTGTTATAAACTCCTTAAAAATAATTGATGCTTTGTTTTAAGAGATACCAACCTATTTGTAAGTTCATGGAACACTGAGAATTTATAGCTAATAGCTCAGCTCACATATTCTATAATACAGAAACTGATACAGAGAATCATTATTTGATGTTACAGATTATATGGTAAATGTTAGTTGCTTTTTGATGTTTATCAGAAGAATTTGAGTGGCAGAGGTAAATGTGTTTGCCCAATATACAATTAATGAAATGGGTGATGTTTGTTAAATACCATATCTCTGATAACTTAAAAAATAAAAAAGATACTTCCAAATAATAGAGTTTACTTTTTGGTTGCTAGTATTCTATATCATTATGGGCCAATCAAGATTACCCAGATGAAAATGTGAAATCCTTGAGGTAACGAGTATACCTTAAATGACAGAGG
The DNA here is from genome assembly GCA_013397245.1 of Thryothorus ludovicianus. Lineage (NCBI taxonomy): Eukaryota > Metazoa > Chordata > Aves > Passeriformes > Certhiidae > Thryothorus > Thryothorus ludovicianus. The sequence continues at coordinate 25,489 of VZTB01008702.1, read as the reverse complement.
GCAGCAAGGAAAAATTATATCAGCATTGCATTGGAAATCACACAAGCTTAAAATTAAAAATCTCATCTTCTATGTGCTAAGTTTATGCTCTCATTTACCTATCAAATGGAATTTATAACAAATATTGATCCTAAATACTTTGGCTATAAAGAAGAAGTGGAAAAGGATTTAGTTCATGGAAAGGTTTGGCTTCACATTTTGATTTCAGCAAACCAAATAACCTCACCTGATCCCTCCACTTTCTCTGAAAAAGTCCTGACTTCCCATGAAATTGTGAGCATTATTGAAGGATTGAAACTTGATAAGGTGTGGGGGCTGGGGCCATGTAGTGTTTGTCTGAGGAATATTGTGTGCTTAGAGATTCAGCTCAGGGTGTCTGTGAAATGAGGATTGCTGTAGAAAAGAGCCAGAAAGTTTTGTCATCAAACCTCAACTCTCTGGACTTCTGAAAGGTTGTGAACTTTTTATTTTCTCCAATTCTGTCTGCAAAGTAGAATATTCCCTGTTTTTTGAACAGATGTGAATAGGACTGGCTAGATATTGATTGTGAAAGCTGTAACAAAAATTAAAACTGTTTTCTATTGCACCCTTTCAATTTTAGGAGCAGCAATTAAAAATTGAACTATTTTGAGATCCAACAATTTTAAAAAAGCAAAAACTTGTGAATGTAATAAGACCATTGGGGTCCTTGGGAATGTACAGCTGAAAGAAAAATATGAGAAAAATATTCCAAATTTCAAGCTGGGAATCCAGATCACAGTAATTCCAGCACAATGCAGGAATGTTAGGAATGGTTATTGATTGCTGATAATTCCTTCAGTCCCCAGTGTCTCTTTGGTGACTTCTCTACTGGTAACTCAAGACATCCTGAACACAGCACTGCATGGCTCATTTCCATACAGATGAACTCTATTACCTTCCAAAAACATAGTGGCTGCACCACAGATTACCCCAGCAAAACTCCATGCCAGTTTTGTGTGGAAAAGTGATATTAACAGCACAAATCTGTTTCAAAGCCATCCTGAGTCTGAACTCAGGTGCTCTTGTGCTCCATTGGTCCCTGGAAGGAATTGGACTCTTTCAAGGGAAAATCCTTTCTTACTCTCTTACTCTTACTCTTACTTTTACTCTTACTTTTACTCTTACTTTTACTCTCACTCTCACTCACTCTCACTCTCACTCTCACTCTCACTCTCACTCTCACTCTCACTCTCACTCTGACAGTCCAGGCTTAGCTCTCCATCACTCAGTTCCTGCTTCATGCATACTGTTTTGCCTGGAAAACAGAGGAGTCACCTGAGAAAAGATACTTGTGACACCTCAGAACACTTGGAATCTAGAGACACAGGAAGCACGATGTCCATGTGATGCCTTTGCTGGAACTGGACAGAAAAACCTGAGCAGAGAAATTAAGCCAGAGGTCCAGATTTGAAAGCAAATACAGGCACTCATTGGGCACAGCTTAGTGGCACAGGGCACAGCTGAGCTATAAAACACCACCAGGCAGTTCTTACACTGTGGCTTTCACCAAGGAAAACCCAGGTAGTTTAAGGAGGGAAACCAGATTCAATTGAGGGGAAAGCTGGGGTTGGGACTTGAGCTATGTGGTACTAACTGAAGTGGTCATTTAAATGAAACCCTTTGTTTAGATTAAAAAAAAACCTCCAACCACATGGAAAGTAATTCTCAATGCATTTTGTTGTCCTTTTTGTTCATTTTTCACCTTTTGAAGCCATACAAAATCGTCTTGGCATTTTCAATATGATTAACACAGCCACAGAATGGATTTGAAGTCAGAGGGTAGCTTGTCCTAAGATTGCTTTCAGAGAATAACATGTATTGTTTTAAGGTGTCAGCAATGTTGTGCATCGTGCACTAAGCTCTCCCTTGTCTTCCTGTGTTTAAAGGGATTTCAGAACAGATATTTTAACTCCAGGTGCACAAGTCAGGGTTCACATGTACAGCAAACCAATAACTTGTTGCAGGCTGGAAGAAGGCAAAATTTACAGGTAGATAGTGTCAAAGAGGTTTTACTGGATCTTAACAGATTCAGTGGCTTAAATAGGTGAGTGTGGAGCAGATATGCTTGGTTTAGGAGTTTAGGCTGGTTTAGGAGCCCTTGGGATTGAATTCTGTTTCTACTCTATGGTCCAGACTACAATCACCTTTTCTTTATGCACATTCTCACCCTTTGCCAAAACATCACCAAAACATCAGATGACTGTTTTTCATTATGATATTTTGAGAAAGATGATAAAATACTTGTTATTACATGCATTTCAGAGTGAAATTCCTGACCAGCTCTGCAGAATGATTTTGGATTGTGCAATTTTTATGCCTTCCTTGAGTTTTATGGCAGGTCTCAGATGAAAGCCCCGCAAATAATGCTTTTTATTTTTACATCTTTATTATAAGTAGCATTGATAGCTCCACTTTGAGATTGAGAAAACATAAATAAAAACTGAGAGAGGAAAAAGGCATATGGTTTTGCACTACAGACCATGTAACACAAATTAATGATTTTACATGTGATCTGTAAGACATGCTTCACTCACCAGTAATAAAGGTTAGAGATTTGTTTTCATATTTCTAAAAATTGATTTGTGAACATTTTATACAGAATTTCTTGGACATTAAGAGGTATGAAATTCCACATAATCTGAAAAAAACCCCAAGAAAAACTATTTTGTTGACATTAGAGTCAATCAAGAAACGTAACGATGAATTTATCTGAACGCTTACAAACATAATATTTCCTTTCAGTTGTTTTTATTGAAATAACCTTTTGTGACTATTAATAGCTTTCACATAACATCAGTTTCAGCAGCCTGACCTGACTCTAGACACAAAGTTGAATGTAAACTAATGAGCACTTAACTTTCCATTACATAAATGGACATTTATCAGATGACAAATTAAAACCAATAAGACACCAAGACAAATGTGCTGTCAACAGCATTAAGATGGGTCATTTTCACTACTCCCCTCAACTGTACATTAATAAGCATTTCCTATTGCAGTGTATTCAGGGCTCTGATATTGATTTTTACAGCAGTCCAACACAAGTCAAAGGTTCTCCACACAGCACAGTGTTGAGTCCCATAAGAAATATGGTGAATGTGAGTGTGATTTTGAAGCCATGATTACTAGAGAAGTCAAATATATATAAAAGATATTTAAGGAGAGCATACAAAAAGTACAGGGTTTTTTTACTTTGTACTTAGGCTCATTTTTAGAAATGTGTCTCCAGATATTTCAGCATTGTGAATACAATAAATATTCAGGCAGTGCAGAAATGAAAAGGTAGTCTTTGTATTCTATTTTAGAAAAAATGAATAAAAGAAAGAGTTTAAGGCAGTTTGATTTAGTTTGCTTTACATCTAATTGATTTAATGCACGCAGTTTAACTGCAAACTTAGGAAGTTTTCATTTTTATTTGACAAAACCTTTAATTTCTTCAAGAAGCAAATTTCTAACTGGAGATGATAAGTTTAGTCATGCCTCGGAAGAGCATTTTTATAGAATGAGAATGCCAGTCCTACTGATGTTAACCCTTGCCTGAATCCTGGGAATAACATCTCAGACTTAATGAGCAAATGCCACATGTGATAAGAAGCCTCTGATGATGAGCTGCAAAATATAGGTTATAATTGAGCAATGAGATCTAGCTGAGTGAAAGGCATTTGTGGAGTGGATTGTGGATACAGTTAATGATTCTTAGTGTTCACTGCCTGTGTTCATCATGCCATGAAGAGGCAGAGTTCACTGGCTGTCAGAAGCAGAGGATGGAGAATGGAGAGATGTGGGATTTCTGCCACTGACTCACTAAGTGAACATGTGAAATCACTTAACCTATGATTAACAAGGCACCTGCATGAACAGCCATTGAAATTTGGTAAATTAGTGTCATAATTTAATGCAGGGAATTACATATGAATCTACATATTGGGGCTAGGAAAAATGGAGAGAAGAGGGCTGAAATCAGCCTATGTGATACTGAGGGATAGAGGCAATATTGCTGTGTGGATGAAACCCAGATATGCTGAATAAATGAGACCTTAAAACACATGAGGTCTGGTGTATCCATAGCCAGCTGCTATTGGCAGCATGAAGAATTCCCTGATAACGTGAGAGGGTTAAACTGTTTTTCCTTAGGACTAGAAAACCCTGACTGTGGGGAAACGGCATAAAGTCTAATTTCTAGGGTAAAAAAAAAAAAAAAAGTTTTTTAATTTTAAAGATTAGAAACATGTTAACTTGTACAGTCAGAATCTCAAAGTGGGATTGATCTGACAAAAGGTGAGTGTCTGAGCTCGTGCTTTGGAGCTCTGAGAATCTGAGCTCCATGAGAGTCAGTGGAGATTAGGGGCAAGGCTTGTCTAATGAAATGTAGCTGTCTAAAATAGGATGAGACACTTGGATGTATTGACTGTCTCTCCCTACTAAGGGAGTTTGGAGTTACTTGGTGAAATGCTGAAACCAATTTGTCTGTGCACAGCCAGAAACCCCTGTGTGGTTGGATGAATTCCACCTTGTGCAACACACACATAGTTAAAAAAAGCCCAATGTTTTACATTTCTTTTGTCTTATAGATAACCCTGAAAACACTTTCAGGAGCAGCTTGTACTTTTCAATTAGTGTTTACTGTATTCAGTCTGAGATACTTCAGTGGGGTCAAATCACCAGCGGGTGGTCTGCCAAAAAAACAAGTTCATTTAAGGCAGTTAGATGAAGACAGTCCAGATTCTACAAGTACGTTGTAGTTTTGCACATAAAACCAGTTAAGAGCATAAATACAGCCTGGAATGAGTTACTGGAGTTTGAAACTACTCTCAGTTTTGTGCAGCTATCTGCATGAAAATCTTCCCTGTAACTTTAGTTTCACAAAACCAAAAAAAGCCTTCTATCTATTTGAGCTTTCATAGCAAAAGATTGATTTAATCTTAAAATAACTCCATGGGAATTCATAGAAAATAATTCCATCACTGCAATGCATTTTTAAGGACTCAAGGTCTGTGTTTGACACGTGTGGATAGTGGAGATGTTTTGACCTTTTCTCTCTTAACCACCCCATTGTAGGAAATATTTCCTGCTATCACCTCTATCCCTGTGAAACTTGAGCTTCTCCCTGGAATTAATTAAGAAAGTTTGTGTAATTAGCCTTTGCTTGGTGACAGATTTGCAGAGGAGATGCTCGGGTGTCTGTTGTTGATGGCACAATGTGACACAGCAGGTTCCTGTGTGGCTGTAGAGCAGTGGAAGCAGTGAGCATTTTTTTCAGCACCAGAACTTTGTGTTTGCTGTTGAAACGCACTTCACACTTTGATGTCAGCTAGTTAAGTGAAAAGATTTAAAAGGAACATTAGACTGAAATTTGGGGTTTTTCCCCCCAGATTTTCTTATTTGTAGAAATGTAAGAACTTGCTGATTGATGCCTTCTCTGCTTGGTCACTACAGAAAAAAATATGTGAGGATGCTGACAGGCTGAAATATAACACATTAAAATGAGTACTTTTTTTCTTTTACTTTATTTTGGAAATTTGCACAGTCTGTCTAACTGTTCGGTTTGGAAAGGGAGTCAAATGTTTCTTTAAGGAAAACCTCATGGTAAGGAAATTCTTGTCTCTGTTTTACATTAGAGACTAATAAAGCTTTCTACTTTAACTACTTCACTTATTTAACCTTTAACTATTCTTTAACTATTTGGTACCATCCTTTAAAGCAGGCTGCTGCTGTCCTGTCTGTTGTGACTCACCAGACTGGTTTGATGTGCTGCTGAGTGCTCCTGGAAAGAACTTGTAATATATCTATTTTTTCAGCCAAATCAAAAGCAGTGCTAGTGGCCTTGATGACATTCAACTCTGGGAAACATGAAAAACCTTTCTGAGGACCAAATATTTACCTTCCAGATATGCTAGGCAGTACTAGGAATCAGGTGTTTCTCAAGCTTCCCTGAGGGAAGTTTTTTGGGTGTTGTGACTTTGCAGAGCATTTCCATTTCAATGGACACACTGCATCCACATTTGTGACCAGGAGAAACACAGAAATATCTCTGGGGAAGGCTGTGATCTCATGAAGTGATGTCTCAGAGAGGATTTCTGCATCCATGCAGAGAAGGTCAAAAGCATTGAGGCTCTGCACATTCCCAGGAATGCCTGGCATGTCTCTCTTTGCCTGTGGGGAGGGCTGGGAAAACAAATACTTCTACTTCCTTTGCCAGGTTAAACAAACCATGGAGCTCATTGGAGGTCGAAGGAAATCGAGCAGCTTTTTCTTCAATTATGGCAGAGCAATACTGAGGGCAAGGATTTCCTGTCATGAAGTGAGAAAATTCCTGAGCTCCCAGGTCCTGTGCTGGGCTCTGTACAAGCTGGCAATGCTTGGGATGTGCTGCAAAAGGAGCTCAAAACCTCCACTGTTTGCTCTTGAAGTACCTGCTTTCCCTGAACTGTTTACACGAGCTTTTCATTGAAGGACACTTCAATTCCTCAGTTGGCTCAGACAGACTTGGGAATGAGTAGATGACCTTGCAGTCCTCTCAGCTTTCAGGGCTTTGTGCTCCTCTCTTCCTTTAGCCCCTTTTGGCCCTCAGTGAGATGTATCTGCTTTTTCCTAAGCTGTGACACAGTCAAAAGGATCACCAGTACTGAAACCCCCTTTTCCTAGGAACATCTCCTTTTTTGCAAATTGTGGTGTTACATTTTAGATCTCACAGGCACATCCTCAGGGGTTATTTTGAGATGTGATGGTGGCAATGCCTTGTCCCATCTCCACGAGTCCACTCAGCACAGGATGATTTGCCCTTCCCACCTAACCATAACTGAACAGGATTTGAGATTATGGACCAGCCACTGCCCTGTTTTGGCTGCCTTGCTCACTGAGCAGTTCCCCTGGATGGCTGTTTCAGCTGAAAGACTGATTTTGGTGATCTGAAGATCATCTCCATTCAGACACCAGTAATTCCATAAACCAGCTGAACAGGCAGCATAACATCTTAATGGCAGCGTAAATATTAGCATGAATAATCATGAATTCTCATTAGCCACAAACTGTTAATTAGCTGTGGCCTCTATGTGGCACATGTACAGATATCTCTTTTCCAGACCTCTCCTAACAGTCACAGAATCATAGGATCGTAGAATGGTTTGGGTTGGAAGGGACCTTAAAGTTCATCCAATTCCAACCCCTCTGACACCTTCCACTATCCCAGATTGCTCAGAGCCCCATCCTACCTGGCCTTGAACACTTCCAGGGATGGGGCAGCCACAGCTTCTCTGAACAACTTGGTCTCTAGAATTCCAGAGTCTCACCACCCTCTGAGTACAGAATTTCTTCCTGATATCTAATCTAAATTTCTCCTCTTTTACTGTAAACTCATTCCCACTTGTCCTACCACAGTGACCCTGCTTTTTGTTGGGGCATCACTGATTTGTGGGGTGCTCAAATCTCTCCAGGTTGACCCTAAACAGTGTGTAAAAACCAGAAGGATCATTTTCCATAACCGCATATTTATTTGCCCCTAAGTCTTCACTAGTTATCTGGCTGTTTTTTTTCTATTCTCCAAGAAAAGCTTCCTAAGGCAAGTGTGTCTGAAGGAAAGGCAGCAGAAGGGGACAAAACCCTTCATGGTTTGGGCTTAAATCTGTAAAATTTCATGGATGTTCTGAACTGATCACCAAAATGACATCATCTTGCATCTTGTCTTGCCAAGATCAGCCTTTCACAGCTCCTGGCAGTGCAGGAACAACCTCAGAGAGAAATGGAAAAGGGGAGGTAATTTCTTTTCTCCTGTAGTCATTAATTTGCGAATAGGTCTCCATTAGATAATCCCAAAGCTTAAGATCTCCTCAGCTCTCCCAAATATTGCTTGCATTTATTATTATTACTACCCTAGTTCTTCTTGTTAGTTTAACACCATATCTAAACATCCTAAGTTGATTTTGAAGGGAGTGTGGATGGAAATGTGAGGGGTTTATTTATTTTTAATAAGGATAGGCTCAGGCATTAGAAACCTACTCTGTTTTCCCAGTTTTCGTATAAGTCCCCAAGCATGCTTCTACCACCATCTTACAAACTCAGACTGACACCGAGCTGATAAATTGACAGAAAGTATCAAATGTCAGCTAGGGCTCTGATTCCCTCTGGAGGCTCTTGGGAACAAAGTATGAACAGATTGTTCATGCCAGAATACCTCATTATTTTAAGCAAATTGACTTTCTTATTGACTACATTGAAAGGTTGTACACTACTTATAATTACCAGTTCTACTTAATTTTCTTTTGTAAAAAGGTCTGTACTCTCTACTTGACAGTATTATTTTGATTAACCTACTTTTTGCCCCAAGAGGCCATTTAATATTTAAAAAAGAATGGCTTGATTGTACAGATGTATAGCACATGCACACGATTATTGTTATAATCACCCATATCTAATCTGAATAGTGAAGTGCATTACACTACATTTTGCAATGAACTATGAGATTTTGTAGTGCTGGTGAGGTTAACAGCAGTATACACATTAAAAAAAAAAAAAAGAAAAAAAATGTCCTGCAAGTGCAGGAGCGCAAAGAGCATTTTGCGCAATCTACCAGAAAATACAACGGTGTGATGTGAAGCAAGAAGATTAGAGGATGTGTTTCACACCCCTTGATTTCAGTTCGTGACTATTTTATGATCACTGTATTTGGCTGATGTTTTATTGCTAATAATAATATGATGTATTAATTTTTACATTCTCTCCGCTACTGCTCTCAGATCCTACCTCTAGTTTCAAAATGACAGAGTGCTATGAACTGATTACAGTTTGGCCTGGTCAGATATGGTCAAGGTAATTGCTGGAAACAGCTTCTTGGCTTTTTGAGATATGAGAGAGGCATTGAAAAGAACCTGCTGATGCAGAAACATCTACCTGGAATGAGGGCCAGTGAAATGTCACTTGCAATCCCATTAGAGTGATCCTGGCTGACTACCTCACACTGCCCTAAAGGAAGCATTTGCTCTCCACACTAGTTCATTGAAAAATAAGGGAAAAAAATTATAACTGGTTCAATAAAAATGAGGTCTAAAGCCAAACATTGTACTCTCTCGTGTTTCTAATTTTTTTTTTCTTCTAGATTTTTCTTTTCCTCTGTTCTCACAATGCAGTGTGACTCCCTGCTGGCATTAGAGTCCAGTTCTGATGCTATTTCAAATTGATATTTCAAGCCAAGAAATTCAAACCCAAACTTTAAATATCTTTCACATATCAATTTTCTCTTGGCACATTAACAAGTCTCTGTGAAATGCTCTTATATTTTGACACATGGCTTCATAAAAGTGACCTCTTCCTATTCAGATATTGGCCTTTGCTGTGTTTATCCTGTTGACAGGAAAAAGTCTTGATATGATTAGAGGAATAAATTAAAAAGTGAAGATCAAATTAGAATGTATTTTCCTCATTAGAAAGGTAAAACTCTGCCTGCAGGATCTTTATTACAGGTAATGAGGCAAGAAGTTAGAAGGATCCTACTTGGTTTTCAGATTGCAGGCTGTGTTTGCGAGAGGGGGAAGAGAAAAGGAGCCTCTTTTCACTCATGAACTGAGAAAATTGGATCTGGAATCCATTGGGAAAAGATATATAGGAACCTACAATGTCATTTTACTGTCACTTTTCAGACAACAAGCACTTTTGGGGAGCTCCAGTCAGAGTTTGAAGGAATGATCCAATAAACCACATGCACTCCTAGGGCTGCTGTGCTAGGGAGTGAGTGACTGCAATTAAAATGACCCTCAGATGCTTCAGAATAAGATTTCAGAGGTTTATAGTGAGAACACTTAAAAATGTTCGGCTGCTTTTCCTGCTGCAGAATGATCAGCTACCTCTAGAGAAATGAAACAAGACATGGGTATGTCCTGTTAAGCAAAATATCAGCTGAAGGCACAGGGCTCTCATTGAGGAGCCAGAGACCTGTAGCCATTGCACTGGGACACACTAAAGAAACTCATTATTTTTCTGTAACTGTTTTGCCACAAATTTCTAAAAGCAAAACTTAGGGAAATAATTGGCTCCTAGTAATTTTTCATGAAAATGACACAAAATGCACTTTCACATACTGTGTGTGTTTGATTTAATTTATGCAATCAGCAGATAGAAAATCTGTGGAGTTAGGGCAAATCTTCTGGTATTTGGTTGTAACAGCATAAACATGGGGATTATATGGACAAGTAGGGCAAGATTCAAATCAAGCTGTAGAAAACTAAATTAGGTTGTTGGTAGAATTTATCCTCTGGGATTCTGTACTTTGGTGAGTGTCTAAATACCATTCTTTGTGAGTTATTTTGCCGAGGTGATTTCTGATTTTTGTATTTCTCCTTTTTAACCTGAGCAGAAATACTATGTACAGTTATTTGTGGGCTATCTACTGTCTAAATTCCATGTAAATTATTGGGACAATTTCTCATCTGCTTGAGTTGTCCAGGTTGATAGGTCCAAGAAGAGTATATTTAACTCACTTTGACATAATGAATTCCTCATGCTATGTATAGATAATTTTTTTAACTTTTTGAGTTGATTTTACAACTTTTTTTTTGCAATTTAGTGATCTCTTAATCAATACAGTTGAAAGAATCTGGGGAGAAGTTCAGCTCACCTGAAAGTAGACAAAGATTAAGTTCCTTAAAAATAGGTTTCTAGTGCCACCTGATGCATCCTAGAGGATCTGAGTTGAACCAGGAGACCACTGTTATATATGAGATGCATATATCACACAAATTATATTATCCCTGGAGCTTTCTGGAAGAGTGTCTGGAGGATGTGCTGGATGCCTGAGTCCTTCCCAAATAGCACCACAAAAGTGCCCCATTTGTGGGCACTGAGTTGGATCCCACCTCTCCAATGGCTACAGTGAAGCTGAAGCACCCAGCCACAGTCTTACTCGTAGATCTTGACACTTGGGAGTCTTGATCTGAGCTGAATTCTGCTTTCCTTCCCAGGGTTGTGAAGCTCTGCAATTCCAAATGAAAAGAGGTGCTTATCTGCATATTTTAAATTTTGGGGTTGTTTTTGGGAGCGGGAAGAGTTCAGTCATATCCATTTGGCAATGGCAGGGCTGGTAGGAGCCTGGCAGGTATCTAGTGGGAATTGCAAGCTTGGGAGCAGGCAGCAACATGCAGTGCATGGAAAAGTCTGAGCTGAAAATGTCCAAAATCCTACCTGTTACCCTGAGTTTTATAGTGTCACTTTACTAATGCTAAAATATATTCTGCAATTGCAGTTATGTTCTAAAAAATATATAAGTATATAAAGTAAGTACATAAAAACAAGTGTTCCTTATTGAATGTACAAAAATTTATTGTCATCTAGGGTGCTGTACTGCTCAGATCTTGTACATATCTCTGTGCTGACCTATATATGAATATACAGGGGCGTGACTATCTAAAAACACAGAGAGGTGCATGTGTAGGTACAACTGCACACAAGAATTATTGAGTTATGAAAAACTAACGTTTAAAAGAAGTATCTCTGCAGAGGCATCACGGGGCAGTAATAAATCAGCTCAGCACAACTCACTGTGCTTGCATGTTGCTTTTTCAGGGAGGCAGCTCTGCTCTTTGTGCTTAAAATGTTAACGGGGGAGCGAGGCTTTTACTACATCTGTGCTCCAAAAACGTGTGCACGGAGAGGCAGTTACATAACTCAGCAGCTCCAGGAGGGCCTGTGCACTCAAGCTCTAACAACAGATCTATCTGTGCTTTCCTACCCTTGTGCCTCTGCTACACCCACACCCGCTACTTCCAGAGAGGTGGAGCCAACATGTCAGAAAACAGAGAGGAAGGAATGTCAAGTTTGCAAAAAACCTGTTGAAAAGATTTATTAACCTACTTTCAGGTGCAGGAAGGATGGGGGGAGAATTTTTGTGAGGGCATGTAGGGATAGTACAAGGGGGGATGGGTTTGAACAGAAAGAGAGAAGGTTTAGGCTACATATCAGGAAGAAATTCTTTACTGTGAGGGTGGTAAGGCACTGGCACAGATTGCCCAGAGAAGCTGTGGAATCCCTGGAAGTGCTTAAGGCCATGCTGGTTTGGGCTTTTAGCAGCCTGGGATAGTGGAAGGTGTACCTGCCCATGTCAGGGGGTGGGACTCAATGGTCTTTAAGGTCTCTTCCAACCCAAACTGTTCCATGATCCCATGAATCCATAATTCATACGGAATTTACACGGAATCTCTTTTACGAACATCCGGCTGTATGTAGATGCACTGTACATCCAGAAAATGGGATTCTGTTGTTTTGCCTGACATTCCTGATGGCAGAAGCAGGCACGCTGCTGGCTTTTGGTGTGTCAGATCCTTGCTGTGCTCTGCAAGCCACGTGTGTCTCACCAAGTGCGCAGTTACCCACGCTGGCTTGTCAAAGCAGCTCAGCCTGCATGGAAAGACATGGCCTCAGCGGGAGAAAATTAAGGTCATTTCCATCACTGAGCATTGAGAGTGGTAGCAGGAATAACAGCAAAGCGCATACCTTGGTTCCTGGGATGTTATTCTGCCCATGGGGATGTGGACTATTTAACTTACTTTCCAAAATGGCCAGTAGACAGTAACACCTTCTGACTGACTCACAGCTCTTGAGGTCCAAGTACTAATTTATGGAGTAGTCTGGTTCCTCATGCATTCATAAAGATATTATCTTATAAGCGACTAAAAAATATCTTAAATATATTTTAATTTTTTTTTCCTTCCAATGGTATCTGCATCTTTTCAGAGACAGCAAATCTAGGGGCATTCCCGGATTTGGAAATGTAGCAATTTCCTTTGCATTCAAAGCGTTTCACGGTACACAAAAAACCTAACATGCCATAATGGCTCTTTATTATGTTTATTTCACCCATTGTACAAAAATTTTCTTGAGGACTGCCTTTGTACACCTATTTTTGTCAAGAGTAACATTGTGACCTTGCTTTCTGGAACCAGCTCAGGAGGTGGACTGGGACAGTTGAATAAAATGTAGTCCACCAAAAGAAAATATATGGGGGAAAAATTCTCTTCAGGAGCTGTGTATCTGGGAGGTCTGTGAGATGGTCAGAGAAAATCAGGTTCAGAAACAGTGTGATTCTGGTAGGAAACAAGATGCACTTACACACTTTAACAAACTTTTCTGACTTCGGTTTTGTTGTCACCTTCTTTCCAGCTCAGTAACTGAGGCGTCCAATTTTCACTTTGAAAGCAAAAATTCCTAGATTCAAATTGCAGATGAGCTGGTTCCATCACAGCTGTCTTGGAGGCATTTAAATACCACATAGAGAAGTGCACTTTAAAATCCAGATGCTCCCTCTATGTATTTGCAGGAGGTGCTTGTGACCCTCATGATCTCCAGAGCAAGATTCCACCAGAACCACACAGTATCTGACCAGGGCTGCTCCTGTCCTACCAAATATCTGTAATTAAGAGCTATCACATCCTCTGCCCTAGCCATTCCCAGGCTCTGGGAATTCTTGGGTTTGAGAAATATCCAGTATGGATGCTGAACTTGTTGTTTCACTCCTCCTTCTTTTTGTCGTTTTATGCAATTCATCTGCTGGCTCAATCACAGATAAACTAGCACAAATCAATGAAAAAGATTTCAATCTTAATTGCCACTAATTCGTAATGGACTAATTAACTGAGCATACTGTATCCTGCAAAGCTTCTGTCCTTTGTTCTGCAGTTTTACTGTGCCATGTTTAATTGATTCTGGTAGCAGGCTATAATGGACTGCAAGAGCTCTCTTCATAAAATAATAAAAGAAAAAGAAATTGTAAAAAGGACTGACTGAATTGCATATGAAAAAAGGCACGTTTCCAGCAGCTGGATGAAAATGTATCTTGTAAATTTTACCTTGGCTCGTAAAGCAAACACCTTTTACAACAATCTGTTCTACCACCCCCTCCTCTACAAATCCAGCAGATAAGATTTATTGGAGAGATGCAAGAAAGAGATAAGGATACATTTAAATTGCTCTGAACTAAACTGTGATCCTAATAGCAGTGGTATAAAGGCAGACAATTGCCTGAAAGATGTCCCAGCATCATCAAAGGTATATAATGTTGCTGCTTGAGCTCATGCCTGCTCCTGTTACAGAAAAACCTGAGGAATTATTCATTCTTCTGAACATTGCATCAGTAGAAGGATAAATGATAATATTTTATTAGAGCACTGTGATTTATTAGACTGTTCAGACTCCTTCACTGCTTTTTTTACAGATTTTAGACAGCTCACTAAACTCTGCCCATAATTGGGTAAACTTAGTTGTCACTCAACCCTGCTTTTTCTTTTGCTGTTTGGCTGATACTTCACCCTCCTTAGCTGAGGTTTCACAAGATCTTGAAGATATTTTTCTTTTTTTTCACGAGTTTGCATGAAATTCTGTACTCCAAGCTCCTTACTCATTCCCACATGTCACATTTGTCTTTACACAACTGCAGAACTGTTTTGTGTAATTTTTTTTAAAAAATATTATATTTTTTTAAAACTCAGCTCACTTCATAAATCTGAGATATAGGGCAAAAGCAGCACTGGTAGAGCTGAAGTATTGAATTATTCTGGTGAGACATGGGCTAGAGGTGCCCATGATGGGGTAAGAAAATCTTATACAGGTTTTTCAGCTGGATAAAATGTACCGTGGAAAGACACAAATGAATCAGACAGAAAAAAAAAGATAATGAGCTATTAGGGCTGTTGAAATGGAAATCCAATTGACTGTCATCTTTATACAAATTGTGAGAGTCGGGCTTGAAGTTACAGTGAAGAGCTCTGAGGCAGCAGAGATAATACTGCTTAAGTGCAGGGCTTTTTGGTGTTTTTAGCATAGCCTTGTCCCATGTGTTAAATTACAGCCCTGTCCTACTTTCCCATTGAAGAGCACCAGGGAGATGCATTTTCATTTACTTGTTCCTTTGTGGCGTGTAAGATCCACTTTGTAGAGATGCAAATAAATATAAAAAAGTGCAGGGAAATAGTAAACCTGAATCTTTGTACCTTGTTTTGAGCTGAGACCCTGTCCTTTCAAGCTCTGCTCCCTTTCTCTGAGTGCCTTCTACCTTGTCATATTCAGATCATGCCTCATTTAGCTGAATTACTCAGGTCACCTTAGATTAATTATGTAATTTGGCACTGATGCTGCTGATCTACCCCTGTCTGAGTGCTGTGTCAAAGAAGTCATAACATAAGCAGGATTTAAGAAGATAACTTCCAGCAAACAAGAACACAGACTAGGAAATCTGGTACTTTCTATCACCTTGTTTTTTATGATGAATTAGTGGATGTACTTAAATAATAATCCTGTGCAAGTGCAATTTTGCTGTGCATTTTCCAAACCCCATCCCTTCAGGCTCCCATCCTCATTAATTTTCAGTGTGTGGTGCTGATATTCAACTGAAAAGAGATCCCAAATATTTGTATAGAAACCCATGCTGTCATAAAAAGTCTTTGAATAACAGAAATCAATGTTATTTAAAATATTATCTTCTTTTGTAGGCATTGCAAGTTAACCTGTCCCCAGAAATCCTAATCCAGCAACACATTTAAGCATCTACTTGCTTTAATCAGCTGCAGAAATGAATGGGATCCTTGAAATGCTTAAATTTCAGCATATACTTAAGTTTCATGCTCAGTTACATTCCTAGTGTATTATGTCAATGCTAAAGGGTGTCACAGCTTAGAAAATCACAATCACATTAAAGCTGGATTCTTTCCTTTGCTTGCCTTTTTATTGTATGTTTAATATGTAATATTAATATTTATAAGCATATGGAAGGCATATTTACAAGCACTTCCCTTTAAATAAGATACTTGGAATTATTATATCGTTTCTTGGTTTTATTTTTCTTCACCATTTTATGATGTCTTTTTCTGTGTTCAAAATCTTTTTCCTGAACTTTTCCACTTTAGGTTTACCATTCCTTAAATGCACTGAAAGAAGCAGCATCATTATTTCTTTTCTCATTTTGAGCTGTTCTCTTTGTTTGTTTCCATTGACTTTTTTTCTTTAGTCTTTTCAATTCAGTGTTTTCTGCACCTTTGGCTTTTATTCAGGTTTTCTTTTACTTTCTCTTTCTCATATCTTTTGCAATTTTTTTTTTTAGTTCTGTTGCCTTGCCTGGACCCTCATGTGCATCAATAGTGGCAAATAATTAGCAAATAATATGACATTTTCTTTGGCAAAGACCACCAGGAGAGAGTCCATTCCTTCATTTCTGACAGGGAGAGTTGAGAAAGTGGAGTTAAAAGAACAGTGTACCAAAAAGATATTTTTCTATGTCAGACCTGTAAATATCTGCATATCTAGAGGAGTAAGGATTTTAATTCCAGAGCAGAATTTTTACCTGAAAAGAAGCCCAGAAATTGGGCTAGGTGGCAGTGTATTTAATTTCTGGGGAATGCTTTGGGAGCATTAGAAACCTGCATCCATTGGTTTTACCCTTCGCTGCTTGAAAGCTGAAGCTAGGAATGTTAAAAGTCTTAGTGATCCAAAAAGAGCCTAAAAAACCCCCAGTGTGGTGAAGTTTATTGTCTTATTTAAAACTCTAACACCTGAAGGGTATTTTATTTGACTCTGAGGGAGCAAGAACCATTGTAATGTTGTTTAATAGATGTTTTTGGTGCTTGTTCAGTGGTCCTCTTAAAACTGAGAAGGGGAAGAGGATTTTTACAATGCTTCGCTCTAGCAGCGATTGGAAATATTTTGGACAAAGTTAAAAAAAAAAAGAAATGAGATGTGTCAGTCCAGATGCAGCCCCCTGTGAGACACCTCTGGTGCTGGTTTAGCTGTGAGGCAGGACAGCACTTAAATCCAGACACCGTGGGGATATGAGCCCCTCACTGCTGGCTGAGTCTTCCTGGGTGATTTGCCCTAAAACCAGGGACTTTATGAAATCTCTGCTGCAGTCCTGTAAATCCGATATCCTTGTAGAAATACATGTAGCCAGGCTGCCAATTTCAGGGCCTCTCGAGAGCTTCTACTCTGTAGAAAATTCTGGCATAAAACATTTGCAGACAGATTCAGGCGTTTTTTTCCAAAAAGGAAGGATTTTGCAACAAATTGGAAGCATTGACTTTTGTCTAAATTGTCCTTAACACCACCCATTTGGAATCACTTTAAAAAAATGATAGGAGCAGCAGTTTGTTCTCACATTATTCTTAAATATAAGATGTTAATTATGTATATTCCCATAAAAAAATAGGATTAAAAAAAGCCAACCTCTCATGTTCCACTCCTGACTCTCTCTTTAATATGCCACATTACTCAGATTAAATTGTATAACTTCTCTGTCCCTTAGATTAGCCTTCTGCAAGAGCATGGAATACCATGCTTTGAAATATTTTTCATTTGTATTTAATGACCAAAGTATGATTTACCTTAATTTACTTAAAATTTACCTTTTTTTCTTTTTAACATGGAAATGTGAGGACGGTGGGGGAGGGATTTTTTTTAAATTGGCATGGCAAGTCTTTCAGTGAAATCCTAACCTGAAATGCTGTCTCTCTAAAGGGATCACTAGCTGCTGCAGCAAGCCTAATTAAAGCAAATATTGAATCAGACAAGTTTTACATGGATGTATAGTATATTGGTTTTTGATTATTCAACTAAGAAGTTCGACTAACCTTGTTTTCACTGACCTGTAAGAAAAAATTTATTCCCTTTAGGCTTACTATAGTGAAATCTCATAATTCCTCATTTCCACACACGAATACCCTCCTTTTCCTTGAGAAATCCTTGTAATTTGTGTAGAAAAAGGTGCCTTTCAAAGTTTGGGTTGAAACAAGAAATACAAAAAATAAGAAAAAAAAAATCCTCTTTCTTGAAAAATGTCTTGTGTTCTCTTTATGATTCTGCATATGCCCAGGGTAGCTATAAATGTTTTGACCACAAATTCGATGTAAACTGCGTCTTGAGTTAAAGTCTGTCTTGTGATAATACCTGGGGCTTAGTCTGCCTGGCAGCTGAGGATAATCAAAGCCTTGCTTGGGATAGAATCAGAGAAACAATCTATATTTTGTCACTGATGCTTCAGTGCAAATAAGCAAGTAGGACATGGAGGCAATGCTATCTTTTCATTTTAGAGGGTCTGCTTCAGAGCTGCCTGACACATCGTTTAACATCCATTCCAGAATGCAGCATTCTTTGCTTAACTCTGAACATTCATTTTTGCCTGAGTCTATCTGAATGCTTCCTTCAGCCAGAGACTAACCTGTATCTCACTCTACTGGGCAAGTGCAGAGTGCAGATGTCTCTCCCAAATGGACTTTTTCCTTCAGAGCCTAAAGCACCACCAAACAAAATAATCAGTGTCAGAGGTACAAGGCAATCATTTTATCTAAAGCCACCCACTCCTCTTTTGTTTTCCTGAGAACATTGTGTGCTTTTTTATTTTACATCCTCCTCTTCAGATCTGCAGATGTGAAACTTTAAATGCAGGGTATTAAAAAAAAAAAAACAACATGAAAATTACAGAGCTTTGCAGTCAAGCACTATGTGTCTGCAATTCTACAAGAGAAGAGCAGAGATAATTTTACATTTTACTTACAGACATCCATGTGATAAAAAGAAAAATAATAACCTTTTCTACAAAAAAAAGTCAAAGATTGCTATCTGCATTTAATACCAAATACTAGAAAATGAAAAGTGCATTCGTTTCTATGAAATAGATAAGCCTTTAAAATGAAGCTCTAAAGGGACATTTCTATGAATAAAGCAAACTGTAAACAGAATATCAGAAAATGCTTCTGAGCTGCTAGATCCAACATAGGTAGACACAAGAAACGATACAATGTGAACTCTAAACTTGTCAGAAATGGGTACTGTATTGGAAAACCAGCCAGAGGAACAATCCATATGAAAATCCTCTGAAACCCAAGAAGAGTCCCCTCCGTGTCTAACTCTACAGTTATCTGATGAAAAAACCTGGTACATTGCACCCTGCCGTCACACCTTGCTCTTTTTGGGTTTAATAATAGATTGCAGTTAAAACTGTACCTGAAAAACTCACTTTTTCTTCAATGGGCCAGAAATTCTCCCTCTGATACAAAAGTATTCCTGGCATAGGATATATTTGGCCTTGTAACTAACATAATCAGAAATAAAAATGAGTAGCTTTTCTTTCTGCAAATGTCAGGTTTATTATAAGCTTAATATATTATTATTATTAATTGGTTTCCAATAGCATTCAGAAGTCCCAGCAGAGACTGAAACACAAAGAAAGAGACATTCTTTGTCCCAGAGATCTGAAAGGATAACGATAAAAAGGGAAACAAAGAAAGAGATTTGTCTAAGACTCAAATCAGTGAATGGTCTTGGCTGGGTCCTTAGGTGTCCTGATCCCCATGGATTTTCTGCAAACCACCATTTTTTGGTAGAAGTATTTTATGGTGCCACACTGTGAAGCACAGACCCTGGAGTGAGGCCTGGAATTCTGAAGAATAAATGTATTCAGAGTTCAGGGAAGATAAGAATTACATTTATATGCATTCAAAGGCAGATGGACCAGAAGTACATTTATTTAGACTCCCACATTAATTTAGATTGACATAAAATGTGGACTATACAACACCTCAGGAATAATTGACATCTTTACCTGTTCAGCATGAAAAACAACTGATTTTGTTGCTTTTCCATGGAAAATAAACTGATTTATTGTCTCTCAAAATAGGCCAGTGCTACACTGGGTGATGAGGCACAGGTATCCCAGAGAAGCTGTGGATTCCTCATCCCTGGGGTTGTTCAAGGCCAGGTTAGAAGGGGCTCTGAAATCATTTGTTCCTGGAGTGCTGCTGATTTTAACGAGGTGATGAGCCTATGGTGGCTTTGCTGTAGACAGCCACATCAGAGACTGGAATGAAATTCCACTGAAGATGAAGTCCCACGTTTTGAACACAGGGCTGAGTCAAGCTAGAGAACCTTTGGAAGAATAAGGAAATATGGCTTATGACATACGAATGAAGGAAATTAATAACCTGCTGTGGGAGCAGTAGTGGTCTTCAGATTCTATTCCTCAGGCCAGTGCTGGAAAGGATTAGAAATGAGTTTAAATCAAAGCAAAGACATTAGGGGATAAAAACCCTAAACAAACCCTCTTTTGAGCAGTGGATAGGGAAACACTGAGCAGACTGTCTGGGACACTGTGATGACTCTATCTCTGGAAATCTATGAGAAGACCTTAAACAAGCATCTGTCAGGACTAATACATCTGCTGTTGATGCCTCTTAGGGCAGGGGATAGATGAGATAGCCTGTGAGATCCCTCCCAAACATATGAGGCTATGACACAGAAATGAATAATTCACTTTTTATATTTGCAGAGATGTGAAAATAAATAATAACTGAAAGTCTAATCTTAGCAAAACTCAGAAGACCAGGGAAAACACATATAAATCATTGGTACTAAAACAATTTACGCTGCATTGCAAAGGTGCTCAGCACCTAGACAGTTAGGCAGCTTTTCATAATACCTCAACTGCAATTCAAATGTCAAGTGAAAACAGACTTGCCAAGTGTACCAATCAACAATTTTGAGATTTTCTAGGTGAATCGCTGTATGAATTTTGAAAAATAGAGCAAGTAAGGAGGAGAAATAGTCCCTCCTAACTTGTAAGATGTCAGATTTTTGACTATACTTAATTTATCATTGTGACAAGGACAACATTCTATTAATTTACAGTCAGTTTTATTGCTGAGTCTACTTACTGCATAGTCTGTGCTAAAATTTAGCATAGCCAGGCACCCACACATAGGGAAGAAATGGATATTTGAAGTATCTCTCCCCCACATTAGTTACCAACATCAATACTATTTACTCTGGGAGCATGCACTTGAACAAAACAGGGGCTGCCTACAACAGATTAAAAACAGATTAAAATCATTTGTTTTAAAAAGGTTAAACCGCATTATGAATAATTTATTCCAAATGCTCCATGTAATTAGCAATACAGGAATTATTTGGTAATAACTAAACCATTACTGTGCACTTTATGCATGAGCATAACAGCCTCTACTGCCTCTGTGAAAGTGGTGCAAGAACTCAGCAGCAGTTTCTCAGATAACTGCTTTTGCACAAGCACTTTTTGTGCTGCTGAAGCTATTTTGGCTCGATTAACAGCACCAGGTGCCCTATATAAGAATATTATTTTTAATTGGTTTTAATGCTTCTTTCGCTGATTGGTATGAGTTCAAACCCTGTCCTGAAGGGTTTGAGCTACAAAATTTGTGCCTAAAGCTGTACTGTTACCTTTCTAGGAGTGGTGCCTAAATAATGCATCTCTTTTGCTGGCATATCCACATTTATCCCAGGTTCTGAAATGCTTTTAGTAATCATTTAAAAGCTTCTTTCTGTGGTGCCCATCACCCTTAGGTTTATAAGGCTTTTATTGTGGCACCCCATTAAGGCTATGGTTTGTTCTTTTATTTGCCTTCATTCAGTGCATATGGGGGTGAGGGGGCTGACACAGACATTTGGCTTGTTTTGAATGCTCCCATCTGAGCTTCACAGAGTGTACAGATGATCAGGGAGGTGAAGGAAGAGTAAGGACAAAGAGAAGTCTGAAATCTTGGACAGAAATTTTTCAAGAAACAGCAAATGGCAAAAGCTGAACTAAACCACAAGACAAATTCTTCCTAAGTATTTTCAAATAAGGCTTCAAATTTCAGAAGCACAGACCGTTTTTGATTCGTCAAATGTCACTAGATGATGAACACAGAAATTTCCAGATTTTTTTCATCTCCAGTTTAGGCTTTATCAAACTTGACTGAACCAGTTTGTGTCAACACCATTGCCATCCTCTGGTATTTGGGTGCAAATGGTGGGGTCTCAGGGAAAGTTTCCAGGATTCTAAATCTCAGATCTGTGGACATAAATAAAGTGGCTAACTCTGGATGTTTCACTTCAAAGGAACTAGGCCTGGTGTAGTCTGTGGTTTGAAGATGTTGGAACAATATCCAACAAGGCATTTAAAGCTCTCTGCTTTTTTGGTGGAGAGGTCTAGACCTGCCAAAGGGAGAAATCTGATTTAAGGGAACATGTGGGTGAAAGGAGAAGGAAAGAAGGGGATGATGGAACATGCAGCATAAAAAGAAGTGAGAGGTGCAGGGTAAACCCCAGACAGCTGAACACTTATGGCTGGACACGAGCCCAGGACAGAGAAGGTACAGACAACAGGGTTTTCCTGTCTAACTGTGGTGAATCTGCCTTGATAGCCAAGGCCAGGTTCTTAACAGCTTCTCTGATTTCGATGTAGTGTGGCAAAGAGGATTAGGCACTGGTGTGACATGCTAAAACAAAACCTTTCCAGATGGAGACTGAACTTGAATTTTCACTTAAGAATCACAGAATGGCCTGGATTGGAAAGGACTGTAAGCATTGTCTAATTCCCTCTGCCATGGGCAGGGGCACCTTTCAATAGAACAAATTACTCCAAGCCCCATCCAGTCTGGCCTTGAACATTTCCAGGGATGGGGCAACCTGTGACAGGACCTCCCCACCCTCAGAGGGAAGAATTTTTTCATAATATCCAATCTAAATCTACTCTCTTTCAGGTTGAAAACATTCCCCTTTGTCCTGTCACTTCAAATAGCCTTTCTCCACCTTTCTTGCAGGTTGCCTTCAGGTCACAGTTGAGTCTCTTTCCAAGGCTCAACAATCTTTCCAGCCCTTTAACACAGATGTGATGACAGCAACACAAGGATCAGTTACCTAATAATGTACCATAAACTAAAAGTGTCCATATAGACACTTGTGAGAAGCTATGAACTCTACTTTTGTCTTCCATTGTCAGTAAACTGAACAGTCTTGGTCCTTGCTGATTGCTTTTTTTTAGTCCCCTTAAAACTTATATAATGAAAACTTAATGTATACATCTCTGTGAAGATAAAGGATCAATCAGACTGTGCATTTTGCCAAACATGGTCAATAAAATTCTAAGAAAACTTATTTATGAGCTTCTTTGCTGTCACCCCTTACTTATTGGCAAGAAAGCCTGAAGAACCCTTTGCAGATATCTGAGTTTTGCTGTTTGCATGCTAGGCTGAAACCATGGACCTAATTTCCAAAAGTAATGAGTACACAAGGCCAGATGATTCCAGATGGTGAAAGAAATTTGTTGGTCTATGAAAGTGTAGGATACAACAACCCACAGAACATCCCAAAAAGAAGCACTGAACATTACTGAAATACTCTTTGTTTTTCTCCTTCTTTCTAAAATCCATACCCATGTCACTCCTCTTGAAGGAACATGTATTGATGAGCCTAAATTTGGAAATGTAAAGAACTGCAGACAACTATAATAAAGGAGGACCAAGGAAGACACAGCAGAGTTCTGCCATGGAAGCATGCAGTGTTGTTGTGCATTGTATCTTGCTGGCAGCTTTGCATTTCAGAGCTGAGCATGACACCTCAAGCATGCCCACTAAACCAAATTTGAATAAAAATTCATATTACGGAGGTTCTGCTACCAGGAAACCTCTCTTAAGGATGTCCAGCTTTGCTCCAATGTACATTCCCCATGCTTTAGTGTGTTGCAGTCTGTGTTATTTCCCTCTGTGTGTCTGTAGGCCTGCTAAGATCTGTAGTGTTTAACCATTCCATTGACACCACATTGGAAAAAGAAAGCTCTGCAAACACGATGAATGTACAGGAAAATCTTTCTGGTAAGAAAGCAGGGGAAGCTTCTTTTTTTTTTCAATGTATTCTGTTTAAGGCAGATCCTGATGCTGCTTTGAATGTTTCATGGGGGTTTTGATAGCATATAATTTGCCTGTACTATCTACAGCATCAATAAAAAATGC
>VZTB01008698.1:80090-94096 GCA_013397245.1 Thryothorus ludovicianus | reverse complement strand
CTGCTGCCACCGCTGCCACTGCACCGCCACTGCTGCCACTGCTGCCACCGCCACCGCTGCCACTGCTGCCACCGCTGCCACTGCACGGCCACCGCCTCCGCCGCCACTGTCACTGCTGCCACCACCACCGCTGTCACTGCTGCCACTGCTGCCACTGCACGGCCACCGCCACCGCTGTCACTGCTGCCACCGCCACCGCTGCCACTGCACAGCCACCGTNCGCCACCGCTGCCACTGCTGCCACCGCCACCGCTGCCACTGCACAGCCACCGTCACCGCTGCCACTGCTGCCACCGCTGTCATTGCACTGCTGTCACCACTGACACCATTGTCACCACTGTCACACTGTCATTGTCACCACTGCCACCATTGTCACCATTGTCACCACTGTCATCACTGTCATCATTGTCACCATTGTCATCACTGTCACCACTGTCATTATTGTCATCATTGTCACCATAGTCACTACTGTCACCATTGTCATTATTTTCATTCCCATCATTGTCACCATTGTCACCACTATCATCATTGTCACCATTATCACCACTGTCATGGTCACCAGTCGCCATGGCCACTGCCACTGCTGTCACCACTGTCACAACCGCTACCACAGCCACTGTCACTACTGTCACCACAGCCACTATCATTGTCATCATTGTCACCATTGTCACCATTGTCACCACGGCCACTGTCACTACTGTAACCACTGCCATCACTGTCCCCACTGCCACCTCCACCACCACTGCCACTCCTCCACTGCCACCATCTCCAGCGTCACTGTCACTACCTCCACTGCCACCAGTGCCACCACCATGGCCACCCACTGCCACCTTCCCATTTGGCACCAGCACAGCCAGTGCCCCCAGTGCCACCCCTGTGCCACCAGCAGCTCGGGGACAGCTGTCCCTGCTGTCCTGGGTGGGCTCAGGCGCCGCAGGTGCCGCAGGGGCAGGGGAGCCCTTCCCAGCACTCCTGTGACCCAAACCATGGATATTATCCATGGCCATTTCCAAAGGCACTGCACTAAATCCCTGGTGTTGTTAAAATCCAGCCCAGCTTCAGCACAAAACATCATTTACCGTTTAAGAGGAGACAAAAATAATCCCTAAAATTAAAAATAAAGGCAAGTTCAAATACTGCAGTGAGATTTTTACAGCCAGACAGAGCCCTGGCGGGAAAGCCTTCTCCTGGTTTTTTTTGGTTTTTTTTTTCCCAGGAATTGTTCCTTGTGCCTTTGATCAGCAGCAGCTCCCCAGCTCCAGGAGCCTGTTGGGTTCTGGTCATCTCTGGGGGAAGCGCAGCCCAGCGATCCAGGACAACAAATCCTCCCTGGCAGGAGCTGCCTGACGTCGAGGGTGATTAGAGCCGGCAGGAAATGTGGAGCAGAGATGAAAAGTAAATGTTGCTCCCTGTAATTCGAGGGGAAGGACTTTTTCAAGTATTTCCATGTTTTGTTCAGATTAACTTATCTCTGCTTTCCCACAGACACCCAGGAGCTGCGGGGAAGGGAGAAGGAAAGGGAGCAAATAAATAAGCAGTAAACAGATAAATAAACCCGGGATGATGAAGGGCTTGCATTCAGATTTCACCAGGAGCAAAAGACAAAAAGGGAGCTGAAATGCTGTGATGCACAAACAATTCAGGCAAAGAATATCGTTTTAAATCCATATTTATTGGAGGAGGTCTGAGGCTCCAGCACTGCCCCAGGGTTTTGGGAAGGGGTTGGCAGCATTTCCATGGCTGACACTACCCTGGGGGACCCCTTGGAATCCCAGAGTGGTTCAGGATGGACGGGACCTTAAAGTCCTTCTCACTCCCCCCCTGCCATGGCAGGGACACCTCCCACTGTCCCAGACTGCTCCAGCCCCAATGTCCAGCCTGGCCTTGGACACTGCCAGGGATCCAGGGGCACCCACAGCTGCTCTGGAAGGAATTCCTGGCTGGGAGGGTAGAGAGGCCCTGGCACATGGTACCCAGAGAAGGGAACAGAGATAGGAAGAGGCTGGAGCACCGGGAGAGGCTCTGGGAGCTGGGAAGGGGCTGGAGAATCCCTGAGGGAGCTGGGAAGGGGCTGGAGAATTCCTGAGGAAGCTGGGAAGGGGCTGGAAAATCCCTGAGGGAGCTGGGAAGGGGCTCAGGCTGGAGCAAAGGAGGCTCAGGGGGCCCTTGTGGCTCTGCACAGCTCCTGCCAGGAGGGGACAGCCGGGGGGATTTGGGATCTGCTCGTAGGGAACAGGGACAGGAGCAGAGGGAACGGCCTCAGGCTGGGCCAGGGCAGGCTCAGGGTGGGCAGCAGCAGGA
Source organism: Thryothorus ludovicianus (assembly GCA_013397245.1). Classification (NCBI taxonomy): domain Eukaryota; kingdom Metazoa; phylum Chordata; class Aves; order Passeriformes; family Certhiidae; genus Thryothorus; species Thryothorus ludovicianus. The sequence goes on along the minus strand of VZTB01008698.1, from coordinate 91,795 downwards.
ATTTCCCCATGGAAAGGACTGTCCAGCCCTGGCACAGCTGCCCGGAGAAAGAGTGCAGTCCCCCCTGAAGGATTTAACAGCCATGTAGATGTGGCACCTGGGGACAGGGGTCAGTGGCCTTGGCAGTGCTGGGGAAGGGCTGGACTTGATGTGCTGAGAGGGCTTTTCCAACCTGAAGGGTCCTGTGATTCCAAGATGCAGAAATCGCTGCAGCGCCCTCCTGGAGAGGCTCAGACCCCCGAAGAGATGAACCCCCTCGTGCTCTAACAGACATTATGTAAGCAGCTTCTTCCCTTCCCTCTCCATCTGCTCAGGAGGGCTTTGAAGTGCCTGTGAGCTGCAGCCAAGGCAGGCAGTGACAGAGGGGTGTCGGAGCAGCGCTGCTGGCAGCTGGTAGCAAATTAAGATAGAGCTCTGCAAACCTTCCAGCATGAAGTGGCCCCACAGGGGACATCAGCAGCAGGATCGGGAGAGAGCGTGCCAAGGGAAAGTGCTCTCATCAATCCTGAGCCGAGCCGGGCTCCCAGCACAGGGCTCAGCCTATGAGACTGGGCTGATCCGAGCAGCCCTGACGGGCCAGAGCTGCCTGGCAGCAGCCACAGCTCAGCTCTTGGGCTGCAGCCAGGAACTGGAGCACCCAGCAGCAGTGCCAGCGCTGCCTCCTGGCTCCGGGGACAGGGTTTGGGGGTCATTTCTGAGGGTTTAGGTTTCCCACCTCCAAGGCAGGAGAAGCAGCCCCATAAATGGATGCACACCACCATGAGGGACTGGCCGGGTGAGTCCATCCCTGTTCCAGGGACCTTCAGCTCAGGAAGAATTTCCTCACCAAAAGAGTTTTCAGGCACTGCAGGGGCCTGGTGTACAGAGCTGGATTCTCCATCAGACATCCAGGATGTACCTGCTCATTTTTCCAGGCTCCCTCCCTTTTCAGGGAACCAGCTGGATGCTCCCTTCACAGCCTGTAAAACACAGCCCAAAAGCTGTGATCAAGTCTGGATGGGAATTGGAACAACCTAGAACAACCTGGGACAGTGGGAGCTGTCCCTGGCCATGGCAGGGGTGGAATGGGGTGAGCCTTAAGGTCCTCCCAACCCAAACCAGCCTGGGATCCTACAGGAATCACAGCCTCAGCTCCCTGCCTGGCTCAGGTCTGTCCCCCTGAGCTCTGGGTGTGAAGCAGGGCCTGGGATGACAGGAGGCACCCCCAAGGCCAGCACACAGCAAATGAGACAGCAGGAGGTTCCTCCTCCTGCACGGATCAGGAGGATGCAGGGATTAGGGGGATACAGGCAGATATCAGCACATCTACCTGTCAAGTGTCAGCACAGGAACAGCTGCAGAGTCCCAAACTCCCCAGAAAAAGAACATCTGAAAGGAAATCTGACAGGTTCGTAAAGCTCAATAACAGAGAACTGGAAAGGAGCAGAGAGGGACAGATGGAGATAGTGTGGGTTTATAATGGATTGGATTATCCTCTCTCCTGAGACAGCCAAACCCAATCCTCCTCCATCACCAGCCACGGCTCCTGGCTGCTCCCAGGCACCAGGGCTTGGCCAAGGGGGAAAGGCCCTGGAGAACAGGAAGCTCAGGCTTTGGGGCAGACCATGGAAGGATCCTTAGAGCCACTGGTGACTGGAACGGTTCCAAACCTTGTGGCTGTGGCACTTGGGGCATGGGTTAGGGCTTTGGTTCAGCTGGGGAAGGGCTGGGACTCGGCTCAGGGGTCTGTTCCAACCTTAATAATGATTCTGTGAATGGAAAGGACACCTGTGTGCCACCAAAATCCAGGACATTCCCATGCCTGGCAGGAACAACACGTGGAGCTGGACTGAAGGGTGCCAGCAAGGTCAGGCATTTCTGTGTCTACCCCACCTCCCAGCCTGAGAGAACATTTACCTGAATGGTGATCCTGAGCTCCTGAGAAGAGAACTCCAAGCTCTGAGAGCCAGAGGGACATGTGGCTGCACACTGGGACAGGTGCCCAGGGCTGGGGAGTGCCCATCCTGAAAATGGTCAGAAAATTGAGTAAAATCAGAGAATCACTGAATATCCTGAGCTGGAAGGACTCACAGGGATCATCCAGCCCCTGTCCCTGCCCAGACCCCCAGCAATCCCACCCTGGGCACCCCTGGCAGCTCCTGGAGCTCTGGCAGCCTCGGGGCCGTGCCCATTCCCTGGGGAGCTCTTCCAGTCCTTATCCCACACTTGGGGGGAAGAACCTTTCCCAAAATCCAGCCTGACCCTCCCTGGCCCAGCTCCAGCCATTCCCTGGGTCACACTTGGTGCCATGGTTTGCTGGGAATGCTGGGGCTGGTGGAAGGTTGGAATGATGAATGCAGAGATCTCTTCCAGCCCTAACCATTCTGGAATTCTCTGCCCTGCACCATCAGCCAAACTTCAGAGGTGCTGGTGCCTCTGGGCTTCTGCTGCTTGTCTTTGTGACGAGCGTTTCCATCTGCAGAGAGAAAGGAGCCCCCTCCCTGTCCCAGGATGTGCTCTGGGTGTTAATCACCCACCGCCATAATTGCTCCCGAAGATTTTTCCTGTTGCATTTATACACTCCACCTGATTAGCAGTCATGGAACAGCAGCAATTTGCCATAATATTCTGAGAGCGCTTAATTTTCTCTTTGATGAAAGAGCTGTAAATGGAGGCACCTGTACTCAACAGCTCCTCTGATTACTTACTTCATTATTGTCACACTTCCCATTATTATTTGATATTTGCAAACAGCACTATTAGAGCTCATCCACTGCCTGGTGCCCACTGAAGGAAGAGCAGGTGCTTTTTTCCTAATTACACAGGAATATATTTTCCATAGATCCTCCTCATGCCAATTATTTCTTTGAGATGAGCTGCACTGATGAGGAAGTTTCCATGGGAATGGGCTCCTGAGGGGAGGAGAGGAGAATGCAGAAGGTGGCAGGAATGAAGGCAGGTAACCTCGGTGGGATAGGCAAGAGTAAAAGATAAACAAGACTTTTCCCAGAGCAGCTGTGGCTGCCCCTGGATCCCTGGCAGTGTCCCAGGCCAGGTTGGACATTGGGGCTGGACACTCTGGGACAGTGGGAGATGTCCCTGCCATGCCAGGGATGGCACTGGGTGGGATTTGAGGTCTCTTACAACCCAAACCCTTCTGGGATTCTGTGAAATCCTCGGAAGAACAATCACTGTTCATTCCATAATGACCTCTAATCCATGGATATCTTCTCTTCCCATTTTTTTGTGCCCAGTTATGCTCTTCCTGCAGGGAATTCCAGCTGACAGCAGGAAGAGCAGGAGTGAGCTGTGACACCACATCCACGTACCAGGCACTACCTGGAGCTGGGATATTTCAAGTTCCAGCCTTCCCCAGACCCCCACCCTGCCTGATGAGGAGAAAAGTGTGAGAACAAAGCTCCGTTTTCCAGCCCAGCCTGAAGAATCCATTAAAAGCCCAAAAGACCAAATGATCAAGAGCATCACTTGCTGCTCGGGAAGCACAATGAGGTGCTTGATTTTGATTTACAAACCAGAGAGCCCCAGCTCCTCAGGAGACCCAGGGAACTTCTGTTCCTGTGCCACCAGCTGGCTCAGGGATCTGGGAGAGGAGAACATCCCCAGGCTGCTCAGGCTGTTCTTTGCTCAAACTCTGTCCAATTTGCTGCATCACACAGTTTAATTCCACAGGGATTTCATCCCTCCCAGCTCCCTCAGAGCCTCCCAGGGATCAAAGCCCCCACAGCTGACTGAGGGCACAAGCAAACCACGGACACCCCAGGGCAGGGCTGTGCTGCAGCCCTGGCAAAGGCCTTACACTAAACTATTGTTACCAGCTGAGCCACTGCACGAGGGATCCGACCCCTGGCAGGGAAGTCCTTCCCAGGACCAGGACAAGTGGCACACATCAGTCCCGTGATGTCACCCACATTAGTGACAAACCAGGCTGTGGCGCCAGGTTAGCCATGGGAGAACCACCCCCACTATTTTATTTTTTACTTCTTCTCTCTCATTTTCCTTTGCTGCTGATGTGTTTTCAGCATCACCCTACCCCTCCAACTCTGCAGGAGTCCCCAGGGTTTCCAAAGCTCTCCCAGAGGTGCTTTAACTCCCCTGCAGCTCCAGGGACAGCACTGAGGATGGTTCTGGAAGATTCCCCACCAGGAATTTCCCCCAGCTCCAGGTACGAGCCCTCCACTGTTCCTGTGCTGTTCCTAACAAGCACCCTGGGTCCAGGGGTGACCACAGCCCAGTGGTGACCATGAATGCAGTGACCATGGCCCAGTGGTGACCATGGTGGGGTTGCCAGGCTGATGGTCACTCTTGATCCTACAGGGCCTTTCCAACCATGATGATTCCCTAATCCTGTGATTCTCACTCACTCCTATTAATAATATTTACAAAACGCTCCAATTATTTAAAACTTCTTCATATTTTGAAAATCAGATCAAGCTGAGCTTTGATGAGGTTTAGTCACTAATTTATTTTCAAAGGAATGCAAGAAAGGGGTTTCTTTAGCATCAACTCTGCCATAAATTCCTACCAAACACCTCTATTGCCATTACCAGTGGCTGTTCTCTGTAAAGGTTTCTCTGCACTGGCTGCAGCTCTGCCTGCACTCTCTATTTTCATCTCTTTAGCCTTTTGCCATCTCTTATTGACAGAAGAGCACACAGATTTTTTAAATGTCTTCATTCGTATTGACTAAATCCTCAAGCTGAGTTATTTGAAAGGCTGGAGCAATTCAGGGAACATATAAAATTCATTCAGATGTCTCATTTTTCTATGAAAGACGTGCTGCAAAAGGGGAAAAAATTACTTTATAAGAACTTTTTTTTTCCCCAATATAGTTGTTGTTGGTTATGGGAATTCAAGAGACAGCTCAAGGTTTTGCTGTTGGGGTTCTATGGGAGAGCACCCAAACAAAGGACAGGAATATTCTCCTGCTTCCAGCAGCCTATGATTGAGAGCTTAGAAAGCTCTGGGAGGAGCTGCTCCAAATAAATGCAGCAGCACAAAAGGCTGGCCTGGCTCTGGTGCCACAAAACCTTTGCATGAAAGGATGTTTGCAGGAGGGATCCCAGAAACCAAACCAGACCCAAGCTGAGATGTTCCCATTAACCAAATCCAGGATTTCCCAAACAGATTGGATGAATTTGAAACGTAAAATTTAAACTGGACATGTCTGCAGGACTCTATTGTTAATTTGAAATTATTCCTTTCAGATGTGCCACGAGCAGAGCAGCATCTGCAGGGGCACAGGATGTGCACACACAGGCACCAGCAGGTGCAGGGATTATCTACAGCTCTGCAAATATTGGGAGGCTGAGATCAGGAGAAAATCCTGCAATTTGTGGGATTACAGCTTTGTCACAGGGTCCTGGACAAGTCCTAGAGCCTCCATCTCCAGAAATACTCCCCGTGCACATCCAAGGATCCCAGACTGGGCGGGGTTGGGATGGTTTTAAGCTGGAGGCAGGTGGGTTTAAATTCAACCATGATTTAAATTGGGGTGAAATCCTTCCCTGGGAGGGTGGGCAGGCCCTGGCACAGGGTGCTCAGAGCAGCTGTGACTGTCCCTGGATCCCTGGCAGTGTCCCAGGCCAGGCTGGACACTGGGGTTGGAGCAGCCTGGGACAGTGGGAGGTGTCCCTGCCCATCCAAAGGTGCAGTGGGACCTCTCTCTCTCCAGCTTTGCTGTTTATCTGAAATCTGCCCGTGCCTCCAAAGGGGCTCCGCTGTTGGCTGGGGTCACCTGGAGCATTTCTTAACAGCCAGGTGAAAAAACAGGGAGTGAAACCCTCCTGAGTGTGGCACAGAGCCAGGGCTGCCCCAGGGGTGTCTGAAAGGTGACTGTCACCTCAGGTTCATCCAAAGTGACCCAGTCCTCTGAGCCCCTTATCCTGTCTTGGCGTGATTTGTCCCTGAAAATCCCCGTGGGCTCTTTCTTGTCACCTCAACCTCCCCTCCCTGTCTACAAACTGATTATTCCATCCCTGGTGCCTCCCCAGCTCCTTCACTCTGCCCTCAGCTCTGGAATTTTCCAGGTGAGGTTTGCACCCTCCAGCACTTCCCCAAGTCCCTCACTCTCCCTCCCTGCTAACCGGGGCAGATTTGGGGGTTCTGGCTCAATTCCGAGCATATCCTGGGGCGGGGTTTATCAGGTACCTGATTTGTCTGAGCACGCTGAAATCTCTTTCCTCCCTGTTAACCCCGTGTTAAGATAATTGCAGCGAGTGTCTGCTCACAATTAACCTTTTCCTGAAGAACGAAACCATGAGGCCTCAGCCTTCATTTGCTTCCCTCCCCTGCCTTTGTCTTCCTCTCATTTCAGATGCATTTATGCCTCCGTGTCTTTTATGTTCTTTGCCCATTTTGTGCCTTCTGTTCTCTGACTGTATTTCTATAGGCAGGAGTTTATTCCTTTATGTTCATCCTCAGTAATCTGTCCCTGTTCCTGGGTGCCTGGAGGATTCTTTTCATCGCTCCATGCCCTCAGCAGTGCCTATCTTCCCTTTGCAGCAGGAGCCCGAGGTTCAGAGCAGCTCCCTCCAGGACCCCGCGGTGCTGCTGCGGTTCCTCTGCCTTTGCCTCTCCTCCCGGGAGGATCCTGCTGCTGCTCCCCTGGCTGAGCTGGAATGGCTTTTCTTAGTTCTGGCATCACCAGACTATGGCTCTCCTTCCTTTCTTTCCTCGGAATAACAAATTGCAGCCTTTTGTGTTGTTTCCTGGCCATTATCACCCAAATTACTGTCTGCCTCCAGCCCCTCCGGCAGCTTCCCCTGCTCAATACCAGCTCCGACAGAGCTGCCGCTGCCCTTCCCCAGCGCTTCCCCCGCGGATTTTCGGGCAGTTTTTGTTATCGGAAATCACCTGGCAGACACAGACAGAGCCGGACACAACCCCGGGGAGTTCCGGGGTGGCGGGGACCCAACCTCGGGTGACACCTTTACACCTGGGCACAGCAAAGACCTCGTGGTCAGCTGGTCAGCAGTGTGGGAGCTGGGAGCACTTGTGGGTGGGAATGGAGTGAATCTGCCTTCTTCAACCCATCCGCTGGCCTCCAGTGCCAGAGAGACACAATCACGGAATCATGGAGTGGTTTGGGTTGGGAGGGACCCCAAATCTCATCCCATGTCACCCCTTTTCCATGGCAGGGACACCTCCCACAGTCCCAGGCTGCTCCAAGCCCCAATGTCCAACCTGGCCTTGGGCACTGCCAGGGATCTGGGGGCCGCTCTGGGAATTCCAGCTCAGCCAGGGATTCCCAGTTCCAAATATCCCATCCATCTCTGCCCTCTGGCAGTGGGAGCCATTCCCTGTGTCCTGTTCCTCCATCCCTTGTCCTTAGTCCCTCTCTAGCTCTCCCGGAGCCCCTTTAGACCCTGGAGGGGGCTCTGAGCTCTCCCTGGATCCTTCTCTTCTCCAGGCTGAACAATTCCCTCAGCCTTTCCCCACAGACATGCTCCATCCCTCTGATCATCCTTCCAGCCAGGGAATCCTGTGCAGGATGCTCAGGGAGGAGAAAACTCCTCCAGCCTGAGGCAAAACATCACCCGAGGTCCTGAGAAGGGTCCCTGTGTCTGAGAGCACTGGCCAAGGTCCCTTTTCCCTTTGTTCCGTGGGGATCCATGGAGATTGTCTGAGCATGAGCTGAAGGTGCCCTCCAGCACCAGAGGTGTTCTGAGCCATTTCCCTCTGACATGAAGGGAGAGCCAAACCCAGCTCCCTTCTGCCTGGCACAAACCCCTCAGAGCACGAGCTGGGGGACACAGAGCCATCACAGCCCAAAGAGGAACCTCTCCCGCTCCGAGCCCATCAGAGCCTGTCCTCATCAGAAATCAGCTCCATTCTCTGGGAATCAAGGCCCTGCCAGAAATAGCACTGCCTGTGCCAGGTGATGCTGATGGCTCAGCTCTGCCTGACACGGGGCTGCCTGCCCTGATTGCTCCCCCTCCCTGCTCCATCAGCTCCCTGCTGCTCCCAGAGAGCTCCCCTGCTGCTGGGAGTGAGCCTGGAGCCCGAGGAACACCCGGCTTGGGTCAGTGCCAACGGGTTGGGTCAGTGCCACCGGGTTGGGTCAATGCCATGGCACCCTCCTCATCCAGAGCCCTCCTCAGGGCTCAGAGGCTTCACAAAGAGCTGAGGTCTCCTGTAGGACACTCCCCACAGAGTCCTAAGGGTCCTGTGGGAGCACAAGGGTTGAACAGGATGGAATTTTCCAGATGCTCACACCTTAAGCCTGATATTTTCCCTGGGAAAGGGCCTGGATGGGCAGGACAAAGGGAATGGCTTCTCACTGTCAGAGGGCAGGGATGAGTGGGATATTGGGATTTGGGAATTCCTGGCTGGGCTGGAATTCCCAGAGCAGCTGTGGCTGCCCCCAGATCCCTGGCAGTGTCCCAGGCCAGGCTGGACATTGGGGTTGGACACCCTGGGACAGTGGGAGGTGTCCCTGCCCATGGGATGGGGTGAGATGAGATTTGAGGTCTCTTCCCACCCAAACCATTCTGGGATTTCTGGGTTTGGGATCCTGGGGCCTGACCCCACAACACTCCAGTGTGCCAGGGGTGGGAGCTGCTTGATCCTTTGGGAGAGATCAGCTCCTGGGGATGGTTTGGAACGAATCAGCCCCGCACAGCCATGATCCCTCTGGAACCTTCCTCCAGGATAAATGGCCTCTAAACCCCAAAGCACCTGGTTTACTTGGAACCATTTATCCAAACTGGAACTCCCACCCCAGACGTGACACAGATGGGAAGAAGCCGCACTCAGAGCTGCAGAATGTTCTAGACCCAGCCAGTTCCATGCCCTCAGTCACTGGGGTCTGCACAATACCCAGGAATACTCTGCATTCCCAGAGTGCAAAGTGACTCTTTTTTTCCCCCTCCCCTCCACACAATCCTATGGAAATACCCGCTGACATCTCAAAGTGGGCTGATAGAAATTAAAAATCACCACAACATTCAGTAGACTTTTTAGCTGTATCTGTAATAATGGTCCTTAGTAATTAATTACCCTGTGATCTATTCCAGCTGAATCCACCTCTGGAAGGAAAATAGGCTCTGTTCTGGGTTTTATTACTTTATGTGGCTGTTATTTAAAAATCTATTTTTATTCACCAGTGAAACCAAAACATGTTGATAGAATGAGGCAAACCCCTTAATTTTTCACAGAGCAATTGCCCAGCCAGAGCACTTCCCTGATAAATCCTGACAGCAGAGGATGTATTACACCCTGCACAGTTACTATTTATATAGAAAAGAACTAATGAGAACAAAATAGGAATATAACACTATATTTCTTTTTCTACCCAAAACGCTTCATTTGTATCCCGCTATCAAGTCTGGAAACTTGCCGGGGTGCTGGCACCATCCATTACCTCAAGTTAATGCAAAATCCCTGAAAACTGGGGGTCATGAACCTCAGAATTTGCCCAGCAGCTTTTTGCTGCAGCAGAGCGGGGCCCTGAGCCTCCTGCCAGGATTCCTGCTCTGCACTCACCTCTGCTGGAGCCTCTTCCCATTCAGATCTCTCACAAACAGCTTCCCCAGCCTCCAGAATTCTCAGATTTTACCTCCTTTTTTCTTCCTGCTCGCTAAAGAATAGCCGTGGAGGTCTAAAAAATAATTTCTACTTTCAATAATAACGAGAAATTAAACACTGTTATGCAGCAGCTTGTCTCTGATCATGAAGCACCAAACCTCAGACTCCTGGGGAGATGACTCTGAGAAGGAAAACCTGAAATGCTGTTGGAAAGTCCCATCACTTTGATAAGAATTCCTCTTTTTTTATTATTTTTTTAACAAGAGAAGGCAAGTGAGACCTGCAGCAAACTCTTGGGGCTGGTAATGTTGCATGTTCCACAGAACCACCGAATCTCAGCAAGGTTTGGGTTGGGAGGGGCCTCAAAACACACCCAGTGCCACCCCTGCCATGGCAGGGACACCTCCCACTGTCCCCAGCTGCTCCAGCCCCAAGGTCCAGCCTGCAAACTGAAGGAAAGCTGGGCATGAGCAAAACAAGTCACAAATTGAATTATCTGAGCTGCACAACAAGCCTTTGGTAGAGATGGGAACTTTACCTAAACTCATCAGTCATGGTTCAGCTCCTCGATTTCCAAAATCCTCCTCCTTTATCATGAAAAATAGGCCTTTTTTCCCCCCATTTAGGTGCCATCTAATTTCTTACAGCTTAAAAAAATGCCACCCTTGTCTGCAGTTTTGTTAATAAAGAAAATAAACATTTCAGCAGCATCCAAATTTAATGTCAGATGATGCCTCGCAGTTGGAAAACAAACCTATTTCCTGTAGTAATCTTATTTATCTTTTGGTGAAAGGAATCATGGGTCATTATCACCATGAACAAAGGGGGTATGAGGAACAAAACTCACTCTTTAAAATTTTAAAAGATTATTACAGGATAAAAGGGACTCCTCCCACTGTCCCAGGCTGCTCCAACCCCGATGTCCAACCTGGCCTTGGACACTTCCAGGGATCCAGGGGCAGCCACAGCTGCTCTGGGAATTCCAGCCCAGACAGGAATTCCCAAATCTGAATCTCCCACCCATCCCTGTCCCCTGGCAGTGGGAAGTCATTCCCTGGTCCTATCCAGAAGCCTGCCTTTATTTTCCTGCACACTTGGAGCTTCCCCTCATTCCCAACAGAAAATCCCAGTCAAATCTCCTTGTGTTTGTGTAATCAAATCCTTCCTCCCTCATTTCCCTCCACCTTTGAAACCAAACCAAATCCAAGATGCTGAAATCTGACTGAGGTGGAGCAGTCTCTGCACAGCATTCCCTCTCCCTGCCCTTCCCTGTGCTCCAGGGAATGCCAACTTCCATCGGCACTGCGGGAAAGCTGCACTGACCTCACTGCTTCTGCAGCTGAGACTGCACAGGAGCAGGACTGGCATTCCTGGTGAATAAACCATGGAGCAGTGCTGGCATTCCAGGTGAATAAACCATGGAGCAGTGCTGGCATTCCTGGTGAATGAACAACGGGAGCTGTGCTGGCATTCCTCGTGAATGAACCACAGGAGCAGGACTGGCATTCCTGGTGAATAAACCACGGGAGCTGTGCTGGCATTCCTGGTGAATAAACCATGGGAACTGTGCTGGCATTCCTGGTGAATAAACCACGGGAGCTGTGCTGGCATTCCTGGTGAATAAACCATGGGAGCTGTGCTGGCATTCCTGGTGAATAAACCATGGAGAAAGGAGGAGGGGAGGAACCTGGCTCCCTAGATATAAACCTTAGCATCAGAGCAGTGTTTGAGGGGCAGTGCTGGAAAGATCACAGCCATGGAATACCCGAGGCTGGAAAAGCCCTCACAGCCCTTGAAGCCCCAGCTGTGACTGAGCCCCAGCTTGTCCCCAGCTGAGAGCTCTGAGTGCCACCTCTGGGAATTCCTGGAATACCTCCAGAGATGGACACTCCAGCCCATTCCAATCCCTGAGAACTCTCTCCAGGAAGAAATTCCTCCCTGAGGCCCTTTGGAGTGCTGGGGATGAAGATCCATGTGGCAGCAAAGTCACACGGGTTATGGACACATCAGAAGCCATGGATGCAGTGGGAACAGGCACAATGAAATCAGGATTTTCCCCAAAAACAGGTGGTGGGATCATTGGCCAGTGAAGGGTGTCTGCAGCAGTGCCCAGAGTGGGCAGCACACAGAGGGGGCAGCAGGACAGCCAGGGGACAGCCAGGGGACAGCCAGGGGACAGC
>VZTB01008698.1:66299-76372 GCA_013397245.1 Thryothorus ludovicianus | reverse complement strand
CCCCAGGTGTGCCCAGGTGTGTCCCAGGTGTCCCAGATGTGTCAGGTGTGCCCCAGGTGTGTCCCAGGTGTGTCCCAGGTGTGTCCCAGGTGTGCCCAGGTGTGTCCCAGGTGTGCCAGGAGCCTGCAGAGTGCTGCCTGCAGTGGGAGGGGGTCCCTGCAGCCCATCCCTGCCCCTCAGCCCTTCCCGTGTCAGAGCTGGAAACTCCCGGAGCACCGGAGCGTTCCCGGGGAGCTGCGGGGCACAGACAGACACACACCAGGAGAGGGAGGTGGAATTGCTGGAATCGCTTCCCAGGGCAGCTCCCAGAGCATCGATCAGCCCTTGGCTCATTAGCCCAAGAGCAATCAATGGCTCTAACAAGCTCTGCTGGATTTACTCAGCCCACATCCCATCCCAGGGCACAGGAAACATCCTGGATGGATTTACTCAGCTCACATCCCATCCCAGGGCACAGGAAGAGTTCTGGGATGGATTTACTCAGCCCACATCCCATCCCAGGGCACAGGAAGAGTTCTGGGATGGATTTACAGGGGCAGCTCAGCACCTCCCTGTGCACACCCGTACCTGCTCCAGCCTCTGCCAGTGGGCAGCAGATCTTGGTGTCGCCCCAGAGGAGAATGCTCCTAACTTGTGTCCTTGGCTCAGCTTCCTCCTCGTGTGGGGCAAGAAAGGGACCCACAGATTCAGACAAGTCCCCTTTAATGAGGTTGATGTACTTAAAGTGGTTTAAAGCTCAAGTGCTTCACACAGGGTCACAGAATTCCAGGATCCTTGAGGTGGGAAAAGCCCTCCAAGGTCATCCAGTCCCAGCTGTGCCCGATGCCCACCCTGTGCCCAGAGCTCTGAGTGCCACCCCCAGGGGACACCTCCAGGGATGGGCACTCCAACCCTCCCTGGGCACTGCCAAGGCCTGAGCCCCCTTTCCATGGGGAGATTCCTGCTGCTGTCCAGATTACACTCCACAATCCCTGTTACACACCATCACCATGCACAGAAAATAAAATGCTTTGCACAGAAAATAAAACACTTTGCAAATATTTCTGAAAACCTCAAATCAAGCCACAACCGTTTCAAACAACTCTGCATTTTCACCTCCCCCACGGAAAATTCTCTCCAATAAAGAAACCAAGAGAGGGACAATCAAGAACTCTTCAACCTCAGCGCTCACTCCCATGGAGAGGAGGATTGAGTGTTCCACAACAAGGTCCAGCAGGGAAGGAAGGAAGGAATGAATATTTTGGGAAAAAGGCTCTGAGGCAGAAATGCATTCATGCCTTGTCCATGGAGGTGGTGGGGCACAGCTCCCACGGCACAGCCAGCAGAGGTGATTCCCACAAATCCCTGCCTCTCGTGTGCTTTGATGCCTGGAATGCAGAGATATATCAGAGGAGTCATTTTCCTCCCTATGTATTGTGTGAAGTTCAGAAAACGTGACAAATAAAAAAGCAAAATCTTTTCATGTCTGAAAGGAAACACATTAGGTAAGATGGGAGGTTATGTTTAAAGCAACAAAACTGTTGAGATTAAGAAAAGTAAGAGTCATTAACTTGGAATAATATCAATATTCTTGCTGTCAATACTTCTTGACATGGGAAAGCAATGAAATTTTCATTGTGGGACCCTTCCAACTTCACATTTTCTATTCTCTTCTATCCTGCTGCATTTTGCTCTCACAGGTAGAGCTAAACCCCCTTCCCAGCAGGTCCAGGGTTTGTCCTGCTATAAGTACATATTGTATTATTGGCTTTTCACAAATATTAAAATGAGTGCTGTGTGTATAATGCTGGAAAACTTTGCTGTATGAATAAAGTTTCTTTTATTTCTGCTATTAACAGAACTTAGAAATAGTGGTGGGATAAATATATTTTTCTTGGGCTATAGCGTGGTAATGTAAAAAGCTTTTGTAACTAACTCAGAGAATGGTAAAAGATAATCAGGGAATCCTTCCCATTCTTGGATTCTCCCCTCTGGATGAAGATGGTGATGGACACCAGAGCCCCAGGGAAGGAATTTGTTGATCACCCGTTATCAGAGAGTGTGGCACAGGATGGAGCCACAAGGAGAAATAAAAAATGTTGATGTCCAGGATAGAATGGGGGCAGATTGGGGAACCCACAGGAATGTTTTTGAATAATGCATGAGGGTCTGTGGATATGCAGGATGTTGTTGCATTTAATGCAGTGTGTTCTGAGTTAGGGGGGCTCTTGGCTGAATGGTGAGCACCCGGCTGTATTTAACTTTTTGCTTTATTGTCTTGTCTCTTATTGTCTTTCATTAAACTTTTTTAATTGTACTGGGAAAGTGAACTTTGTTTTTCTCAGTCCAGAGAAGGCTCAGCAGGAGCCACAACTGCTGGGAGGGGATGAAGAGGCAGCACAGGCAGGAACCCCTGACCCGGGCCAGGAACGCTCCCCGAGCACGGGAGGGGCCCAAAGGGTGGGAGCGGGAGAGGAGGAAAAGCACCGAGGACAGGAGGGGAGTGGGGACAGGAGGAGAGTGGGGACAGGAGGGGAGTGGGGACAGCGGGAGGGCTGGGGGGTCCCAGCAGAGGAGCCAGTCGGGATTGGGTCATATCCACGATTTTAAAGAAAAGCTCTTCTGGAGGGCCGGGGTGGGGCTGTACCTTGGTGCTAAAAGCTTAATGAGAACAACCTGAGGGCTGGCACAGCCGGGAAGCAGGCTGCTAATGAAGCCGGGAGCTGGAAGCGCTAATTGGGTGGGGATGCAGCGGGAGGAGGTGCTGGGATCGGTTCAGCAGCAAACACGGCATCAAAGCAGCGAGGAGAGCTCCGGCAGAGCCCGAGTCCTGGGTCAAGGTTTCAATAAACGGCACCTCCCGGGGGCTCGGAAATCCCGACCTCCTCCCAGCCCGGCAGCCCCGCTCTATTAAAACTTTAATTACACCAAGAGCGAACACGGGGACAGAGACCTTGGCGAAGGAGAGACAAGCGCCGGGCGCATCCTTCATCCCCATTTACATGGGAAAGGGGAATCAGCAGGAACAAAGGGTTCGTCTGCTCGAGCGGAATTAATCCGGCTCCCTCCGGGCCGCCAGCTCCCGGCCCTTGATGAGCCCTTGATAAAGCGCTGGATTAGGGGCGGGATGCGGCTGATGAGCGGGGGAGAGAACGAGCGGCAGAGCCGGGAAAGCGGCACAGACACCTCCTCCCTCCCAAAACCCATCTCAGCACATCCTGCAGTTATGACCCTTAAAATACTGGCTTTAAAAAAATAGACCGAAATTCACACACGGTTTAATTCCGTTGTTCTCATTCCCTCGTAAGGATTGGAGCTTGTTTGTTTGGAAAATGAGCTTCTTGCATATCAGCCTTATTTATTTTGAAGAATATGCCTGATGCCTTTGCAAATGTGTTTGTTGAGAAATATCCCTGACTCTTTGGCAAATGTGTTTAATATCGAAAATTCATTTTCAACTATTAAATCAGGAGACTTAAAAATATCAGTGGAATTCCAAGACAGATTGTATCAGGGAAAAATTAGGTTTCCTTAATTGTTAATATCCTTAGATGTAAATAACATTTCATTTTGGAGCAATTGCTTTATGAGTCTCTAAGTCTTATTTAATTAATGAGAACACTTTGCATCAGTGACAAACTACACATTCAGCAGAATTAAAGATGCACATTCTATTAGGGGAGCATTAAGTGCAGCTTTATCAGAGATTTCATAAATAACAGCAAAATTCTAAGATGAAAAACTCCAAGGGGGCATCAGCTGTGACACGAGGGCATTTTTAAATCAGGGCACACAGCTTTCTTAAGTCTCACAAGACAAGTAGTGCCTACTTCTGCTTTTTGAAGCCAAAACTTGCTTTGTTTTCCTAAGCCAAGGTGGAGCAGGGTGAGCCCCAGGAGATCTCTCCCGAGGAGGGCACGAGAAGAGGAACTGGTGTCGTGTTCTGCCCCTGCTCTTGTGTCCCTCCACTCTACCCGTGTCCCAAAAGCAAGGAAACAGCGAAAAGGGCTAAAAAAGGCAGGCTGAGAGGGCTGGGAGCAGGGAGGAGCCTTTGTGCAAACGAGGGATGGCATCAAAGGAGGCGAGGGACTTGCACAAATCAAAGAGGCGCCCAGTCAGGAGCAGCATCGCTCACAGGGAGCTCGGGATCGATGATCCGGCTTCAATTAAGGAGCTGTGAACAGCTCAGGGTCCCGGCATGGTGCAGCCTCAGAGAGACAGAGGTGTGTGAANGGGCTGGGAGCAGGGAGGAGCCTTTGTGCAAACGAGGGATGGCATCAAAGGAGGCGAGGGACTTGCACAAATCAAAGAGGCGCCCAGTCAGGAGCAGCATCGCTCACAGGGAGCTCGGGATCGATGATCCGGCTTCAATTAAGGAGCTGTGAACAGCTCAGGGTCCCGGCATGGTGCAGCCTCAGAGAGACACAGATGTGTGTGACCATGTCCCTAAGGAATGTGTGTCCATGTCCCCAGGGAATGTGTGTCCATGTCCCCAAGGAATGTGTGTCCATGTCCCAAGGAATGTGTGTCCATGTCCCTGAACGTTGCCACTCACCTCAGAACCAGGGATGGAGTCCCATGGCTGAGCAGGGAATGGAACCAGATGAGTTCCAGCAGAGTTTGGGTTGGAAGGGACCTCAAATCCCATCCCATTCCAACCCCTGCCATGGCAGGGACACCTCCCACTGTCCCAGGGTGTCCAGCCCCAGTGTCCAGCCTGTCCTTGGACATTCCAGGGATCCAGGGGCAGCCACAGCTGCTCTGGGTACCCTGTGCCAGCCCTGCCCACCCTCCCAGGAGGTGCCCCTCTCACGCTGGTGATCTCAGGCTGTGACAGACACAGAACACCTGTGAGTCCCCAGGACATCAGACCCCACAGCCAGACAGGATTTTAGGATCTCCCTTCCCTGAGTATCTCAGGATTACAAGCCAGCCCTGGCAAACAAAGGCAGCGTGGTTTGACAGGAGGAGCTTGAGCTCCTCTGGGATTTCCTGGCCATTGGTGCTGGCTGTGGCCACCAGCAGTCACCACAAATGTGTGATGGACACGTCTGACACAGGCACTGCTTTCAATTTCTGGATGATGGCCCAGGGCACACGGTGTGGAATGTGCACAGGATTTGCTCCAGCTGCTGCTTGTGCCTTCCTCAGTCTGGCCACTGCAGAGGGAACTCTACCAACCAAACCATCCCCATCCCTTCCATCCCTGCTCCATAAGGCAGAGACAGCTGGATCCAGAAAAGCAGATTATGTATTTTAATCAGTACTGATCAGTCATAGCGGCTGATTTTTATAAATGACATTAAAATAAGAGAATGTTTCAGCAATAATGTCATATTATGACAAGCCATTGGTTTGACTGCTGCCTCGTAAAATAATGCATGAATAACAAAAAGCATATGAAATGAAACCTTGAAATGATGAGAAATACTGTTTCAAGTTCTCAATATGTTCAGAGGAGAATTTCAGAATTTAGAAATGCCTCACCTGGTTTTAGTTTAGTTGGACAAGGCTTTCAGGCCCAGGGTGGGATCCTTGGGCCTGTCCTGTGCAGGGCCAGGAGCAGCGCTCAGGATCACACAGAATCCCGGGATATTCTGCCTTGGAAGGGACCCACAAGGAACATCCATTCCCACCCTTAAGTGCATGGCCCACACAGACACCAAACCCACAAGCCATCAGCACCAGCTGATGAGGTCCCTGTGGGTCTCCCCAGCTCAGGATATCCCATGGCTCCTTGATCCCAGATTCCTGGCACCCTTGGAGGTCTCCTGTGAAGGAGGAGATACAGATTTCCTACAATCCACCAAACAGGGGCACCAAACCCCACTGCAGAGCAGAGCCTGGAGTGCCCTGCCAGGACCTGGGCTCACCTTGACAAAGGAGGGAGCAACACCCCAAACCAAATCCAGAAAATCCCCGTGGAAAATGTCCTGGCTCCAGCTGTGCATGGCCAGCTTTCCAGCGCCCAGCCTGGATTTGGGATGCAGGTCCCAAACTCTCTGACTGGTGTCACTCCTCTGACAGCAGGAGTGGCTCTGGGACAAGGCAGCAGCAGGTCTGGGAGCCGGGATAACTGGGATAACTGGGATTATTGGGATAACCAGGATATCTGGGATAACCAGGATATTCAGGATAACTNTCCTCTGACAGCAGGAGTGGCTCTGGGACAAGGCAGCAGCAGGTCTGGGAGCCGGAATAACTGGGATAACTGAGTTAACTGGGATAACAGGGATTACTGGGATAACCGGCATAACTGGGGTAATTGGGATAACTGGAATAATTGGGATAACTGGCATAATCAGGATAACTGGAATAATAGGGATAACTGGGATAACCGGGATTATTGGGATAACCAGGATTATTGGGACAACCAGGATATCTGGGATAACCGGGATAACAGGGATAATCAGAGTAATTGGGATAACAGGGATAATTAGGATAACCAGGATAACTCAGGGAGCTGTGCAGAGCCACAAGGGCCCCCTGAGCCTCCTTTGCTCCAGCCTGAGCCCCTTCCCAGCTCCCTCAGGAATTCTCTAGCCCCTTCCCAGCTCCCTCAGGAATTCTCTAGCCCCTTCCCAGCTCCATTACCTTCTGGAATTACATTTCCAGTCCAAGCCCTCCCTGTCCTTCCTGCCATGAGGAGCCAGGGTTGGTGGATATTCCCCCACCTGGCAGATTCCTGCTCAGCATTAGCTCAGTGTGAGCTGCTCCACTGTTTTTGGTGGATTTTCCTTACATTTTAATCAACAGTAAAATCCTTCCAAAGGATTGATTCCAGCACTGGAGAGGCCCTGCAGAGTCTCAGTGCAAACACTTCCACACAACAGTGATTTCCAACATGCAGCTATTCCTTTTCAGTGCTCTTAATCCATTTAACTTCTGCTTTCATAGTGTCTTACTCAATACACTGGAGGGTTTTATGTCGGAGTTAAAGCTTTGGAAAAGCCTCTGTGCATTACACAGGTCACTGGTGTTCTTCAGTTTTACAAACTTCCATAATATCTGCAGCCTTTATATTATTTCCTTGCAGAAGGAAAGGTTAAAAACTGTGTAAACACTTGAGGACCTGGAGCTGAGTGGAGTGCTGGTTTGCTTTACAATCTCCACACACGCAGGGTGGAGGAGAGCAGCAATTCACAATTCCAGAGTTTGTCATCCAGGGGTTATCACGACTTTATTTCCTCTCTGTTGTTGTTTCTTTGGGCTTTGTCTGATGTTTTGCATCTCTGGCTGTTTCCCAGAAATTGACTCGTTAAAGGACTTCTGGAGCTGTGGGAAGGGATCAGCAGAGGGGCTGGGAGGGCCCTGAGCACAGCAGATAACCCAAAACCAGTCCTAAATTACAGAATCCTGCTATCCTTGGGGTGCAGGAGACTCTGACACCAACCCCAAACACCCACCCAGCACTCCAGGGCCATACAGCCCTGTGTCCCCAAGTGCCACATCCACAGGACTTTAAATCCCTTCAGGGATGGGGGCTCCAGCCCTGCCCTGGGCTCTGTGCCAGGGCTGGACAGCCCTTTCCAGGCAGGAATTTCCCCAATATGAACCTCCCCTGGCACAGCACTTGGCACTGGCCAAGGGATGGGGCAGCCACAGCTTCTCTGGGTACCCTGTGCCAGGGCCTGCCCACCCCCCCAGCCAGGAATTCCTTCCCAATATCCCAATTAAATGCATCCTCCTCCAGCTCAAAGCCATTCCCTGTCCCATCTGAGCTGGCAGCCTCGCCCTGAGCAGGCAGATGGGGGAACAGCTTGGAGTTTGCCACCATCCAAGGGAGCAGGGGGTGTCCCAGCTGGCATCTGGAAGAAGCAGTAGGCACATTATTTCCAGGAAGAGCAGTGATTTTGCAGTCAATGAGCCATTTAATCTGCAAAGCCCTCTGCTATGGAATTATCTCTGTGGGGAAAGGGAGCTGGGGGAGCTGAGTGGCTGCTGGAAGGTCAGGCATAAGTCACTGGAAAACCAGGATTGAGCTCTGTGTCTCTGCCTGGTGCTTCATCCCTGGAATGAGACCTTGGAGAGGAACTTTGGGTGGGCCCACACATGGTTATGGCATTTCCATGGTCACGGCATTTCCATGGTTATGGCATTTCCATGGTCATGGCATTTCCATGGTTATGGCATTTCCATGGTGGCATTTCCATGGTCATGGCATTTCCATGGTCATGGCATTTCCATGGTGGCATTTCAATGGTCATGGCACTTTTCTGGTCACACCCCTTTGACACTCACAAATGGAGCTGTCACCACCTGTCCCCCTCACCCCATGCCCAAGTTCTGCTGCCAGAGGGAGGAAAGCCTCGTCTGCACCATGGATGGATGTCCCAGGAGAAGAACTCTGTGTGCTTTACTCCTTCCATCCTGGAATAAGGCTTGGAGAAATTGGGTGAAGGCCAAAGGGGCTTCCCTGGGCGCCACACCCAGCCACACTTTTCATCAGCTGCAGATTCTGAGTGCAGAGCCAGGCAGGGCAAAAAGCACCTGCTGTGCCCTCAGGTGAAGGATCTCACACTGATCTGGGTTGGAGGGACCTTAAATCCCATCCTGGATGGGCAGGAACACTTCCCACTGTCCCAGGCTGCTCCAACCCCAATGTCCAGCCCGGCCTTGGACACTTCCAGGGGTCCAGGGGCAGCCACAGCTGCTCTGGGAATTCCAGCCCAGCCCCTCCCCACCCTGCCAGCCAGGAATTCCTAATTCCCAATATCCCACCCAGCCCTGCCCTCTGGCAGTGTCCCAGAAGGGTGAGTGAGGGAAGGGACAGCCCTGTGAGGGGTGAGGGATGGGTAGAGCATCTCCATGCTCTCAAACAGGAGAGCCTTCCTCCTGTGGAAATGGAAAATCGTGGAAAAACCCCATGCAAGCATTTAAAGAGCCTGTAAATCACCTCACTGATTCCTTGCCCTGTCAGTGCATGGTGGTGATCCCGGTGACAGGGCCATCTGAGCATTTCATGTTATTTAAATTTAATCTAATTACTGACAAGACTTTCATACTCAGAGGTGTTTTAAAGCCACGCCGTGGGCTGAGACGAGCTGGAGGGGAGGAAACGTGTCTCAGCAAACAGCAAAACCAATTGGTAGCAGAAGCTGTTCTGCCTCTTCTTCCTGTTCTGCAAGTCAAGGTTTGAGGCTGGGACTTTTTAAAATCATTTTTTAAAACCAGACTTTTCAACTGAATCGCTCTGGAGCCTGAAATGCTGCATTCAAGGAAAAGGGGAAGAGAATTATTTTAAATTGAGGAAATTTGTCTACAAATCCTGGTGCTTCCCAGAAATGTTGTGCCTGCAGAGTGGCAGACTATTCTGGTTTGTGACACTTGTGGTGGCCCCGATTCCCACTGGGAGTTCAGGGATCCTCCCGACAGCGGAGTGTCCTCTGAGAGGGGATTGGAGCAGTGGGGAGAAAGAGCCCGTCCCAAGGCTCAGCTTTTGTCAGCGGCATCAAGGAGAAATAAATCTTTGGGAGCTGCACAGCCAGAGTAATTACGGCTCCTCACAGTTCCTTTTGAATTCCAGAGGAATTAAACCGGGCGCTGGGAGCAGCGTGAGCCCAGCTCTCAGAACTGCCCCAAGGGAGGGACCAGGGCAGGGCAGAGGGGACAGCAGGGCAGAGGGGACGGCAGGGCAGAGGGGACGGCAGGGCAGGGCAGAGGGGACGGCAGGGCAGGGCAGAGGGGACGGAGGGCAGGGCAGAGGGGACGGCAGGGCTGTCCCCTCATCCCCTCCTCACCCCCATTCCAGCAGCTCATCCTGGGGCAGAGCAGCCCCAAAGGATCCGAGCTGGGAGCGCTGCCAGCCCCGGTCCCTTCCCCTGGCAGCTCCTACAGGATCCTGTGACCCGGAGCCAGAGAGAGCCACGGAGGGCCCCGACCGGAGCTCCGGGGGCCCAGAGCTGCTCTGACAGGGCCGCTTAACGCCTCACTAAGCCACGGCGGTAATTGCTGCCAGCCCTAATTGGGGCCCGGTAATTATCTCTGCGGCACTCGGCTCCCCCAAGGTCAGCGCTGGGCTTGAGAGAGAGGGGATTGATCTCTGCTCTGCTGCGGGAGAGGCTGGAATCAGAGCTGGGATCAGGGCTGGGATC
>VZTB01008698.1:38134-65794 GCA_013397245.1 Thryothorus ludovicianus | reverse complement strand
GGCTGGGATCAGAGCTGGGATCCGGGCTGGAATCAGGGCTGCAGTCCCAGCTGCAATCAGGGTTGGAATCAGGATGGAATCCAGGATGCAATCAGGGCTGCAGTCCCAGCTGCAATCAGGGCTGCAGTCCCAGCCTGCTCCTCCAGACATCATCCCTGGACATTTCCAGGCTCTGCTTGGGGCTGCCCCAGCAATTGCAGAAAATTCTGTAACCCCAGTGCTGCTCCTCTCTGCCTTTGGCACATTCCTGGTTTCAGTCGTGAGGGGCTGGGATCTGTTTGGGGGGTTCTGCCTCTGCCTTGCTCAGGTGAGACCCCACCTGCGGAGCTGCCTCAGGACAGCCCCACACCAGCAGCACCTGCAGCTGCTCGAGCAAGCCCAGAGGATGCTCCCAGGGCTGGTGCCAGGTGTACCCTTTAAATCCAACACTGTAAACCAAAGAGTTGCCAAAATCTGATGATTTTCGTGGACAGAACATGATTCCTTAAGCATTTCTATCTCAGGAAGTAAAAGCAGTTGTAAAAACTGAAATAGGAAAATAGAACTGCGGAGTTCTCAGTATAATTTGGAATAAAACCTTACAAGCAAGGCTTTAAAACTTCATTAATGCAATAAAGAATAATGAAAAGCAAGCCTGAAGTCTATTGCTCTAAAGACGAGGCTGTTGCAGTCAGCTCTGAAGGGCTCAGAGCAGCAGCAGCCTCTGCTGGGTCCCTGCTCAGGGCTCGGGGGCAGCTCCATCCATCACCACAGCTCATCCAGGCCCCCACTTCCAGCACCACTGCCCAGGGCTGGGATCCGGGCTGGAATCCGGGCTGGGATCTGGGCTGGAATCTGGGCTGGGATCTGGTCCTGGCTCAGCCTCCCAACCCTGGTGTGGCGGGAAGGGAAGGGAAGGGAAGGGCAATTCCTGCAGTAACTTGGGGTCACACAGGGACTGGGGGGGATTTCTCCTGTGGGAGTGTCAGAGGCACTGGGGGCAGTGCTGACTTCCCTATCAGGATCAAAACTTGCTTTAAAAAAATAAATCTTTATTGGATTCTCACTTTCTGTTTTTCAGTGAGTCGAATGATTGCCTCTGCACTCTCCACTTCAAAAACAAATGTCCTCCCTCGTCACTTGTTCCTGCAGGATTTAACCACAACCCTTTGGCCTGAGTGTAAAGGGAGCTGCTGCCATTTGAACCTAACAATTAACACAGAAAATCATCAATCCCAGAGCGGTTTGGGCTGGAAGGACCTTAAAGCTTCTTTCATTCTACCCCTGCCATGGGCAGGGACACCTCTCACCGATGATGGCTCCAAGCCCTGTCCAACCTGGCTTTGATGTAAAATCTTTGGAGAGGACTCTTGTTCTTCCACCACCACCACTGAAACAACCAACAGGAGGCTTTAAAAGCAAACTCCCCCCTCCTGAGGGCCACAGAGCTGCCCCTGTCCTGCTGCAGGGTTTGCCCCATTCGCAGACAGAGCCTGGAATCCCTCCAAGCATTCACTGCCCCATGCTGCTTCCCCAGGGACATCCCAATACTCCATGGCTGGCTGTGCCACCAGCA
Organism: Thryothorus ludovicianus; assembly: GCA_013397245.1. Lineage (NCBI taxonomy): Eukaryota > Metazoa > Chordata > Aves > Passeriformes > Certhiidae > Thryothorus > Thryothorus ludovicianus. Next base: position 64,239 of record VZTB01008698.1, on the reverse strand, counting down.
CCGTCACACACATGCTGGTGGCCCTTCCCCAGCTCCCAGGGGACCGAGGGAGGCTCTGGAAGGAGCAGGAGGGACACAGCAGTGACAGCTGTCCCCAGCAGTGTGTGCTCCAGCCCAGCCCAGCTGGGGGAACCCTCTGTCCATGGCCCAGCTGTTCCAATCCAGCTGGGGCAGTTTTCTTCAGCTCTGCCAGGACCCAGCCTCCCTCCAGGCACACATCTTCTGCTCAGGGGCCACTCACTCTCCCTGCACGCCTGACAAAATTCCAGCACCCCCCTGGCAGCTGCTGCAGCCAGCCCAGGAGCCAAGCATTCCTACCTGCATCCAAGCTGGCCTTTGGCACAGCCAGCAGCCTTTGCCACGGCATTCCCACAGGGACACCAGGCCCAGCCATCCCCACTGCACCTTCCCAGGGAAACTCCACCTTTCTGCACGATCCCTGCTCCACCACAGCCACCTGTGCCACTGCACGAGGGCTGCAGCCACCATGGCATGGCACTGCCACCAAGCCCTGAGCCACAGGGCTCAGCTGGGATCCTGACTCTGACACTGCCTTGCTTTTTGTATCTCTGCATTTTCATTTGAGTTCTGCTCATGCACAACTGTTCTTGCTATTGCCACATCTGTGCCTGAGAGCCCCTTAATTTCCAAATGATAATAATTGGCAGGGAGGGGGTTTGCATTCTCCATTCCAAGGGAGGCTCCTGCCTTCCTCAGCAGACGCCAGTCGCTCAAACCAAGACACAGTCTCACACACTGGAACAAGGGATTACCTGGAGAGCTCTGATATTTTTCAGGATGATATTTTTGGGGATGATGTTTCAGTCCAATTCCCAGCAATCAAGCTGATCCTGACATGTATCATTATTGTTCTAGAGTGGGTATCACAACCATTTAAATTCCCTCCAACTTTTGTTTTTTTCCTAAATTCCCTCCTGGTTTTGCCCAGTTTGACTTGGGCAGGTGGAGCGACAAAGGAAGGGCTTCAGAGCTGGGATGGAGAATCCGGCCACCAGGAGTTCAGAATTCCCTCACAGGAGCCCCACGGTGACCTTGGCCCAGAGGATCACAGAATCACAGGCTCACTAGGTTAGAAGGGACCTTTGAGAGCATCAATCCTTCCCTGCTCCGTGAGCAGGTGATGCTATTCATGCCTTTATCCCAATTTACACCTTGCCCACCATGGGAAGCTCCAGGAGCAATTTCAGACCCTCTGGAACAGGCAGGTTGGGGTGTCAGCAGACAAAGCTCAGCTTTATCCCCACATCCCAAGACCCCACAAGATGCCTGGCACTGATCCTGGCCCCAGGCCCTGCTCCAAGCTCCAGGAGCACAGGGCCGGGGCAGAACCTGCCCAGCTCACTGCCAGCCCTGCCTTTGCCCATGGCCAAACCTGGCAAAGGACAGCACAGGAGAACTCTGCCATGAAAATCCAACGCCTGCAGCAGTGGGTTTCCTGCTGACCCTGCTCCTCCCTGGGATCCCCAGAGGAAAACATGAGGACAGAGAGAAAAACCCACAGGGGTGGTGACAGCTGACACTACAGAACATTCCCATATCTGCATTTTTGGCCTCCAAACCAAGTAGCTCTGCCAGGGTACTTTGATTTTCAGCCTGTGATAGCAGAAGGGCAAACCTTGGGAGTTTCTATTGCCCAGTTCCATTATTTCATTATGTGAGTTTTGACATGAATAACTGTCGGGTTTGGCTGCCTGGATTGAGCTTTAAATTTTCATTGGAGGTGAAATCTCCCACCTTCCCCCCTCCCTGTGGCATTCTCCTTCCTTCTGCAATCCAAGTGTCCTTTCGAGTTCTTCTTAATGGATTTAGTAAATGAATCAATTAGGCAGAGAAAGAACACTGAGGTGCTTCTGTGCAGATGAGTATTTTATGTTTGATATACTGAGTCAGAGCTAAGTAATTATTGCCATTTAATATTTATTTAATGTATATGATGAGCTGCTGCAGCGAGGAACTTGTAGAATAAAACATCCTCACCTCATTTTCCCTGCAGCTCCTTATCGAGGGAGCTGTGAACAGGTGGGAGATGGGAGAGAGCAGGGAAAGAGATTTCTTTAAATGAAGTGGTGTTGGACCTCACCTCCTGAGGGGTGGGTGCTGCTGGAGCACAGAGCTCCCACGGCATTCCCCAAGGAACAGCTCCAGAGCTTCTGAGCTCCCGCTCATCTCTGCAGAGGAAGGAGTTGCTCCTCAGATTTAGGGGCTGAGGGTCACTGCAAAGACATGGAATGTGTGTCCTGGGATGGCCTTGGCACCTTCAGCAGCCACAGCTGTCACCTCTGAGTGCCAGGAAGGGCTTTGGCCTCTTAAGTTACAACCACAGACTTGTGAGGCTGCAGCAGCAGCTCTGGAGTCTCAGCAGGGCTTTAGGGAACAGGGAATCACAGAACAGTTCAGGCTGGAAAAGCCCTCAGAAATTTGGCTCTTCTCCAAGACCACCACTGCCCCAGGTCCCCAAGTGCCACCTGCACTGGGCTGTAAATTCCTCCAGGGATGGGCACCCCAACCCTCCCTGGGCACTGCCAAGGCCTGAGCCCCCTTTCCATGGGGAAATTCCTGCTGCTGCCCACCCTGAGCCTGCCCTGGCCCAGCCTAAGGCCGTTCCCTCTGCTCCTGTCCCTGTTCCCTGGGAGCAGATCCCAAATCCCCCCGGCTGTCCCCTCCTGGCAGGAGCTGTGCAGAGCCACAAGGGCCCCCTGAGCCTCCTTTGCTGCAGCCTGAGCCCCTTCCCAGCTCCCTCAGGAATTCTCTATTCCCTTCCCAGCTCCCTCAGGCATTCTCCATTCCCTTCCCAGCTCCCTCAGCCTCTCCCAGTGCCCCAAACCCTTCCCTGGACATGATCTGGTGCCCAAGGAATCCTGAGGGGTTGGTCCATACAAAACACAGAGATGCCAGAAAGGTGAGGAGATGCAAACCCACCCAACTTCCATGCATTCCACACCTCTGTGCCTCAACTCTTTGTGCCATTCCCATCTCAGCTTCCCTGCCCTGAGCCCCAGAGCTCACCCAGAGCTCAGGACAGGGCTCCCATCCCTCCTCCACCCAACACAGCCAAAGGCACCTCCACAGTGTCCAAATCCTCCCCTCAGCTCCACAGGCAGCCAGGCTGAAGCTCACCCCTGAAAAGCTTCCCCTAAATCATCTATTTTCTGCTGTGCAACAGAAGAACCTCCTTATCCCTCTTTTCCAATAACAATCTTGGTGTTCAGGGTGCTGAATTCTAAGGGTCATCCTTTCAGGTGGAAAATAGCACAGAAATCCATTTACTGCTCTGCAGGTCTATTATCATCAGCACTAACACGAATTTCTCCCGTACATGACAACATTCAAAAATTACCTGGGGAGAGGCTCCAGCACATCCTCAATTACAAACACTTCATTCGGTTTCCTTCGGAGGCAGCTTTAAAAAAATACAGGGCTGGCTCATTTACTTAATTTCTGGTTAATTTTAAAAGCAGGGTTTTTTGTCCCATTCTATGATCCTGTGCCAGAAGGTCCAGGTAATGAGGAACACAGGTGATCATAAACCTCACAACATTTAACCTCACACCACAGGATCACAGAATCGTTCAGCTTGGAAACGATCTCTGAGACCAGAGTCCACCCTTCCTTTCCAGGCTCTCGGGTTTGGAGCTGCATTCCAAACTTTCAGCTGTAATTTAAAGCACAAACTGAAAATTTTGATGCTTGGAAAACATTTAACCAGCCAAAAAAAAAATGTAATATATTAAGATTGTTTGGTTGAGAAGCACTTCGAATTCATGGAATTAGAAAGTTATTTCTCCCCTGTGGCTGAGCTACTTCATGAGTGCCATCACTTGGCTTTGCTGCAGCCTCTCCTCGGTCTTTTCAGGAAATCTTGGCTCAGGCAGGATACATAGCCACTGAAAAGGCAAGGTCTGGAAAAAACCTGTAGAGAGAGGTGAATTAACCTATTGTCTCCCATCCATTGATGGCCCTGGAAGTGCTGGCTGGGCTCAGGCAGGAGGGCACAGGGAGCCCTGGAGGCAAGGGCTGGGCTCTCCCCCACACCCCAGTTCCCTGTCCTGTGTCTCTCCAGGGTGCCTCAAACAGCTCCCAGCCCATCACTACTTTGTGTGCAACTAGAAAGAAAAATAAAGTATTTTCAAAAACTGGAAACCTGGAGCTTCGAGCGTGGATCTAAAATGACTTTAATTCTCCTTCTCTGTCAGCAAAAAGCCAGATGAGATCTCTGGTTCCTAATTGATTTGTGATATTCATCTGCTCATCAAATGCGATTGAGGAGTGCTGGAGTGGAAAAAGAAGGGAATGTCAACGTCTTGCTCTGCCTAATTCCCAACTCAGCAGCCGGGGGCAGAGGGCACCTCCCGCTCCGAGCCCGCAGGAGAGCGCGGGATGGCACCGAACACTCGGGGCGTGGAACTGCCCTGCCAGGCACCCCCGGGCACCCCGAGGATGGCATCCCCACACCCACACACCTCAGCTCAGGGGGAAATGCCAATCCCTGCAGCCAAAGAGGCTGATGTCTAATGGTGCAGCTTTGGGATCTCTCGGAGCAGCTCACAAGAGGGACACTGTTGTGAGAATTGGGTAAAGATGGGTATGATACTTTTCAAGTTTTAGTGGTTAAAAATTTTATTTTAATGTTACAGTTTATTTTTATATAGCTTTCAAAATTATTGTGTTTAACTCTAATTTGTTAATTAGTAACTTTTTTGTTATTTAACTTATTGGTTAGAAGGTGTTTGTGTTAAGGGGTTTTTTATGTAAAGGTTTATATCTTTTATTAAGGATTTTTATAGGTAGAATTCTTTTTATAGGTGGGAATTGTGATTTTATAAGAATAGATTGCTGTGTTAATTGATATTTATTGTTACAGGATTTTATTTTTATGGGACTTTATTAGGTTAGTTCAGTTAGAGTAATAGGACTTAAATTATGTTTTATAAGGGGTTTTTTTAATAAGGTTTTACCTATATGCAACAGGAGAGGAGAAGCAGAACAACCCCAGAGAAAGAAGGAGTCAGCCAAGGTGTGGGAACTGTCCAAGAATTCCAGGGTGTGGGACTGTCCAGATCCCCCCACCACACACAGCAAAGCAGGAAACAGGCACAGGAGTGAAACCAGCTCAAATTCAGGGGCAGACCTCTCTCTTTGGATGAATTCAGCACCCAAGAGTTGGGATCCTGGCACTGGGAGAGGCCTGGCAGGGCTGGGCAGGGACCCAACCAGGCTTTGCTGTGTAGGGATGGGGAAATGCAGGAGTTGCCCAAGCTGCAAGATTTTACCCCCTAAGTCCCAAGCATTAATTTCAAGCCCTGGGAATAATTAATTTAACTCAGGGCAAGCCCAGAACCCTTCCCAGAAGCCTTTGATGCTATTATGTTAATCAATCCAAGTTCTGTTCCACTATTGCTTACTTGTAGTCCCTATATGGTTATGTTTCCAGAATGTTCCACCCCCAAGTGTTTATATTGTTACTTCTCCCTTGTTTCTGGTCTTTGGGATCACCCTATCCTGTGTTCAGTTTCTGGGTACTGACCCTGTTTTCTTTCACATTAAAGTGTTTTCTTTTTGGCGTACTCTATCATTCCCACTCCTTTTTTACTGCCACCCTCACCCCGAAGTCAGGGACCAGAGAGTTTTGTCACAGCCACCCTCACAGCCCAGGCCAGTCCTGCTGAGAGCAGCCAAGGGAAGCTGTGAAACGGGAGCTGAGGCTGCCAGGGCTGCTTTGGTGTCATGGGTTGCAGTGCAAAATGCAACCACAAGTGTTTATTCTATCACCATCTCTTGCAACTCAGAGGGGAGCGGTGTAACCCTCTGTCCATGGCCCAGCTGTTCCAATCCAGCTGGGGCAGTTTTCTTGAGCTCTGCCAGGACCCAGCCTCCCTCCAGGCACACATCTGCTCAGGGGCCACTCACTCTCCCTGCACGCCTGACAAAATTCCAGCATCCCCCTGGCAGCTGCTGCAGCCAGCCCAGGAGCCAAGCATTCCTACCTGCATCCAAGCTGGCCTTTGGCACAGCCAGCAGCCTTTGCCACGGCATTCCCACAGGGACACCAGGCCCAGCCATCCCCACTGCACCTTCCCAGGGAAACTCCACCTTTCTGCAGGATCCCTGCTCCACCACAGCCACCTGTGCCACTGCACGAGGGCTGCAGCCACCATGGCATGGCACTGCCACCAAGCCCTGAGCCACAGGGCTCAGCTGGGATCCTGACTCTGACACTGCCTTGCTTTTTGTATCTCTGCATTTTCATTTGAGTTCTGCTCATGCACAACTGTTCTTGCTATTGCCACATCTGTGCCTGAGAGCCCCTTAATTTCCAAATGATAATAATTGGGAGGGAGGGGGTTTGCATTCTCCATTCCAAGGGAGGCTCCTGCCCTCCTCAGCAGACACCTGGTGTTCACACCAAAACTTTGGGTTCAGGTGAGATGCTTTGAGGGGGTTTTGGTGAGGCATGGAAAGCGAATTTTGCTCCAGGTTACTGAGTCACACAAAATCCCCAAATGGTTTGGGCTGACTTGTAAATCCCACCCAGTGCCACCCCTGCCATGCAGGGACACCTCCCACTGTCCCAGGGTGTCCAAGCCCCAATGTCCAGCCTGGCCTGGGACACTGCCAGGAATGAAGCCTGGAATAATAATTAAGAAGCTGCTTAAAAAGAGGTTTTGTGTCCCAAAGTGTCTCTCAGCAAAGACACCAGCTCTACACTCTGCACAAGCAGGAAAGGAAAATATAAAAACATGTATAAATCCAAGAATTCTGAGGAACTCTGACATCCCTAAAAAACCTCTGCCAGCAGACACAACCCCTTGTGCTCGTTGATAGAAATTCATTAGGGATGTTGAAAACGCTGTTCATTAATATGCAGCCAGAAAGAGTGCAATTATCAGCCAGACCAAAAATAGGATTACTCTGGATTTTTCCTCCATATTGCAAGGGAGAGAAGCGTTCTCATGCCAGCTGTAGCAGTAACTGCTGTTGCTGCTTTTCTTGCCCCCCATTTCTCAGAAGGTGCCCAGCAGCACCTGTGGAAATAAAGGGCTTTGGAATTGTTAGGAAATAACTGGGAAAATGGAACGGCAGGGAAATCAGAAAGATGGGAAGAAAAGTGTCCATCTATCAGTATTTTAAAAAGTATGGGGAAAGGATTGTCTAGAAAATATAGTTCGTTGCTGATCTGAGAGAAATTGATTCAGGTAATGGAAAGGGTAAAAATAGAGCTAAATAATGATCCTGAATAAAGGAGCAGCTGCCATTTCCCGGGAGCTGGGCGAGCTCCTTAAGCACAAATAATGCACCGAGCTCCCTGATGGAAGGGGTCACACCTTCTGGTGACAGGGGAAACGGCGCTGACATAATCTACTCAAGGTTTCTGTCAATAGCACGCCGTTTCTTAACTAAGAAAGTAGAAAAATACCCAATCAATAGCTCGGTCTTTAAACAATTAACGCTGTCTCGGTGATTGGGCTCCGGCTGGGAGCCCGCGGAGCAATCCCGGCCCCGCAGGAATTGATGGGCAGCTCCAGGCTGCTGAGAGATTTAATCAGGGGCCTTGGAGGAAAACAGAAAATCAGCGCTGATCAGATTTGCAGCAGACAACAGAATGGCAGGAATGGAAAATAAGGAAAACTTATTTCACTAACGCAATTCAATGTGAATCTCATAAAAACCATCCCTGCCCATGGCAAGGGGTTGGACTAGATGGCTTTTAAAGGTCCTTTACAACCCAAAATATTCCATGATTCTAAGAGAATTAAGTAATACTCCTTTTACCACTTTTAAACTTGTGGCCAGAATTCCTAGGAATAAAAAATAAACATTGGATCTGCAGTAAAAAAAACTTTCCTCAATGTGCACCGGGTAAGCAAATAAATAAGAAAAAAAAATTAAGATTGTCTGCAATAAAATTGAGAAATTGCTGCCAGAAATCCAATTGTTTGCAGCAGTAAGGACATTGGCACTGAGACTGAGAGGCTCAGGAAAAGCGAAATTTGGGAAGGTGCAGCCATTACTGAAAGCAGCTTTGCTATGGAAAATAATCACTGGAAGGGGAGAGGGTTCCTGGGAAAGGCATTCCCTGGACATGGGGCACTCTGAGGGGCTGGGGAGGGTCGGGGTGAGCCCCTGCTCTTTGCAGGGCACAGCCACCTCCCCCAGCCCCCCCCGGCACTGGGGCTGCACCCCAGGGCGTTCCAGCCAGGGCCAGGGCCAGGGGCAGGCTCCTGCTGCCACCGAGCCCTGTCTGTCCCTCTGTCCCTGTGTCCTTCAGCCCGGTCCGCGGGGCTCAGAGCCCCCATTCCCATTCCCATTCCCATTCCCATTCCCATTCCCACCCCAGCACTGCAGGGCTGGAGCTGCTCCTGGCTGGGCACATCCAGCTGGGCCGGGCAGCAGAGTCAGCCTGACCTGGACTGCCCCTCACCATCCCTCAGACACGGGAACCATGAAAGTGGGGCTGGAAGAGACCTTAAATCCCACCCATCCCACCCCTGGATGGGCAGGGACACCTCCCACTGTCCCAGGCTGCTCCAGCCTCAATGTCCAACCTGGCCTGGGACACTGCCAGGGATCCAGGGGCAGCCACAGCTGCTCTGGGAATTCCAGCCCAGCCAGGAATTCCTAATTCCCAATATCCCGTCCAGCCCTGCCCTCTTTCAGCTTGATTCCATTCCCCCTTGTCCTATCTCTCCCCCTTTCCCTTGCACCCCCTTCAGGCACTGGAAGAAATAATTGAAGATTGAATATTTCCTGCTGCTTTACAAGGAGACTGGAACCTCTGCAGGGCTTTTTCAGCCATGTCCAAGGCACAGGGGGCTGGAGGAACCTCCCCGTGTCATGGGCAGATGAGCTCACAACAGCTTTCCCTGCTGCTCCTCGGTACCCCTGGACATCTTTGGGTTTTTTTCCAGGTTTCTGTGAGTGTTGAATGAAAGGTGAAATGATGGATACAGCTCCACACTGGGGACAGGGCAAGGAAGCCATCAGGCAGCAGGAATTCTCCTGGAATTGTCAGATTTAGGGGACTCTACACAAAATCAAAGATAATGGGTTGGAACTCCATGATCTTTAAGGTCCCTTCCAACCCAAACCATTTTATGAGGCACAAGGTTCTGTGATCATTATATTTTTTAACTAAAAGCTCACATTACAATAGAAGCTTTGTTTACAAACTCCCTTTGCTCTGCAGGAGCTTCTGGCTATAAATCCCTGCTGTCAATCCCAGCAAACCCAAAGTTTTCAGGAATAAATCACTGCCAGTGCCTGGGGTGGCCAGGGCAGGGTGGCTCCTCCTGCACCCCAGGAGAGCTGCTGCTTGCAAACACAGAGTTGGGGTTTATTATCCTGCTGAGTAACCAAAAGTCCGTGTCAGGTTCTTTATTGGGCTGTAAAAAAGCCTGTCATTAGCAGCCTGAGCCCGCCTCTGCTTCCAAACAAAACCACTCAGGATTCAGAAGTCAGCTCCCAAAATGAGCCGCTGCAAACCAGCCCCGTTCCCAAGGGTGTGCCCTGGAGTGTCCTTCCCTGGAATGTCATTGACTGCACACACTGACAGGCAATGGCTTCACATCAGTTCCCATTTCCATGTTATCCTCATTGTGACCCCTCCATCTCCCATCATCCCTGAGGCAATCCCTGGGATCCACCCAGAGCCCGTGGATGTTCCCTTCTCTCCCCTTTACTGAGGCCTTTATTGTCCCCAGCTTGGCTGTGCATCCATTGGAACGTGCCAAACTGGGAATGTGTCAGCATTTTAACCAGGGCTGAGGTTCCACCCACATCCCAGCCCTGGGGGGGTTCCTGATGAAGCTTACAGGAACATGAGCACCAAAAAATCCCAGAGGATTCCCCACCCTGCTGGTGTTCTGCTCTGGAGCCAGGCTGGGAGAGCTGGGAATGTTCCCCTGGAGAAGAGAAAGCTCCAGGGAGAGCTTCAGGGCCTGAAGGGGCTCCAAGAGAGCTGGAGAGGGACTGGGGACAAGGGATGGAGGGACAGGACACAGGGAATGGCTTCAAATTGGAAAAGGGGAGATTTGGGTGCGATCTTCGGAATTAGGAATTCCTGGCTGGGCTGGAATTCCCAGAGCAGCTGTGGCTGCCCCTGGATCCCTGGCAGTGTCCCAGGCCAGGCTGGACATTGGGGTTGGACACCCTGGGACAGTGGGAGCTGTCCCTGCCATGGCAGGGATGGCACTGGGTGGGATTTAAGGTCCCTTCCCACCTAAACCAGACTGGGATTCTGTTCCCGCTCTGTTGTGTCTGCAAGGGTTGAAACTGAAGAGAAAATGAGAATTTCAATTTCATTTCTGGCCTGTGCAAGTGTTTTTCTCTGTGTTGGTCAACCCCAAACAAACACAGGAGCAGCTCCTGGCTGGAGCACTCTGTGCTCAGGAAAAAACCCCACAGCTGGTGCTTTATTGGGCAGTGAAGCTGCACATCATAAACCAGCCAGAACAGAAGAACCGGGGTAATTAGTAATTAAATTCCCCATAAAGAAAAAGAAAAAAAGAGCATTTTCTCTCCTGATACTTCTGGGTATGGAACAATTTCGAGCCAAACCTCTCACAGAGTGAGCAAAGGCTGGAAGAGAGACCTGTGGGAAGCACCTGGTGCTTCTTGTCAGCCCTTTATGAGCTACAAAACATCCATGGGAAAACAAACTAGCAAAAACTCAAATCCAGAAATCACATTCACGTGTTCAGCACCACAATTCCACAGCTCAGGAAGTATTTGCCAGGCAGAAACACAAATAGAACAAGGGTATAAAACATTCCACGGCAGCCTGACAGGCTGGTGGAAACAAAGAGCTCTCCCTGACATGACACCACTGCTTTAATACAGAGAATCCTGATGGCAAAGAGAGACTGCAGAGGGAAAAGCAGGGGAAAAAGCAAAACCAAAAAAACCTCAAAAAACCACCAAAACAAAACAAAAAAAAAAGGAAAAAAATTTAATGGGGTGTGACACTTCTGGACAAAGCTGGTTTGTCTGGACCCATTAAAGCCCTGAAAATGAAAATGCGAAAATTCAACACTGAAAAAAAAAAAACCAATAAAGAGAGAGTAAAATCTTTCAGGTGCTGAACCAGCATGACTGGGAAGTGAGAAGAGCCAGCTGGGGCAGTGTGACCCTGGGACAGTGGCACTGTCCCCTCTCAGGGCTCTGCCACGGCTCAGGAGCCCTCCCTGCTCCCCTGGTGCCTGCAAATCGCTGCCAGCCACATTCCCAGCGGGAATAACTCCCAGGGATCCAGCGCTCCAGGCTAAATCAGCCAAACCCCAGCTCCCCTCAGCGCCCAGGAAGGGCCAGGGAAGGCAAAAAGTTTTCCCTGGAAGGCTGAGGAGCTGCAGACTGCAAAGAGGAATGAGCAGCTCCTCACCCTGCCAGGCGCTCCAGAGCCTCGGCTCGGCACCACTGAAATCCCCAGCAAGGAAACACAAATTACCTGGTGCTTGTTTGGCTTTTTCCCCCTGTACTTTGTTGCTTAGGAACCGCTGTAAATGAGGGGTTTCGTTTAGTTAAAGTGAAATAAGAAGAAAACCACACCACAAACGTTCTCCCACATCCTGGGAGGACACGAGGGTGACAAGCAGGAGTTTTACGTGCCTGGATCCCATGGGAGTGAGGCTGATCCAAAGAATTAAAGAATTTCCATTAGCAGGAAGAGATAACAGAACAGCCTCGAGGTGTCAAGAGTTTTATTACCATTGCTGGATTCTGAGAAGAGATGTTTTTTATTCCTTACAACTCTGAAATCTTCGGAATGTTCTGCTCTTTAGCCATTAGAAAACAAGAGTGAAACACTGAATATGCCTTTAGTAACAGCATCACCATTCCATGGAATTGTGCTGAAATGATTTATCAATTCAGGATGAAAATAAATGATGATAAAATTAAATAATGATTTAAAAAATCATGAGAAAAATAAATGATGATAAAATTAAATCCTGATAAAAAAATTCTGTTCTGTTCTTCACCCACAGGTGAGGATCCTAGTGTCAGCAAAAAAGAGATTCTGGCATTTGGGATAAAGGGCTCAGGAGCACTAGGATGCTGTGAGGTCAGACACAGAGAAAATTCAAATCACAGAAAGGTTTGGGTTGGAAGGGACCTTAAATCCCACCCGGTGCCACCTCTGGATGGGCAGGGACAGCTCCCACTGTCCCAGGGTGTCCAACCTGGCCTGGGACATTCCAGGGATGGGGCATTGTCTGCAGATGGGACGAGAACCAAACAGGAGAGACCCACAAGTATTTCCCAATCCAGGAAAGAGCAGTGTTTGCCTTTGGAGGGCCTTCACAGCCTGCAGGAGCTACAATAAAGCTGAACCCTGAGAAATCCCTGCACAAGGAATTCTGTGACTAAAAACCTTCCCTGTGTCCTTGGCTGGGATCCCAGCACTGGAGCAACCAACACTGGTGGCACTGAACTCCCACTGGATTTACCACAGAAACCAAAGGGTTTGAAATGTCAACGAGCAGCCAGGAACAAAGGGAGAGCCTCTAAATCAGGATGGAATTTGTGAAACAGAAATAGCCACAGGAACACAATTCTGGCTGCCCTGAGCGTGCAGCACCTCCTCCAACGCTGCCTGCATGGGGAAGGTGCTCCCCTGAGTTTTGTGGGGGCTGCATCCCAGGCTCCCTGTGTCAGTGCCAGCTGCCTGCTCTGCTTCTGCCACTTTGGTGTCACCCACGGTGACATTCCGTGCTCAGCCCCTCGCTGATGTACGGAGCTGCAGTTTCCTTTCTAAGCCTGGGTTTAAAAATAGCAGCTGTTGAGCAGCTGCCATAATCCTAGAAAATGGAAAAATGCAATCTCAAATGAGAAACAGTGAAGTGTGTGTTGTCCCTGTCTTGCTCCTAATCCTTCCTCGCTATCTCCCCTCACCTCAAACCCACAAAATCCAAATTTCCCGTGGTGCTCTCCCTCCCATTGCTTTCTCCTCTCTCGCTGGCACTCCAGCTCTGTGTTGCCATCAGTGGCACCTGTTGAGAGAGGCTGTTCTCCACCTCCAGACTCCCAAAAAAACCCCTCCAAGCTCCATCAGCTCTGGAGAGGGGCTCAGCCAGGCAGCCTTGCAGCGTGGAGGACTCCTCCAGCAGGACAAGGCACAGGCTGCAGGGAGAGGGAGCTGAGAACCCCTCCTGGTGCCCACACAACCCCTGGGCAGCAGGGAGTGACTGATGGCTGTCCCCAGTCCGGGCAGGAGCTCGCTCAGCCGCTTGGGAACACGATTGCAGTTATTGATCCCAGCACTGCTGCCTGTGTTTAAAAAACCTTCCCGGGCCCCTTTGGCTGCCAAGGATGCCAAGCCCTGATGGATGGCCCAGCTCTGCTCTGCAGCACTGCTAACGAGGCTGCCCAGAGCCCCGCTAACGAGACTGGGGACAGGGGACATTCCCTTTATCCAGGGACACAGGCCTTTTCCTTTATCCCAGGGACATTCCCCTTTCCCCTTTATCCAGGGACAGGGGACATTCCCTTTATCCAGGGACACAGGCCTTTTCCTTTATCCCAGGGACATTCCCCTTTCCCCTTTATCCAGGGACAGGGGACATTCCCTTTATCCAGAGACACAGGCCTTTTCCTTTATCCCAGGGACAAGGGACATTCCCTTTATCCAGGGACACAGGCCTTTTCCTTTATCCCAGGGACATTCCCCTTTCCCCTTTATCCAGGGACAGGGAACTTTCCCTTTTATCACTGGACCCTCCCCTTTATCCCAGGGACAGGGGACATTCCCTTTTATTCCCCTCTCCCCTTTATCCCAGGGACAGGGGACATTCCCCTTTATCCCAGGGACATTCCCCTCTCCCCTTTATCCCAGGGACACAGCCCTTTCTCCTTTTCCCATGGAATTTGGGGCACTCCCCGATGCTTTGGCCCTGCCCCAGGTGAGGGACAGGAGGGTCAAGCCCAGCTCTGCCTGTGGCTGCACCCTCAGTTTTTTTCACCCCATCCCTCCAGGAAAAGCCATTCCCATGCCCCATCCCAGCCTCTCCCTCCAAACCCCACCAAGAAGAAAATCCCACCCTGAGGTCCAGCTGTGACACCTCCAGGGCTGAGGGACCCCTTGGTGTCTTCAGCCTGATCCCTGTGCACCTCAAGCCTCTACATGGAAGAAAAGTGGGGGTTTGTGATTTGGGTTTGTTTCTAACCCACAAAAATATCCTCCAAAAGTCGCACAGCCTCTAAATCAAACAGCAAACTCTCTCAGCAAAGGTTTGCAGAACACCTCTGGCCCACTTAAAGCAGCAGGTTTGATTTCCCACAGCCCAAATCACAGCTCTGCCACTCACTGCACAATTCCCTCTGCTCTGCCTTCGGCTTTGTCACGGAGAAATACGGAATGTGAGCAAAATAGGGCATGGTTAACATCAAACAGCTCTTTGAGGGAGCAGAGGGATTCTGGTTTGTCAGCAAAAACCTTGACAGCAAATCCAAAGCTGTCAGAATCACGTGCTGCTCCGTGACTACCCCAGATTAATTCACCTACTGAATTTATTATGGCAAGATAATTAAAGGAAATTATCATGACAAGATAATTAAGGGGAAAAGCATTGCGTGTACTATCAGAGAAGCCTCAGGACACACTTTTGCTAATTTATATCTTGATCTGTGTTCTAGCCTACATTAGCTGTCAGATATTACAGTCCACACAAGAGTACTTTGGGAATTATGGAGTTAAGGAAAACTCCCTGCTCCGCCACAAAGCACACCTCCCGTAAATAAAGGAACATTAGCAGACATCCCTGCAGCACTGATGGATTATTTATAGCTGCTTTAACAAGCCACTGGATAAATATCTCTAAGTGGCTCTTTCTGAGTGGGAGATACCACATCAAATGTGTATTGAAGGCTTTGGGGGGGTCTGTGGTGGATTTCAAAGGACAGAACATTCCAAAGCTCAGAAATTTGCTGCCAAACCTCAAATTTTAATTTTACTCCTGCTCTGAGATGCTCAGTGCAGCAGCAGGAGTTTTGGGGGGGCTGCTGAGATCCTGATCCAGGGGGGGAACAGTGAACTCCAGCAGAGCCAGCTCTGCTCCTGGGTCACTTCAGCACCTTGCAGTTCCCCTTTGCCCTGATCTGCTCAGAGCTCCACTGAAGCCGCCCCTCCAGAGCAGGATTTAAACCCTGAACTCCCAGAGGTACTGAGGAGCTGTTCCAGATGTGCCAGAGAGCACAAAATAACATTTATTTATTCATTAAACAATGAGTTTGCATCCCTCTCCACAAAACAGCCATGGGTCCTCCTGGCCAGAACTTCCCAGGATACCCCAGCACGTCCCAGGACACCCCAGCATATCTCAGGGGTCCCCCAGCATATCTCAGGATACCCCCAGCACATCCCAGGATACCCCAGCACATCCCAGGGATCTCCCAGCATATCCANAGCACATCCCAGGATACCCCCAGCACATCCCAGGATACCCCAGCACATCCCAGGGGGTCCCCAGCACATCCCAGGGATACCCCAGCACATCCCAGGGGGTCCCCCAGCACATCCCAGGGGTCTCCCAGCACAAGGACTGAGCCAGAGCCCCCCCAGGCTCTACTCCCACATCCCAGGTGTTCCTCAGGAGAGATGGAAGGAGCCCAGGCCTTGTCACCTCCTCCAGCCTTGGGACCCACTCCAGAAACACAGAATCCAGAACTGGGCAGGAAAAGACTTTTAAGGTCATCAAATCCAGCAGGAATCAGAATATTTCAGCTGGAAAGGCACCTTGCAGACTTGGTGCAGCACAAAAATTTAAAAAAGAAAATTCAGATAAAAACAAAATTGGCTGTAACACCTGTGCAGAAAATCTGATTTCTTCCTTCTCATTTCTGTGGAGGGGTTTTAGTTTGGCATTTTTCATCTCTCCATACAGACCAGCAGGCACGCTGCACTGGCCTTAGTAAGAGGTTTTTAGAATCATGGAATGGTCTGGGTTGGAGGGACCTTGAAGCTCGTGCCATTCCCACTGGCCCACATTTTCTTCTCACACTTTTAACTACTAGAGACAGCTCCGTGTGCAGGAAGAGATGTTTCACAGATTATCGTGCCTGGGTGAGGCTGTTGGAGTCAGTGGGAACAGAAATGGCAGAAATCTGTAAAATCCAGGTGCCATTGGCAGTGAAATCCATCAGCCATGAATCTGGGAATGCTGAAAGGCGCAGACTGAGCTTTACTGCAAGCACAAACCACAGCCCCAGAGCTGCTGGTGGGGGGGGGGTTGTGTTTGGGGTTTCTTTAGAGATTAAATTCCTCTGCCCACAGCCCCACAGTTGTCTCTAACATCCGCTGCTCTGCCCCTCTGACCAGAGCAGGTTAAACACAATGAGGCAGATAAGCCCAAGCAGCAGAAGAATTAACAGAGATCAAGTTTAAGAATGACAGAATGACTCTGTCCACAGGAAAGGGAAAACAACAGCTCCAGAGGAGCTAAACACGGGCAAGTTTCCATCCAGAATGGATGCACACGGCTGAGACAGAGCCAGGGAAAGGGGAATTTCCACTTGCAGCACTGACAGATGCTCAGAGCAGAGCCAGTGGGAGCTGCCACGACGCCCAGGCTGAAGGATGATGAATACAGGCTGCACTGGGCTCTGCATGTCACTGCTGGAAAGGGAACCTGGCTAGGGAGAGTGACCTGGAGACAGGAGAACAAAGCCACTGCCATACCTGGGCAAGGGACTGAAAGAAAACAGAACTAATTATTATTAACAGTCTCTGGATTGTTTTATCCTCATGATCTCCATGTTTCTCCTTTGTTTTTATAAACTTTACTTTCTCCTCTGCTTAAAACTAGAGGTGGTTCCGAGGCTCCCATGACAAGTGAGCTGGAGTTTGAGCCAGGCCAGGGTGAATCAGAACAAGGATTACAAAATTCTGACTGAGATCATCAAGCCCCAGAACTCCCAGCACTGAGGGGCTGGGAAAGGTCTCCCCTCCCTTCCCAAGCTTTGGGTATCTGGAAATATTAACCAAAAAAAAAAAAAACAAAACCAAGAAATACCCAAGGGAAGCATCACAGCAACTCTGCCCAGCAGTGGTGCAGGTGCAAACAGCACCCCAGCAGCTCCTGGGCTGATCTCCACAACCTTGCCAAGTTCCTGAACTAATCTGGTCTTTCCAGTGAGTCTCTGCAGGCTCAGCTCCAATCTCCTTCTGCTCCTAACAGAGACATTTCCTTGTTACAGCCCCTCCCTGCCCCAAACAGTCCCAGTCCTCCAAAGCAGCTGGACACCACAGACAGATTTTTGGGGGATTTGCTGAATTGTTCCAGGAGGAGCTCTCCTAAAAGTGGGGCAAGATCACCCCAAGGTAGGTTTGACTCCAAACCCCCGCTCTGGGCTGGGATAATCCCACTGTTACTATGCTGAGCCACAAAATCCACACCCTACACTTGGAATTAGAGTCACCAAATCCCAGAATGGTTTGGGTTTGAAGGAACCTTAAATCCCATCCCACCCCTGCCAGGGACACCTCCCACTGTCCCAGGCTGCTCCAGCCCCAATGTCCAGCCTGGCCGGGGACACTGCCAGGGATCCAGGGACAGCCACAGCTGCTCTGGGCAACCTGTACCAGGGCCTGCCCACCCTCCCAGGGAAGGATTTCACCCCAATTTAAACCATGGTTGAATTAAAACCCACCTGCCTCCAGTTTAAAACCTCCCAACCCCGCCCAGTCTGGGATCCTTGGATGTGCACGGGGAGTATTTCTGGAGATGGAGGCTCTAGGCCTTGTCCAGGACCCTGTGACAAAGCTGTAATCCCACAAATTGCAGGATTTTCTCCTGATCTCAGCCTCCCAATATTTGCAGAGCCGTAGATAATCCCTGCACCTGCTGGTGCCTGTGTGAGCACATCCTGTGCCCCTGCAGATGCTGCTCTGTCCCAGGTGCTCCTCTCACCATCCCAGGTGCTCCAAGCAAAACGTCCATCCTGGCTTTGTTCACTTCCAGGGATCCAGGGGCAGCCACAGCTGCTCTGGGAACTCCATCTCAGCCAGGAATTCCTAATTCCCAATATCCCATCCAGCCCTGCCCTCCCTTGAAGGCCATGTCCCTATGTCCTATTATTCCACACCTTTGCAAAAATTGGTGCACAGAAAAGGAATTTCCACCAGCACTCCTTTGTGTTTGGTCTGGGATTGCTCTGGAAGTGCCCCCTGTTCCTGCTGGGCTGGGTGTTTATTTCTGGGAGGTGCCAGCAGCACTCTGAGCCCTGAACCATCCTGCTCCTGCTGCACCCCCAGATCTGCAGCAGGACAGGAGTCAGGAACCAGCAGCTCCGGGGAACTCAGCGAGGAAAATGAGAGGGTTTGGTTGTTCTGTGGCATTGCAGGCATCGACCCAGCCATGTCCAAACCCCGCTGGGTTCCCTGCAGAGCTGTGAGCTCACCTGGCAGGGAAGGGAAATCCAAAGGACAGAGAGGTCTGGGTTGGAAGGGACCTTAAAGCTCCTCTCATTCCCACCCCCTCCACGGGCAGGGACACCAGGAACTCCTCACCCAGGCTGTCCTGGGAGAAGCCCTCAGCCCCACATTTAGCAACATTTAGAGCCTCCCCAGCTCAATGCAATCCTGCAGGCTGAAATGAGGTTTTAGGAGAGGAGATCACCACTAACAAACAGTTTTTGTTAAGACTGCTGCAGCAAGCCCTGAGGCAGCGTTGGCACCTGGTGACAGCGTGAGGCTGGCTCTGTGTCACAGCCACAGATCTCCTGAAATTCCACCCACAGGGTGAGCCTGGGCTCTGGACGGCCCTGGCTCGTATCACATATCAATCCCACCTGTGGAAAGCAGCCCACATGTAATTTTTATAAAGCAATTAAACCAGGATTCCCATTTATTAAACTGGATTAAGAAGCATTTTTACAAGCTCTGCTAATGGGCCTTAAGCACCTTTAATTACAGCCTGGGCAGCATTGATTTTCCTGCTCCAGACTCTCCAAGTCAGCCGAGCTCCTCTGAGCAGCACCAGGGCCTTTCCCACTCCTGCCTGGTGTTCCCCAGAGCACCTGACCCGTTCCAGCACCTCTGAGCCATGGACTGCCCCAGTCCCACCTGGATCTCAAAGCCCCAGTGCCTCCAGCAATAACCTGGCAGAGCCCAAGGCCCCCACCTCAGCACCTTCCTATGGACCACGGCAGAGAGGTGCAATTTCCTGGAGTGAGAAATGAGGGATTTGTCTTCCAAATCAGCTGTAGATCTGCTGGTGGAAAAAACTGGTACTGAGAGAGAAAGGAAACAATGGGAAGGATTCCACTGATTGAGGAATGGGAAAAAGATATTTCCGTTTACAAACAAACTGCAGGTGTGCTGAGAAATGAAATTGGATATTGAAAGATGAAAGAAAAAATGGGGAGAAACAATAAATTCCATAAGAATTAAAAATTAACAGGGAGGGTTGTACATTAGAGGGGAATCTTAGGTAAGTCTCTGCCTCTCAAGTGCCTCAGCCAGTGGGGAAAGAGAGAGGGAAATGTGGCCAGGAAATTGGGATAAAAAGGAGGCTGCATCCTCCAAAAATTGGAGAGACCCCAGGGGAATGTCCCATGGTCTTTGTCTTTATTGGAATAAAGTGAAAAGGCTTCTCTCTCTCCTTTTTGGACATAAACCTCTGGTGTTTGTGGAGTAATTTTCCTGACACTGGCTCAGGATCGGGCAGCCCCCAGGCAGAGCTGTAAATCCGCATTTCCTGTGCTCTCTGCTCTCCGGGATGGCGCAGCCCTGCCCAGCACACCCCACACCCTGAGCCCCTCACTCGGGGGTTAAACCCTGCCCGCGGCACTGACCCAGCTCCCGGCACACGGGCGGGGATGCAGCAGCACATCCTGTGCTTGGGGATCATCCTGCCTCCCCCAGAGCTGCACCAGAGCCTGGGTGAACACCCCAGCCCTGCAGGGAGGCACCCCAGAGCCTGGGTGAACATCCCAGCCCTGCATGGAGGCACCCCCAGAGCCTGGCTGAACATCCCAGCCCTGCAGGGAGGCACCCCCAGAGCCCGGGTGAACATCCCAGCCCTGCAGGGCCCGGGCAGGGCTGGCCCAGACTGCGCTGCCAGTGGCGCAGAGGAATTGGCACCTTGGGCAGGCTGGACTCAGGCAGGCCATGGGAATCTCCTCCTCCAGAGCCTGAGCAAGGAGCCTGTGAGTGTTTCTCTTGGAAAATTCCTGTGGCTTTGAGAATCAGGCAGTGTACTGAGAGAGAGAACGCAATTCCTGCTGCTCTTATCCCAGTGTCCAGAGCCTCCCCAGTCTGAGCTGTGCAGAGCCAGCAGGAGCTCAGTGTCCAATTTCTCACCTCCTGAACACTGTTTCCAGAGGAGTTCAGCAACAAAGCCAACACCTTCCCAATCACTTGCAATAAACAGTCTGCACTGATAATTTTGCAGTTTCCTACCCAGAGCTCAGAGGTGCAGGGACCTGTGGCTGGAGCAATTATCTCCAACCCAGCAGAGATCACCAGTGCCCATCTCCACAGGAATTTGGAAGCGCTGATTTCACTAAATAACACCCAAATATCTCAGAAACAAAAAAGCAGGAGATGCCAGAAGCACCTCTTTAAAGGGGAACAGTTCCCAGGGCAGGAATGGGAGAGCTCCTGCTGGGATCCCTTCAGGAAAACCTCACTGGTGCCAGGCCAGGCTGGACAGGGCTTGGAGCCCTTGAGCCAGTTGAAAATGGACTGGATGGGCTTTAAGGTCCCTCCCAAGGCACAGCAGCCTGATGAAGCAGGGCTGATGGAACCCAGCTTTGCCTGGTACAGTGTCTCTGGTTCATCTGATATTCACACAGCTCAACAGCCCAGGACAGGCTCCTCTCCTCCCCAGACCACAGAATCATCTGCTTTTCCACCAGCCAGCCACGTGCTAAGAGAAGCAATTTGCAGTTGTACTTTTCACCCAGTGTGTCCTAATTGCCAAAGGAAACAGCCTCTTACAGCTTGTTTTATTCCTGCCATCCATTAATTGGTTTTTAAAGCTCAGCTCCTGCTAAGCTGCCTCTCCTGCACTTCACAGCTCTCACTTTAGTCTGGAGATCAGATCAGCTGTGGTTCCATGGGGGCTTCCCAGGGCTGTCCCACACACATTTCCACACTTGGAGCAGCCTGGGACAGAGGCAGGTGTCCCTGCCCATGGCAGGGGTGGGATGGGTGCACTTTAATTTCCCTTCCAGCCCAAACCACTCCAGGATTCCATGACTTGAACATTTCCTTCCCCAGCACCAGCAGATCTCCTGGTGACGGGCCAGAGCTGTCAGGTCATGGATCTGATGGCTCTTTATGGTCCTTGCAGGAACACACTGATCAGGACAGTTTTAGATATGAGCAGATTAAAAGCTGTTGACAGGAACAGGGAAATTCATCCCTGGTCAGAGCACCACAGGCCCAGAACCACCCCCCTTCCACACACCCGGAGCAGTCTCTCCTCATTAGGGTCAAATAATCAGAGATCAGAGCAGACAGGGAGAAAATGGACTGCGAAAGCGTCAGCCTGTGCAGAGCAGGGATGTGCAGCCCTGTCAAAATGGGAGGATCGGGGATGGAACTGGAAATGAAAAGTTTCCTGCTGCTCCCGGCCCTTCCAGCCTTGGAAAGGGAGTGTGAAGGGAGTGGCAGGCTTTGGAATCAGGGGAGCCAGACCTGTCCCTCTGCTGCCTCCCTGAACCTCAGAGCTCCCAGGACAGGGCAGCAGGCAGGGCTGGGTCTGGCTGAGGGGCTGCTGCTCCCCAGGGAGGTGAACTCCTCAGCTTCATTTTGGTCTTCTCCTTAGGATCAGAATTAAAAGTGTGAAAGACAGAGTTCTTGGGACTTTGATGCTTATTATTTCAAATTTGGATGTTTATTATTCCTTATCTCAATTACAGCCTCCCTGACTGTGAGAGCTTCTCCATGCTGAGTTACCAGAGCAGAAATGGAGCTCAGAGTTCTGTCTGCAAGGGCTTTTTAAGCCTACTTAATTATGAGATGCCAACTAATTTATTTTTTCTTCTAAACTAATAACTAATCACCCATGTCCCACACTGCAGATTTTTTAACTAATTACACAAAATTACCCAGACTTGTGAAGAAGAAGACTACACTCTAAAACTTCCATCTTGTTACATATTTATTGCTATATCCCAAAACTCTAAATTCTGAATCTCTCACCCTGTGAGATCACACACTTCTATCCAACTCCACTCTCACAGTCTCAGAGCTGTCTGTCAGTTTTGGAAGCCTTTCCCATGGCCTCAGGTCAAATGCAGTGTGTCTGTGAGAATCAATCCCTGTAAGCCCAGAAAGCCTGGAATTCTCTGTGTTCAGAGAGCCCAGGGCTTCCCCAGAGTTCAGGGATGGGAATGCTGAAGCTGCTGCTCAGCCTGAGCCTCTCCTCCCTCCCTCCCAGGACACAGGGCTCCTTGCAGCTGGAACCCAAACTCCGCAGCCCAGGAGGGGACAGGGACAGGAGCAGCTGAGAGCCACCTGCAGCATAGCCACTCTGTGTCCCCAGCCTGGAGAAACGCCCTCCCCAAAAACTGACTGGGAGCAGGGAGCCTCTGCCAGCCCCCCACACTGGGGACAGCAGGACCAGCCCAGCCAGGGACAGGCCCTGGTCACTGTCCTCCACGGACCCCCAAAGGGCTTTCAGCTGAGCCACTGCAGGGCTGCCAGAGCCAGGCCGGGGACTGCTGCTTCCCAGAGCCACAAATCCCTCTGGGACCATCCCTTCCCTTCCCAGCCTCCCTCTAAAGCCCCCGGGGCTGCTGCACGTTCTCAGCCTCACTGAAATCCAAACCTGTCGGGTTTTATCACCCTGGCACCGCACCTGCAGCAACCCCATCATTCTGGTCCCATCCCAGAGGGTTTTTGTGTTTCACAGCTCAGTAACTCTCACCTACAGCCCTCGCTCCTGCTCATGCACAAACCTTACAGGCAGCTTAAACTGCTGCTTTTATTGTGTCCCTCCTAAAAACAGAGAAAAATCCTGTTACGGGGGTGCTGAAAGAAAAAACAGCCTTGGATCATCTGAAAGAGGAGGTATAAAATTGTCAAAGGTTGTTTTGCACTGCCTGCTCCCTTCCCATGGATTGCCGGGGAAAAGACAAACAAGCCATAGCAGGAATAACAGAGAGAACCAAAGGCATTGGATCAAGAAAATGTACAACAAAAGAACAACAGGATTATCCTCAAAGTGCAAGTTTAAACCAGGCTGAAATTCTGGTTGGAATTAACCTGCGAGGCCCAGAGGTCCCAGGTCCCTGTGTTCCCCTGAGGTCATTCACAGACTGGAAGGACAATTTTCCCATCCTCACTCCCACTCCAGGAGCTGAGCACACACCACAACCAAACACTGACCCTTTCACATCTCTTTCAGCAATTTAAGCACAAATTAATGTAAATCTGAGACCAGTTCCACAAGGAAGCTTTGAGCAGGCCCAGGCAGAGCTGGAGCATCCCTGCCCATCCTCAGCATTCCCCCTCCCCCCTCAGCAGAGCACCAGGAATTCACTGCCTGGGCACAAAAAGAAGATTAAACTTTCTAAGGGGAATCTCTGCAGCAGAAAGGAACCCAAGGGGCTTTTCCCCCTCCCCCAGCCCAGTCTGGCCCAAGGACCAGTTTGGGAACTGGGCAGGGGCTGCAGCAGCCCAGCCCCTCCATGAACACTTTGTTTCCAGACAGGGAGGATAAACCACAACGCCCTGGGAGATTTGGGGATCCCTCACCTGTGCTTCGCTGCCCTGGGCATGGAAAAGACACAACTACTTTAAAAAAAAAACAAATACAAAAAAACACAAAAAAACCGACAACAGCCAATTCTGAGTTCCCTTCAGCACCACCCTCAAGGCTCCATCAACCCAAGATCCAGGAGGGCTTAACCCCTTTCCAGCAGCTTCTTTGAAAATTCACATTGAACCAGACTAAACCAGTTAAGCCCCTACCACATCCCAGCATCACAAAAGCAAAAATAAGAGCCCAAACTTGGACCCTTGTCCTGCTGCACCCCCTGTGACCCTCTCACCTGCCAGCGCCAGCACTGCCACCACACTCCTGCCCTGGGAATGTCAGACTCTCCTGCCAGTGCCTCCCACAGCTGAGCAGGGTCAGCTTAGATTAGGCAGGGCCTAATTAGAACCAGCTGATCCTGCTAGACTGAGTTTGATCTATCCCACCAGAATTACTGCAATCACAGATCCTTGAAAACTGAAATTAAGGGGTTGAAATTCTCTTGGGGAACTGCCTTCCCAAACCCACAGATTTAAACCCATTATCCATCCCATTCCTACTGGCAATCCTAGAATCAGAATTCCCAGTTTTATTCCAAGCCAGGCTTTAGTGGCTTTGCCTGCCACACTTGTACCTGGTGTAAATATGACAGGACAATATTTGCCCTAACTTAGCACAGACCAAAAATGCTGACTGGGGGTGGTGGGAGACAAAAACAGATTATTTGTTTATTTAGGTGATGAACATTGCTGGAATCAGTGAGAAAATCCTGATACAAGTAAAGGGGGATGGTTTTTAACCAAAAGTTTTAGAAGTGGAGAAGTTTTGATCAGATATTGGGAAAAAAATTTTCACTGCAACCTTTTCCCCTGGATCCCTGGCAGTGTCCAAGGCCAGGTTGGACATTGGGGATTGGAGCAGTCTGGGACTGTGGGAGGGGTGGAATTAGATGGGATTTAAGGTCCCTCCAACCCAAACCATCCCAGGATTTCCAAAACCACCCAAACCCAGAGTTCAGCCCCCAGAGCCCCTTCAGGAGGGGTTGGCAGCCTGAGCACAAACCCTTCTGCAGGGGTGAGGCTCTCCAGTCAATTGCTTCCCAAAGAGAATTACCCAGATTAATTTGGGTACAAAGGGCCACGTTTTAATTGGCATCAGACTCTGCAGGGGCTGTGAATAAAGGCCCCCTAGGGAATGAAGACACCAACACATCACACTCGAGACAAAAATTAATGACCCCATAAACCACTCCCTGGTGCACCCTGAAGCAAAACTGGCGATATTTATAAATTAAAACTTAGCATTTCCAAGCCTCCTACTGGCAGCAGCTGTACTGAGGCAGGAATTACTGAAAGCCCTAAAACACAACAAACCAACCTCAAAAAAACCAAGAAAACAACAGCCCTGGCAAAGAGATTTTCTTCTTTATCAATTCCTGCTCCTGATAAATGACTGATGTAAGTTGGTATTATCAGGCTGGCAGCAAACTTGTTATTTCTGAACTTGTTCTCAAGCTACAGGATAATACATTGTGGATATTGATGTTCTGTTGACAATCCTTTGACCTTGCAAAATTTCATGGAAGACAAATGCACAGGCCCTGGACTGAGCTGCAATATTTTTTTAATGACAGGCCAGAGAAGATTGAAGGAGAAGTTCCCAACCCTGTATCAATCATTATTTCTCACTGCCTTCACAATGGAGAAGAAGTGCTTGATAAATGACAGTATTTTAAAATTTACCCAATCAAAATTTCGCCTGAAAGTCCTAATGTCAAAATCCCACACTTGTACCCATTGTTTTGACAAGGAAAATCATAGGGTTTGCAGAATCTGCTCACCGAAATGAGATTCCTTGGAGCTGGGAGAGAGCAAAGGGAGAGCCAAGGCCTGTCTGTGGGAACGGCTCCCAGGGAGCCTCCCCAGCCAGGAAAGTGCTGGGGCTGCAAAAAACGGGAAATGCTGAGCTGCAGAACCCAGCTGGGAACTGTTCAGTGTGTCAGAGCCCCAGGAGGGTCTCCTGGCAGGGACCTTCAACCCCATCCCACCCCCTGCCCAGGCAGCAACACCTTCCACATCCCAGGATCTCACCTGAGCTGCCCCATGGGGTCATTCCTGTTAGAAAGGGACACAAGGGAGGGGCTCCCACAGCACCGGAATCTCTAAAAAATCCCAACCCAACCCAAACTCCCCAAAAGAAGTGCCCTGCTCTGCTCTGGTTGATGCAGAGCAATTGAACAGAAGTGACAGGAACCAAACTGTGCCAGGACCAGGGAATTGCTTCCCACTGCCAGAGGGCAGGGATGGATGGGATATTGGGAATTGAGAATTCCTGTCTGGGCTGGAATTCCCAGAGCAGCTGTGGCTGCCCCTGGATCCCTGGCAGTGT
>VZTB01008698.1:27340-37523 GCA_013397245.1 Thryothorus ludovicianus | reverse complement strand
AAATGCAGAGATACAAAAAGCAAGGCAGTGTCAGAGTCAGGATCCCAGCTGAGCCCTGTGGCTCAGGGCTTGGTGGCAGTGCCATGCCATGGTGGCTGCAGCCCTCGTGCAGTGGCACAGGTGGCTGTGGTGGAGCAGGGATCCTGCAGAAAGGTGGAGTTTCCCTGGGAAGGTGCAGTGGGGATGGCTGGGCCTGGTGTCCCTGTGGGAATGCCGTGGCAAAGGCTGCTGGCTGTGCCAAAGGCCAGCTTGGATGCAGGTAGGAATGCTTGGCTCCTGGGCTGGCTGCAGCAGCTGCCAGGGGGATGCTGGAATTTTGTCAGGCGTGCAGGGAGAGTGAGTGGCCCCTGAGCAGAAGATGTGTGCCTGGAGGGAGGCTGGGTCCTGGCAGAGCTCAAGAAAACTGCCCCAGCTGGATTGGAACAGCTGGTGATAGAATAAATCTGGCTGCATCTTGCACTGCAACCTGGAGAGGAGGGAGGAAGGGGAGAAGGAGCCCCTGGAACCCAGGTGACCCCTGGATTTATCCTTCTATCCAGAAGAGTCCCTCAGCAATGTCTTGACATCCCCAGGACTGCAGCACCTCCGGGCACACATTGGATTTTCTTCTGTAACAAAACCAAGGGACAAAGGCTGGGAAAAAATAGAAAAATTGATCTGCCGTCACAGCCCTGCTTTAAAAATTATGGTGGCAATCAGAAGAGTATGTGTAAAGCTTAGGAATGGTAATTTCCCTTGAACTTCTTAAAAGGGTTCTGCCCTTCATGTTGGGAAATAAGGGAAAGGGCAGGGCAGGGATTTGGAATTACCAGCAGCATCAGCAGGGCCCGACACAGAGATCAATAAATCCAGGGATTTGTGTGGTATCAGCAATGCTGCACACAACACAGAGGGGCTACAAAAGAACTCTGCATTTCCTCACAGGGAACAGGAATCTTTGGCCGTGCTGTGTTCCCACAGAAAATCTAGTGTTGGATTTTGAAAACCACACCTGGCACTGGATTTTGAAAACTAAACCTCTTGAGTTGCCAGCATGTGCTCGGTGCAAAATCATCCCTTCCTTGTTCTGTAATTCTCCTTCCCCCACAGTAGCTCCTCACCACTGTCGTGTTTGAGGACAGTCAGGTTTGGGGACAGTCAGGTTTGAGGACACTTTGGGGACAGTCATGTCAGGTTTGGGGACAGTCAGGTCTGAGGACACTTTGGGGACAGTCAGGTTTAGAGACAGTCAGGTTTGGGGGCAATTCAGGTTCTCAAGAAATCCCAGAATGGTTTGGGAGTGGAAGGGACATAAAATCTTGCAAAGCAGCTTTCCCTGGGATAGCTCTGCCTGCCCCTGCCTGTCCAGATTCCCACCTGCTGCACCTCTGGGATATCCCAGACTCTGGCACTGTTGCACAGATTGTCAGGACTGCAGGACCCCGGCGGAGAGCCCAGAGCACAGCACTGCTGGGGGGACTGAGAGGGGCAAAACTGAGCTCGGAGCCATGGAAGGGATCCTTCTCTGGCAGAGGGTGGCAGGTCTCCCTGCCCATCAAAACTGTCTGGAAAATCACTCCACCAACACCAGAGGTTTATGTCCAGAAAGGAGACAGAGGAATCCTTTTACTTTATTCCAATAAAGACAAAGGCCATGGGGCATTTCCCTGATCCTTCTCCAATTTTTGGAGGATGCAGCCTCCTTTCTATCCTAATTTCCCTCTCTCTTTCCCCACTGGCTGAGGGACTTGAGAGGCAGAGATTTCCCTGAGATTCCCCTCTAATGTACAACCCTCCCTTTGAATTGTTAATTCTTATGGAATTTATGGTTTCTCCTAATTGTTTCTTTCATCTTTCAATATCTAATTTCATTTCTCAGCAGACCTGCAGTTTGTTTGTAAGGCAAATACTTTTTTTTTCCCATGCCTCAATCAGTGGAATCCTTCCCATTGTTTCTTTTATTTCTCAGTGCTAGTTTTATCCCACAGCATGTTTGGAAAGACAAATCCCTCATTCCTCTCCAAACCATTCCATGATTCTAAACCATGGTATTAATTCAACCTTGCTGTTGCACCAGCAGCCCCCACCCCACCCTTGCACAGCCCAGGCTGTCCCAGCTGTGACGTGCCAAAGAATTCCCATTTTCCCTCTCTGTTCTGCCTTGTCATGGTGCTACAGGGTGAATTGTGCTCCGAGGACACTCCCACTCGCCAGGTCCTGGTTTGTGTCACCTCCTGCTGCTGAATTATTTATAGCTCTTCCAGCAGCCACGGAGCCATATGGCGCTGGGAGAAAACAAACACAGCAAGAGACAGCTTGGAAAGGCAATTTGTGAAAGGAAAAATGGGCCCTGAAGGAGGAAATGAGGCTTTGTCTTGGATCAGCACCTTATGGAAGGGGCTTTCCACCCACAGCTCATCGTGCACTGCCCCATGGGGAAAAGGTAAAGCAAGATAAAAACAGAGCAGGGAGAAAAACTGGGAGCCTGTGAGCTGGCTGGGGTGGGTTCAGTGAAAAGGTTCAGCTAAAAGAGGGATGAAAATAGGAACAAAAGACCCCAGAAGGATGCCAGGCACGTTGCTGATGTCACGGAGGTGTGGGAGTGCCTCATGGGCTGGGGAGCCCCGAGTGCTGAGCCCAGGCTGTGCCAGAGGCACTGCAGGCACCACGCAGCCTTCAGAGAGGTTTGATTTATTCCCTGGCAGTTTTAATTGATGCTCGGACCTCTCTTCGTCCCACAGGAATGTGCTGCCAGTCCTCCACAACCCCAGCACTGCCCTGGAACCCCTTGGCCACTGCCCTGTGCCAGAGTCACAGAATTTCGGAATGGTTGAATTCAAAAAACTTTAAATCCCACCCAGTGCCACCCCTGCCATGGCAGGGACACCTCCCACTGTCCCAGGCTGCTCCAACCCCAATGTCCAGCCTGGCCTGGGACACTGCCAGGGATCCAGGGGCAGCCACAGCTGCTCTGGGAGTTCCAGCTAGTCCCTCTCCAACCTCCCAACCAGGAATTCCTAATTCCCAATATCCCATCCATCCCTGCTCCCTTGCAGTGGAAGCCATTCCCTGTGTCCTGTCCCTCCATCCCTTGTCCCCAGTCCTTCTCCAGCTCTCCTGGAGCCCCTTCAGGCAGTGGAAATGTGTCCCCATGGGCTGAGCCCTGGTGCCAGCTCCAGTGTCCCCTGTGATCCCCCAGCATGCTGGAAAAAAATCCACTGAGAGAAATAATCCTGGCTGGGAGGTGGGCAGGCCCTGGCACTGCCCAGAGCAGCTGTGGATCCATGGAATCCATGGAATGTCCCAGGCCAGGTTGGACATTGGGGATGGAGCAGCCTGGGACAGTGGGAGGTGTCCCTGCCCACCCTGGGGTGGCACTGAAGGGGATTTAAGGTCCCTCCCCACCCAAACCAGTCTGGGATTCGGTGATAAATACTCCAAATAACCGAGTCCCCCGTTAGGTGCCCCCAGGAAATCTCTGTTGACACTTTCCCACGGCCTCAATCCCTGAGGGTCACAAACAGAAAAGGAAATTCCCCATTCACTGAACGGAACAGGCCAATGCCACACTTTGCTATTCCTGACCCTGAGGCGGTAATTCCCGAAGTGCTAACGAGATGTAGCATTCCCATTTCCCCGTGGGATAACAGAGAGCGATTCCCTTCCCCCCGGGAAGCTTTACTCTCATTTCACACCTTTCCGCAGGGCTGGCACCTCCCTCCCTCCCCGGCAGCAAACTCCTGTCAGCGCTTCTCGCAGGGAGGCAAAGCTGCTCCGCGGTGAAAAGCAGGGCAAACACAAAATCATTGGGCCTTATTATTTATTAATGCTAAAATTTCATTTTAGATGTTCAATAAAAAGCTGTTGGTGCCTTTAAAGGAGGCAGGAAGCTGCGTATTGATATTCGTGCATTTGGGAGATCAGCAGAACTTGGGCACACAGTAAACACTCAGGATTTAGGTTTGTTTTTTTTTAAAAAAAAATCCCATTTAAAATCCCTGTTTTAAGACAACCGCTGGGTTTAACCTTTTCAAAACGATGAAGTGTCCTCTCTAGTATTGTGATTTAATGACAGATGTCTGCTACATAAGGCAGGAGCCTCCCTTGGAATGGAGAATGCAAACCCCCTCCCTCCCAATTATTATCATTTGGAAATTAAGGGGCTCTCAGGCACAGATCTGGCAATAGCAAGAACAGTTGTGCATGAGCAGAACTCAAATGAAAATGCAGAGATACAAAAAGCAAGGCAGTGTCAGAGTCAGGATCCCAGCTGAGCCCTGTGGCTCAGGGCTTGGTGGCAGTGCCATGCCATGGTGGCTGCAGCCCTCGTGCAGTGGCACAGGTGGCTGTGGTGGAGCAGGGATCCTGCAGAAAGGTGGAGTTTCCCTGGGAAGGTGCAGTGGGGATGGCTGGGCCTGGTGTCCCTGTGGGAATGCCGTNTGTTTCTTATCAGCTGGGCCATGGACAGAAGATTACACCACCCCCCACCCCAGCTCCAGCAGATGGTGATGGAATGCACACTTTTTATTTTTTTGTTTTGTTTTTTTGTTTTGGTTTTTTTTTTGTTACATTTTGCATTTTAATCCATGACATCTGGCCAGCAGTGCCCGGACACAAGCAGGATTCTTTAAGTGCAGGATGCTCCCACCCACAGGAGTGTGTGCCTCTGGTGTCAGTCTCATCTCCTCACCACATCTGCCCAGACGACATTTGGCTTATAAAATGTTCTGGAAATTCACAGCTAACCACAAAATCTCATTTACAAACGGGTTACACAGGTCAGGAGTGAAATGGAGCCTTTGTCCCTTCTATGTGCAGGAGCAAGCACAGGTTTTATTCTTTTGAAATTTAATTGTGATGAAATGCCCTTGCCATGGCAGCCTGGTTGGGAGTGCTTGTGGCAGCAGCTCTTGCCTTGCTGTAACTGTTTTTGCTTTATCCTGCTGAACTGGGGTGCCCAAAAGGATTCTCCCATGGTAAAGCCTCGCTGGCAGCTGTGGCTGCTGGGGGACAGGGATGAGTGGGGACAGTGCTGGGGGAATGGTTGGACTGGAAGGGCTCAGATGTCAGAACTCTGGACACAGAGAATTTCAGATTTTCTGTGCTGACAGGGAATGATCCTCAAAGGATCATTCTGCATCACACTGCACTTGGCCTGAGGCCATGGAAAAGGCTTCCAAAGCTGAGAGACAGCTCTGAGACTGTGAGGGTGGAGTTGAATAGAAGTGTGTGATCTCAAAGGTGAGAGATTTAGAATTTAGAGTTTTGAGATACAGTCATATATATGTAACAAGATGGAGGGTTTAGGGCATAGGTTAGTCCTTCTTCTTCATAAATCTAGGTGATTTTATGTAATTAGTTGAAAAAATCTGCAGTGCAGAACACGGGTGGTTAGTTATTGGGTTAAAAGTAAAAATAAATTAGTTGGAATCTTATAATTGGGTAATTTAAGCTTAAAAAACCCTTGAAAACAAAACTCTAGGCACCATTTCTACTCTTTTAATTTAGTATGTAGAATCACTCACAGTCAATGAAACTGTAACATAGATAAGAAGTAATAAACATCTAAGTTCAAACAAGAATTCTTCCTCTTGTGCTCTTTAATCTTGACCCTGAGAAGAACCAAGATAAAGCCAAGAGGTTTTAGGTTTTTCCCAACCCAAATGGCTCTGTGATTCCACAATAAATCTGGAATTCATTCCCAGGGTGATTGTCCCACAACTGAAATTGCTGCCTCAGCCACCCTTGTGCTGTGCCCTGTCCCAGCCCCAGTGGGGTGAGGGGACAGACTGGTGACAGAATTCTGGCACTGCTTGGACGATTGAAAGGGGAGCAAATTCTCTCCCTGGCCAGTGTCCCTGCCAAAGGATGGAGCCCTTGGCTGGGTCTGGCACAGCCCCCAGGACTCCAGCCTGGCACTGCCCTGGCACCACCCAGACCCTGGGACACCCAGGAAAACCAGGAGGAAACCCTCAGCAGTGGGGTGGCTCAGGAACAGGGATTGCTACACCCAGCAGGGAAACCCTGGCTCAGAGGTGCTGGAGCTGTTCCTTGTGGTCCCTTCTGGAGGCTCCTGGAGCAGAGGTCGGGCAGAGCAGGAGGATCAAGCAGGGATTTATTAAAAATGTATTTATTACACCCTGGGCAGGGCCAGAGCCCGGCCGGGCCACAGCCAGGCTGAGCCCCAAAATGGGCCCAGAATGGAGCCCAGCCACCAGGGCCCACACTTGGAGAAGTTCTGCTCCAGCAGCAGATTGCAGGCAATTGTCCAATTCCAGCTGCACCTTAACAAGCTCCATCCTCCTTGCTTTTCTCTCTTGCCTTCAGCCTTGCTTTTGCTCTTGGGCCTGAAATTTGGATGGGCTGTCCTTGGTGCCAGGCTGGCAAAGGAATTGTTTTGTGTCCCTGCTGTGTGAGGAGAGCTCAGCAACGCTGAATGTGAAACCCAGAGCTGCCCCTGGAACAGCCCAGAGTCTGGAAAATAGAAAACTTAAGGCATCACTTGTGTTGGACATGCCTTGGAGCAGCCTGGCATGGGCAAGGCTGGTGTGACGGCACCAGTGCTGGGACAGCTCCATGGCTGTCACCCTCCGTGCCACAGCCCCTGCTGGTGGCCCAGGACCTGCCAGAGGCTCCTCACTCTGCAGAGCTGCCCCAGCAGCCCCTCAGCAGCGATGAGAGCAGGCTGCTCTTTGAAATGCTGCCTCTCCCAGGCACACAGATCATTCCTGCTCACTGCATCCTCTGTCCCAGCCCTGCTCCAGCCCAGCTGTCATTATCTCTCCACAAGAAGGAAGGGATGTGGACATCTGTTCTTCCATCATCTGCTTCCTGCTTCACTCCTGCCCCGAGACTTCCCCGAGCTCCCGGACAAACCCCTGGCATCTCTGCCCTGCCCTGAGCCAGCCCCCTCCCCTGCTGGGGACAGTGGTGGCTCCTGGTGGTGACAGTGCTGGCAGACCCCCCCCATTCTGGAGGAGGTGATCAGGGATGTCACATCACCGTGGTTGTGCCATTTCTCCCCAAATTTCACGCCTCTTCCCATTTCAGAGCCTGGTGATCCGTGACTGCTGTAAAGCATCCACCCAGCAGCAGTGGTGGGCTTTTAGAGCCTGAGCTGCTGCCAAGGCTCCCAGCTCCCAGAAAATGCCTTCCCTTTCAGCTGCTCAGCTTCCAGCTGCCAGGAGCCACCGTTTGCATCTGTCAGGCCCATATTCTTTCCCTAAATTCAAGCCCATCATCATTTGGAAGCAGCACAGTCAACAATAAACAGTCTGGGGGAGGCTGCAGTCCAAAAAAAAACCACTCCAGTCCATCTTCATTGTGAGTTGTGGGACCAGCAGAAGTTGTGCCAGGGGTGGGAGAATGCTGGGGTGCTGCAGGGCAGCTCCTGAGGGTTGGGGGGTTCTGGTGAGGTGCCCCTGGCTCTGCCCCACATCCTGAGCACAGCAGGGAAGGGGTTGGGCATTGCCCGTGGGCACGGGAACTTGGGACAAGGGCCTGGAATACCAGGACAAAGGGCAATGGCTTCCAGCTGGTGGAGGGAGATTTAAATTAGATTTTAGGAAGGAATTCCTGCCTGGGAGGTGGGCAGGCCCTGGCACAGGGTGCCCAGAGAAGCTGTGGCTGCCCCTGGATCCCTGGCAGTGCCCAAGGCCAGGTTGGACATTGGGGTTGGAGCAGCCTGGGACAGTGGGAGGTGTCCCTGCCATGGCAGGGGTGGGAATGGGTGGGATTTAAGGTTTTTTGTAACTCAAATCCCTCTGGAATTCCATGACACTCCTGCCTGCACCTCCTCTTCCTGCAGCCCTCAGTCATCCCCAGTTTTTCTGTCCCAACCCAGACAAAAACCTGATTACGACTGGTTTCCACTTAGATGGAAATACTCCAGTAATTTATCTTCATCTCCAAATTTTTTAACAAAGGTCTTTAAACAATCCTCCCCTGGAAATATCAAATCCCATTCCTCTGACCATGAGTTTGATGGAGCAGATATGCAGGGCTGATTTCAGCTAAGCTTCCTAAAACCTCTTTTTTTTACCAACACATTTTCCAGTGTTGATTTTCCAGCTCAGATCTTCCCTGCTCAGTGCTAGAGGTGGCAGCCCCTCATCTCCCAGCTCCAGCACCCTCCCTTCATTCCATGGGAGTAGCAGGCAGATGTCAGGGACAGCAGCCAGGATTTCTGTCCCAAATCAGACGGACCCGGGAAGGGTGTGACAGTCCTGGAGCTGCTCTCAGCTTGGGAGATGCACAGAGATGCACAAGGAGGCTCCAGGACAGGGATGGAGAGTGGAGGGATGAGGAACAGGGTTTGGATCTGGACTGCCCCACCTGTAGAGTGAAAACATGGCTGCACTTTTATGTACCTGCTTTAAATTTAAATAATTAAAAGGTTCTCGAGCACTGGCAGTTCCTGTGTGGAGCCTGGCAAGGCTTTCACTCCAGAAATATCCCATTCCCATATGGACACACAAACCTGTTGATCCCAAATACTTTCCCTATTTGCAATAGGAAGAGCTAATAGGGAAATGTGAGAATCCTTCCTTTTCTCGGATCTCATTTTGTGCAAAAAATGTTCTCTAAATAAAATATCTGTGGAATTCTTACTGAGGGCAGAGGGAGGTGGGTTAGGAAGGGTTCTGCTGGGTCAAGGCACAGCTCCAACCATCCAACAGGTCCCAAAGCTCATGGAAAGCTGGACCTCAGCCTCAGAGATGCTGCCAGGATAGAGTGGAAAAGAAAATCCATTTTTGCTGCTTTTCTTTCAGGCTCTGCCATCGTCCTGCCTCAGGCTTCCAGCAGGAGCCATTACCCAGATCTCAGGAGGCCGTGGAACACCTGGGGAGCACAGAGAGATGGCTCAGGGCTCTGGAACACATTTACCACCTGGGATCCGAGCTCCTGAAGGCTTCCCATGTGGAATTAGACTTTGGACTTAGATTTCAGAGTGCTCTCACGTCGTTTCAGACACCCAGCAGTCACTGGGAATGCCCCTGGTCACTTCACAGGGTGTTGAAGCAGGCCCACACCCTGTACTGAAGATAATTAGAGCACTGGTAACACAAGCCTTTGCACAGGATGAGAAGGTAAATCTGATCCAAGATCTCAAACTGAGATAAAAAAAGAGATGGAAGGAAAGTAAAGCACACTCCTGAAGTTCTGGGTACTGGAACAGCGTTTAAGAACAAGATGGAGACTTTTCAGGTGAGGGCTGCATTGAGAGAACAGTGAGAGCTCTGAGTGCCACCCCCAGGGGACACCTCCAGGGATGGGCACTCCAACCCTCCCTGGGCACTGCCAAGGCCTGAGCCCCCTTTCCATGGGGAAATTCCTGCTGCTGCCCACCCTGAGCTGCCCTGGCCCAGCCTGAGGCCGTTCCCTCTTGCTCTGCTGAAATTCGGGAGTTGATGGATGAGCACCCAGGCCCAAGTCTGGGCTCCTGAGCTGGAGGTGCAGCCAGGGACACTTGGCCCTGCACAGAAGTGCCCAACTCTGTGCCCAGCCCTGCTGCACGATCCAGCTCTCCTCACTGAGTTCTTCCTTCAGGTCTGGCCAAATTGTGTCACGGAATCCCAGAATGGATTGGGCTGGAAGGGACCTTAAAGCCCATTTTGTTCCATCCCTCCCCTGGGCAGTGACACCTCCCACAAGCCCAGGCTGCTCAAATCGGGGCTAGTAATTATCCTTGTAAAACATCATCAGATCTCTAAGTGGGTTTTGAAGAGAAATGTTATCACACTTCTGGGTTTGATGTATTTGACGTATTTAGAACAAACAAAAGGTCAGGTCTGAGAGCGCAGACAGATTTCATTTCTCATTATCCTCGATGCTTTAATGACCGTGAGGATTTCTCAGGTTTAACAGGAGAAGTGTCCTTCGGGCAAGCTCCACATCTCAAAGCCATTAGCTGAGAATTGAGGCGTCATGAGGAGAAAACACAACAAGAATGTTTTTGTGGGGCCCCGCACCAGCCAATTTTTTTAGCGAGCCGCGCTCTCCTTCAGCTCTGCGGAGCTGTCAGCAGCCTGACAGGAGCTCCGGGACGCGGGGGAACTGCGGGAGAATGGAAATGGAAACCCCGCGGGGCACCGGGAAATTCCGGCTGCGACAGAGGAGGGACACGGCAGCGCCGTGGGACACTCGGGCTGCGACAGCCACAGCGGGGGGACAGAGCAGGAGAGGCGGGGGGGGGCCGAGGGAC
>VZTB01008698.1:9862-22155 GCA_013397245.1 Thryothorus ludovicianus | reverse complement strand
TGGTTTGGTGAGGCCCCAGCCAGGGAATCATGGAATGGCTGGGGCTGGAAATGACCTTCAGTCCCATCCAGGGCCACCTCCCAGTGTCCCAGGGTGCTCCAAGCCCAGCCACGGGCTCCCGGGAGGATCCAGGGGACAGGGCTGGCCCTCATGGCAAAGCCAAGGAAGGTGATGGAGTCAGCAGTTCCAGGCTCCAGCTCCTGCAATTTGTCTCCTCTCTGTGCATGGTCTCACTGCTGAGCTGGAGAGTGATTTCTATTTTTTGGTTTTTTTTAATTTCTTGTTTTGTTAAAAAATACAGGGTCCAGATCCAGCATCTCCCAGTACCAGCACCTTCCATTCATGGCGGCAGCAGTGACAGCATCTCCTTCCCAGCCCTCAGTGGTTGCACTCGATGGCCCTGGGGGTGTGGAAGAAGGGATTGCAGTGACCCTGCCCCTGATCAATCAGGGCTGTGCTAATTACCAAAGAACAGGAACAGCCTTGCACTTGGTGGGCAGCAGCTGGGACTGACAGAGATAGGGCTGATAAAAGGGGGGATAAAAGGGGTGGATGGGCAGAGGGGCCTTTTGGTGAGGAGGAGCCCTTTGAGGAACAGGACCTGGATGCAGAGAGCCTTGAGGAGGTGGAGGGGCCCTGAGGGAGAAGGGAAGCTCCAGGGAGCAGAAGGAAACAAGGCAGAGAGTTGCTGCTGCAGAGGATCAGCTCTGGGCTCACTCTGGGTCCCACGGGGCTGGAGCTGCTGCTGGGGCTGCAGTCCCAGCCCAGCTGGCTGAGGGCTGTGCTCAGAGGCTGCACACTGATATTTGCAGGCACAGCCTGCAGCTGGACCCTGCAGCAGGAGCTGGCTGTGATCAGAGCCAGGCTGGCTCAGTAATAAAGAATAAACAGGGACCCTCTGCATGCTGTTAAATGTCTGGGGCCTGGCTCATTGCTGCCCCTAACAAAGTTCTGCTGTGACCAAAGTGTTTCTATCCCTAACAAAAGATCTACTGCAATAGTTCTCAAGGGTTTGTCCCACCTCAGTGATTCTGATTCCACTCAGCCTTCCCACAGATCAGCCCCAGAGCCCCTGCCTGGCTCTGTTTCCAGGGAATTCTCTGTTCCTGCAGCCCGGCCAGGCCTGGAATGTGGCAGAGCAGGGCCAGGAGAGCCCCAGGATCTGGGAGCAGAGAGGGAGCCTGGAAAGGGGACACAGGAGATGCTGCAGAGGATCCTGGAATGGTTCAGGCTAGAAGGGACCTCAAAGACCTTGAAGGGACATTAAGGATTATTTAGTTCCACACTCTTTGCATTTAAACATTTAAGCAGCCCCATTTCACTTAAGCTTTTTTTAATACATTACTTGATGGGTTTATTTCTATTCAGTCTTTTCACCAGCTTAAAAATTCCTCGCTCCTTTGCCAAGACCTTGAGAGATCATTACCTTTGACTCAGAAAACCTTTCCAAAACCCTTTTCTTGGCACAGGATACAAAAGATCTCACGGAGCTCTGCAGCAAGGCGGGGGCTGCCCTTTGAAGCACCTGGCTATTTCTGGTCAACACAAAGTTCAACTCAAGCAACCCCAGGAAGCCTTTTTAAGAGGTCTACAAAGAAATGTGAATTTCCTGAAGTGTGCTAGGAAACGTGAGTCCCTGCCCAGCCTGAGAGGGAAGAGCTGGTTCCCTGCTGGCCTGGGATTGAGGGTCAGAGCTGTTCCCCCTTTTGGTGCCTTCACTCTCTGCCTGTGCAGGGCTTGAAGGGATTTCTAAAAAGGCAAAGTCCTAAAGCAGAAGTCACCTGTGCCAGGGCCTCCCCACCATCACAGGGAACAGTTCCTAATATCCATCCATCCCTGCCCTCTTGCAGTGGGAGCCATTCCCTGTGTCCTGTCCCTCCATCCCTTGTCCCCAGTTCCTCTCCAGCTCTCCTGGAGCCCCTCCAGGCCCCGCCAGGGGCTCTGAGCTGTCCCTGGAGCCTTCTCCTCTCCAGGGGAACATTCCCAGCTCTCCCAGCCTGGCTCCAGCCCTGGAGCAGCTCCGTGGATTCCCCTGGGCTCTCCCCAGCAGCTCCAGGTCCTGCTGTGTCCCCAGGGCTGGGGCAGCTCTGCAGGTGAGGTCTCACCTGGGCACAGGGGCAGGATCCCCTCCCTGCTGCCCACGCTGGGGCTCAGCCCAGGGCGCTTGGCTGATCCTGTTCCAGCTCTCCCTGACCCATTTCCATCCCTCACTCCAGACTCTGGTGCTGCAGGACATCCCAGTGCCTTTTTAAACACTGCTGTGCCATCAGTTATCTCTTCCCACAGCCTTTTCCCAGGGATCTGTGATTTGTTGAGGACAGCAGACAAACAAACTCACGAGGTCTGCAGCCCCCGGAGCTCCCTGGCCCCTTTTTAATGAGCTCAGACACAAACTCTGTGCTCCTGCTGCTCCAGAAACGGGCACCAGTTGCTCTTTGCCGTCCTCCCAGTTCCAGAGGGAATAGAAAGCGTTTCATTATCACAGTCAGACGGGAATAAATCATCCTGCCCCTTCCCTGCCGAGGGGAGCACTCCCTGCCAGCCCCTGTGCCTGGAGCAGCCCAGAGGCTCTGCTGGGGCTGTCCATTCCCTGCCCACCCTGCCAGCCCTCTCTGCTGGCACACGGAGCTCCCCTGACCCCTGGGGCTGAATTCCCAGCTGTGCACTTGCACGTTTCCCTTTTTTTCTTTTTTTTTCTTTTTTTTTTTTTTTTAATCATTTGGTGATTTTTCCTTCTCTCCTGCAGCCTGGTTCAGATTTGGGTTCACTCTCAAATCAGAGTTCCCTTCTGTCCCTGTAGTGCTTGTGACAGATTTCCAGAGGCAGGGAGAGGGATGCACAGTGAGGGCCCTGCTTTGGATTTCTGGATGAGGAGATCTGCTGGGAACGACCAAGTGCTCTGGAACTGGAGCCCCTGGGATCTGCCTCAGCCCCACAGGGCAGCCGTGATTCCAGCCTGGAGCCTTCCCTGGACACCATTCCTGCTCCTGGCCTGCCCTCGTTCCTTGCCTTGGCCTGCAGCATCTCAGAATATCCTGAGCTGGAAGAAATCCGTGTGGATCCTCCAGTCCTGCACAGGGCGATGGAAAACCAGGAGTGAGTGCCCAGCTCCATCCCAGGAACCCTCACCTGCATGGCTTGAGCTGTACTGGGACCAGTTCTTGGAGCTGCAATCTTGGGATCACAGAGATCACCGTTACTCACTAATCACTATTATTTCAATGTAAATTCATTAATGAAGGGCTATAATTCATTTGTGCATTTCCTCCTTTCGCACTGAGGGAGTTCAGTGCATAAGTGCATTAATCTTCCCAAGAAAAGAACTTTTTGTGTTTGATCACCACTGCAAAGAGCAAATGGGGCAGGAAAATATCAGAAACCAGAGCCTGGCGAGATTTTTGTCAAACCTAAAAACCATCAATTTTTAGGAAGAGAGCATTCCATGGGAGATGAATATTTCGGTGCTGTTAGGGAGGAAGGAAACTCCTGGGATTATTGCTTTGGAATCACCTCTGCTCCTTGCTGGCAAAGGAAGGCAGAACAGCTGGAGAGGAGCAGGAGATTCCACTGTCGAGTTGTTTGGGGGTTTTAAGTAGATGGGAGCTGTAGCTGTCTCTCCAACTCTGTACTAAACCTAAATTTCCTTCAATAAAACACTGAAAATTTCCTTCTCCATTTAGCAAAAAAAAACCCCACCACAAACAAGACAGGATTTTATATTCTTGGTTTTGTTGCCAGTCTAAAAATAAAAAAACCAAAGGTGGATTAAATGTACCTACCCCAAGGAACAAGGATTTTATTTTAAGCCTCTCTACACCATCAAGCAGAAAAAGAAATGTCTCTTTCCTTTCCAGATAATTCCTAATTAATAAAGTTATATTTATTACATGCAATTAAAAATATAACCTCAGGGCATGAGCAACAATAGAGATATTCAGGCTGAGAGTTACTTATCAAAATTATTTTCATTGCTATTTTTCCCAAGCACTCTGTGGATGAAAATTCATTTCTGGAAGCTACATTATCCTGTTTGATTAAAATAGTGTTTTCTAATTAAATTAATTTAACAAAGGCAAAAAATGATGTTGGGATGCTCCACATCTGAGAATAAAGCTAATTGAACCGAATCAGCTCCTCTGCAATGGAAGCAGCTCTGATCTAATCTCATTAAAAAAGGAAGAGGCCCTACTTAATAATTTTATTTATAATATAATTACCAATTGTGATGTTGGTGCTTCCCAAGGATTTTTCCTGGGATCCTGAAGTGGGGAATTAAATAAAAGTGGCACCCAGCACTGAGGGAAATGAGATTGAATGAAATTTCAGCCCCAGCACCTCCTGCCCGGGCTGGGGCTTGGCCAAGGCTGGCCCCAACCTTGGAGGCCTTGTCCAACCTCAAAGATTCCATGGTCAGCTCCTCACCTCTTCCAGCCTCTCCCTGCCACCCCTGCCATTAAATCCCAAGGGACATAATCTGGAGATTCCTCATCCCCATCCCAGCATTTCCCACAGGGAACATTAACCCCGTCAGCCCCGCTGAGCTGTGAGGAGCCAAACTGGGATTCCTGCAGGACAAACTCAGGGTGGAGAGGGACTGGGGGAATGGAGGGGACCTTGGGGTCTGGGAAATGAGGGGACTTTAGGGTTTGGGGTACTGAGAGGACTTTGGGATTTGGGGAACTGAGGGGACTTTGGGGTCTGAAGGACTGAAAGAATTTTGGGGTTTGGGCCACTGAGGGAACTTTGGGGTCTGGGATGCTGGGGGAAATTTAGGATCTGGGCCACTGAGGGGGATTCTGGGGTCTCTGCACTGGTGCATCACTAAAAGGGACCCAAAGCCCCGACCTCCAGCCCAGGTTATTAACCATTGCAATTAACACACGTGATTGAGGCTCTCAGTTAAACACAGGTTGTTGCACATTTCAGCGGGGCCTGGGAAGGAACAAACCCCACAGGGCTGGAGGCTGTGGGGAGGAAGGGGCAGCTCAGCCCCAGCTGGGAGCTCAGCTGGGCACACCACTGATCCAAAGGAAAGGTTAATTGCAAAAGCTAATTAAACATTCCAGTGTGAGAGAGGGGGGCTGAGGGCACTCCTGGAGGGGAGGATGCTCAGGGAGCTCCTGGCTCCGAGTGTGACCCCGTGTCCCTGCCAGGGGAGCACCAGCACCGGGGTCCAGCCCAGTGCTGCAAACCCTGGGGGTGTGGAGAGAGACAGGAGGAGGTTTGGGAAGAAATCCCAGAATGGTTTGGGTTGGAAGGAACCTTAAATCCCACCCAGTGCCACCCCTGCCATGGCAGGGACACCTCCCACTGTCCCAGGGTATCCAATCCCAATGTCCAGCCTGGCCTTGGGCACTGCCAGGGATTTGGGCAAGAATCCCAGGAGCTCCTGCACCTGTCAGAGCTGCAGGACTCTGGGGCTCTGCAGTGCTTGGGAGTCACAGGGGACACCTGTGTGGTGGGAAGGGTCCCCAAGGCCGTGGGGTCACGTAGGGAATGCAGCAAGCTGGAGCCTGATGGGATTTTTCTCTCCTTTAAAACAAATAGAAGTTTTAAGGAAGACAGCATTCAGTGGGAGATGAATATCGTGGCATCATTAGGAAGAAACTCAGCCTGAGGAGGGGAACAGGGCTTGCTGTGAGAGGAAAAGAAGAAAATTCCTTTCTTCCCTTTTATTTTTAATACATTTGTCACCTCAAACCCCATGAGAGCAATTGTCGACAGCAATCCAAACTCAAAAGTGGACTTTTTTTCTTAAAAGCCATTCTCTCATTAAAATAGGAATTAATTCAGGGGAGTTTATGGCTGGGCTCAAGCTGAAGCTCCTTCTGGCTCCGTTATTGACTGATCAGCTGCGTGTGGAGCCGCAGGACTGAGGGGTTGAACTCCTTGCAATAAATATTGAAGGCTATTTACATGGAAAAGGGAATCACAATTTCACTGCTTTGTGTTATATAAGCAAGGTCTGAAATGAAATTACTGCTCCTGGAGATGAAAGAAGTTAAAATCTGCTCGTGTTTTTTACCCTTAGGTTTAAAAGGCAAATAAATATGTAAACAAATAAATCAAGAATATTAAATCTCGTCTAATCGGCTTTAACCACAAAATCTACAAAGATGCTTCTTATTCTGCGGCTGAAGGAGTTGGGAACGTGAATCCTTCCCATGGAAAGCTTTTCTGCTCAGATATCTGTCAGAACCTGAATTGAATTAGTGCCAGCAAAGCCAACTTTTTTTTTTAAATCTGGATTATGAACTATAATGTCCTAAAAGTCCCTTAATGTGATACCAAGCCCTAATTTGCCCATTTTCTGGAAAGTAACCAAGACGTGAGCATGGCTGTGGTTCTTTATGTCACTTTATAACAGCCAGAAAGAATTCCAGCCCCTCCTGTCCTTCCTCAGCCTCTCCAGGCGGGGCTGGAGCCGAGCACGGATCTCACCTGTGTGCAGTGACCTGGGAATGCTCTGATGGAGCAGGAGTGGCAGCCCGGCCTTTCCTGCCTGCTCAGACCTGTCCCAGGATGGTTTAGGAGGGTTTGACAGGCGCAGCCTTTAGGCTGAGCCCAAAGCAGCCTCGGCCACGGCTCCGTGCTTTTGTGTCTCCTCTCCAGGGCTGCCCGTGGAAATTCGGATATAAATATTCCCGAGGGCGCTTCTTGCCTCGCCAGCAGCCCGAGGTGATTAACGCGGGGCTCATTGTGCCAGCCCAGCCTTGCCAGCGCCTGCAGCTCCGCCGCTCCCTCCGTCCCCCTGGGGCAGGGACCTGCGGCTGTCCCCGGCCCGACCAACCCCAAAATTGGCCACAGCCGCCGTTTCCTCCTCCTCAGTGCCAGGAGCGCCCCTGAACTCACTCTGCCTTCGTGCTCTGCTTCCAAACCCCTTCCCAGCCTTCACCAGCCCCGGGATTTGCTGCTGCAGCCTCCTCCCGGCTCTGTGCTCCTCTCCCCATCCCACCCACCGTGTTCCCTGCTCACGGCAGGGGCTGGAATGAGATGGGATTTCAGGTCCCTTCCAGGCTGCGATTCCATGAAAACTCCACCCCCTCTCTCCTGACCGCATCCCGCTGGAGATGGATCTCCCTGCTGTCCCCTTTCCCTGCAGGAATCAAACACATTTTAGATTATTCCTCCCTTACCCTTCCCAACAAGCCCAGCTCGGGTTTGTACCTTCAGACTGAGAGGGATTTCTCTTTCCAAATCAGCTGTGGGTCCCTGGTGGATAAAACTGGCACTGAGAGATAAAGGAAACAATGGGAAAGATTCCACTGATTGATGACTGGAAAAAAGGAATTTGCCTTTACAAACAAACTGTAGGTTTGCTGAGAAATGAAATTGGATATTGAAAGGTGAAAAAAACAATGAGGAAAAACCATAAATTCTATAAGAATTAAAAATTAAAATGGAGGGTTACACATTAGAGTGGAATCTCAGGTATCAGGTGTTGGGGCAGTCTGTGTTTCTCAAGTCCCTCAGCCAGTGGGGAAAGGGAAATGCAGCTGGCAATTGGGATAAAAAGGAGGCTGTGTCCCCCAGAAATTGGAGAGACCCCAGGGGAATGCCCCATGGCCTCTGCCTTTATTGGAATAAAGGGCTCCTGTGTCTCTTTTTTGGACATAAACCTCTGGTGTTTGTGGATTCATTTTCCTGATGGATGTTCCTCTCTACAACCCTACAAAAGCAAGGGATGTAAATGGCTGCTCCCATCAAACAAGCAGGAATTCATTAATTCATGGCCTGCTCACCAAAAGACCAGTCTGAAAACCACTGACA
Organism: Thryothorus ludovicianus; assembly: GCA_013397245.1. NCBI lineage: Eukaryota > Metazoa > Chordata > Aves > Passeriformes > Certhiidae > Thryothorus > Thryothorus ludovicianus. The sequence continues at coordinate 14,385 of VZTB01008698.1, read as the reverse complement.
CCCCCCTGTTCCCCTCTGGACCAGCATTCCCAGGGCCACAGGGAGTCCCCAGCCCTGGAAGTGCTCACCTGGAGCAGCACAGGCTCTCAGGGCTGACTCCCAGCAGACAGGGTGCTGTGAGTCCAAAGGAATAACCAGGTTGGTTATTCCTCACCGACATCCAACCTGCTCCTGTGAGCTTTTCTGAATCAGGTTTTCCCAAGCTGCAGCCCCTTGGGAAAGCTCCCTGTCCCTCTGGAGAGTCCCACACTGGCTCAGTTACCCTTGGAACTTGGAACTCTTTATCCCTCAATTTCTCCACCCCCAGCGGGAGACCTTTGGCTGGAGTGGGGATGAGCAAACATTGCTGGAGTGTTTTAGGACAGGGATTATTTCCCAACAGACCTTCCCTTGCCTTTCCTCAAGCTCTGCATTTGCTATTCCAACGCTCTTGCTTTCTGTGGAGAGAATCCTCCTCTTAATAAACTCTCTGCTCAGGCTGGGCCACTCCACATCCAGGCAATTCCTGCTCCTGCTTTTTCCTTCGTGAGCCAGCAGAGAGGCAAAATTCTCAGGGAAAGTGAATAAAACATTGTTCTCTTTCCAGCAGCATCTCCTGCTCCAGGTTCCCACAAATCCTTCCTCATCCGAGTGCTGTGCCCCTGATTCCCTCGGCTCTGCTCCTGCCATTTTCTCCAATTTTGCACTTCTGTTGTTTCATTTCCTGGCTTTTCAATCCTCCCAGGAGGCTGCTGAAGCTCCTGGGATGGACATCTGAGCTGAACTGCCTGGATGGGCTGGGGAGGGGAAGCTCTTCCCAGATGACAAATTCCAGATATTGATAGTAAACCTTTCCCTCTCTGGGCATTAAACCTCTCCAGCTTCCCAGTGAATTCCAAATCAGAAAGTTATGAATACAGATATGAGTTTTCAATAAGTGTCAAATATGGTTCCCATAAACCCTGACCACTGGACCACTGTATTTTGGGAGAAAAGAAAGATCAAATCACTTTTCTGAAGCTTCTTTGACCTTCAGCCACGCACAGTGAGATATAAAACTGGTATTTCACTTCTGCCTTGAAAGAACCACATGAAATTATTAAGCTCTATGAAAATCTTGTCTTTGGCAATCGTCAGGATAAAATAGAAATTCAAATAGAAAAATAGACAGTCACATACTACAGGCAATTTTCACACAGTATTTACGTGGCACAAAGTTCATAAAATCATGTAGCAAGCATTTTGTTGTCACGCTGAGCTCCAGGTGATGGAGATAAAACAATTCAAGCAGCAGCTCTGCACTCTGGCATAAATTAGTTAAAATAATTTGCCTCCATGCACTGCAATACATGAGCATTGAATAGAAAGCTCCATTAAAAATTTATATAGTATTTCCTGGCTGAGCTTTAGGTGAATTACAATCATATCAGGAGATCCTTCCCGATAACGCCGTGATGCAAACTCGGGCTGGCTCATCGGGCACGTGGAGAGCCCAGAGCTCCGTGATTACTGCAGTGCTCAGGAGCTGCTGCTTCCCATCACATCCTTTGGATAAATGCAGGCTCTGGAACGCGGATGTGATTTCCAGGGCCGGGGCTGTGGGTGGACATCCACTAAAATATTCATGATTTACGTGTTAGCAGCTCCAATTAATTACCATCCATAATTAATCTGCCCTGCGGAAAGCAGCTATTCCATAAGCACGGGCTCTATTGGACATGCCCCCGTAATTTGTGGGGTCGGTTTTGTTTATGTGGCAGTCAGGAGCACAGAACAGAGCTCGTCCTACGGAGCAATTCCTGCTCAGCCTGCGGGGTCTGCCCTGGGATCAGCGCCCGAGCCCACAGCTCCTGCACCAACAGCGCCCCACCCTCTCCCTGATCCCAGCTCCAGCACTCCGGGCCTGTTCCCACAGGGAACGGATCCCGTTAGAGACAGGGAGCTGTGGAGACAGGGATGGGCAGCTGGATCCCACAGCTGGGACAGCCAGATCCCACAGCTGGATCCCACAGCTGGGTCCTGCAGCTGGGACAGCCAAATCCCACAGCTGAGGGGTGGCTGCAAAGCCAAATTCTCCTTGGCAGGGCTGGGAGCAGGAGCCACAGTCTGGGAGGCTTCCTCCAAGATTTTGGGGTGGGCACCTGTGGAAGAGGCACCCAGAGGTGGGGCCACCTCCATCCCTGGGGACTTCCAAACTCATCCAGACGAAGCCACGGCTGACCCGCCCTGGCGCAGGTGGCGTTTTTGTGGGGTGACCCCCGGCAGTCCCTTCCAGTCCGTATTTCTGTCATTCCCTGCTGCTCGTTCCAGACGTGGAGGTTTCCAAGCGATCCTGTCCTACAGAAGTTTTATTCCAGCGCGTTGAGCTTTATCTGCCTCTAGGGCGAGAGCTGCGGCTTTGCCTGCTGTAAATAACTCCCAGCATCTGCAAATGCCCCACCTCATTACCCACCTCCTTCCCCGCTAATTAGCAGCAACAGTCCCGGGGCGGAAATGTCCGGATAGCCCCGATAACCTCCGCCACAGTCGAACGGGCATTTATTCCCTCTCTGTGTCCCGGGAGCGCCGGGGACAGTCTGGGAGTGCCAGTGGGACGTGCCAGGGGCAGCTCTCCGTGCCTGCCCGCTCCAGGCAGGAACGGGCTGGGATTCCATGTGGGAAAACGGCTCCACACAGCAGCGCTGGCTCTGCCTGGGCTCCCGGGGGAGGCTGTGAGATCCCCGCTGCTGATGGCTCCGCTGGGCTCATCCCCCGCATTCCAGGAGCTTTTGGGATGTTTTCCTCACTCCTCCTATCGCTCTGCTTGTGCTGTGTGCCACTGACTGGGAAAGGAGTTAAAAATAAAGCTGTGTTATTAAGCAGGAGGAAAACACTCATTTAAGTGCTATTTATACGCCTGGAAATGCTTCACCAGCTCCAGCTCCAGCTGGTCACCCCGGGAGGGAGGAACACAGCAACTCCTAAATGTTATTTACGCATGGCCACGGCTCTGGTGCCATCGGGGATCCCCTTCTCTGCTCCGAGGGGAAGAAACTGAGGAAACACAATCCAGGATCACACATGGGCTCCTTGTGTGGCAATTGTGGAGGCCAAACTCCTCAGAATCCTGGAATGATTGGGAGGGGAAAGCCCTCCCAGCCCATTGGGGGGTCCAACCTGTGCCCGATGCCCACCCTGTGCCCAGAGCTCTGAGTGCCACCCCCAGGGGACACCTCCAGGGATGGGCACTCCAACCCTCCCTGGGCACTGCCAAGGCCTGAGCCCCCTTTCCATGGGGAAATTCCTGCTGCTGCCCACCCTGAGCCTGCCCTGGCCCAGCCTGAGGCCGTTCCCTCTGCTCCTGTCCCTGTTCCTGGCAGCAGATCCCAAATCCCCCCGGCTGTCCCCTCCTGGCAGGAGCTGTGCAGAGCCACAAGGGCCCCCTGAGCCTCCTTTGCTCCAGCCTGAGCCCCTTCCCAGCTCCCTCAGGGATTCTCCAGCCCCTTCCCAGCTCCCTCAGGGATTCTCCAGCCCCTTCCCAGCTCCCTCAGGGATTCTCCAGCCCCTTCCCAGCTCCCTCAGGGATTCTCCAGCCCCTTCCCAGCTCCCTCAGGGATTCTCCAGCCCCTTCCCAGCTCCCTCAGCTTCTCCTCACAAGACTCTTCTACAGATCCTAAGGGAAAAGGCTTCTGGTGTCTAATGCTGGATGAAATCACCCTAAAATCAGCAGCATTAGTGTCAAAGAATCAGGGAGTAGATTAGGTTGAAAAAGGCCTCCAAAATCATCAAGTCCAACCACCAAGCCAGCCCTAAGCCGTGTCCTCGATGCCACATCCGTGTGGTTTTTAAGCACCTCGAGGGATGACAGCTCTGACTCCACCACTGCCCCGGGCAGTCTGTGGGAGGAACTGACAACTCTTTGAGTGAAGAAAATCTTCCTCCTCTCTAATGCAAACCTCAAAGGCCATTAACCTTACTGTCACGGTGACGGTGGCTGCCACAAAATTCTCAGGTCCCTGACTTCAGGGCAAATTCGGTGAGAACAGAGGAGGAGGAACGATGGATCAGCCCGAAAATAACTCCTGGATGGGCAGGGACAACTCCCACCGTCCCACGGTGTCCAGGCCCAGTGTCCAGCCTGGCGTGGGGCACTGCCAGGGATCCAGGGACAGCCACAGATCTCTGGGAATGCAGGTTTAGGACTCTCGGGAAGGTCCCCGCGGTTGCGGAGATCAGCACCACGGAGAGCAGCACCGCCAGCAGAGCCGGGCTCAGCCGCCCTTCCCAAAACTGCGCAGCGCCCCAAGGCGGCCCTGCCTTTTCCTGGGACTGTGATTCCTTACGTTTTAAGGGGTTTTGTTCTGCTTTGGGGTGCAGCTTTTAGTTTTCTATTAAAGGTTACCAGGATCTTTTCACGGGGTGGTGAAGACAAAACAATCCCATTCCAGCTGGGACTCCGGGACAATCCCTGCAAACTCCAGGCCCAAAGCATGAACAACGTGAAAAAGGAGGGCAGGGAATCAGGGAGGATGAAACTCCATAATTTGAGGCTGTTAATTGGACTG
>VZTB01008689.1:0-12478 GCA_013397245.1 Thryothorus ludovicianus | reverse complement strand
ACCCCCCTGTGCCAGCCCTGACTCCCCCACGGGGCTTTTACAGGGATTTCCTTAGAGGGGTGCAAACAGCCAGGGCCTCCCTCCAGGGCTGGTGAGGAACAGCCCAAGGCAGCAGCCCCACTGCAGAATTTAAAATCCCAACACTTATTAGGACTCTGCTTGTTCCCTCTCTGCTACCCCACTAAACCCTCCCATTTCTGTCCTCTCTGGAGTGTGACAGACATGGGGACACTGGCACCATCTGTGTCACCTCTGAGCACATTGTCATGCCCTTGGAGCTGCACCCACAGCGCCTGGAGCCACAGCTGCTTCCTGGACACCCTTATTTATCTCCCACGAGAAAAATAAATTTATCTCCCTTTATTTCTGTCTCTTTTTTAAAATTATTATTCCTGGAAAGACCTCTGTGAGTACAGGGTAGAAATGTAGGAATAGCTCTGCCTTACCCTGTGGTCCCTACCCTGGAACTGTCATGCAAAACAGTTAAAAATCACAAGGGTCCATTTTAGTCCATTCCCTGCATCTGGAGCAGTCTGGGAGCATCATAAGTGTTCCTGGAATTTTCACAAACTGCTTTTAACCCCAAAATATTCCACAGTACCATGCACCATCCATCTGCCCATCTGCTCAGCACCTTACCCAACCCAGCTGCCATTCCAGCTGCACAGATTTGCCCATCCCTAAACCTTGCAAGAAAATGACCTTGATGGAAAACCAACCAGAACTAAGGCATTGAACCTAAGCAGTTCTACACCAAAACTCTTTGTGCTGCTCCTTCAGGATGGAAGGTTTTTTGAGGGGAGGATGTAAATCAGCCAAGGCATTTTGTGTCTCTGGTCACATCCAAAATCACAAATGTAATTTATTTTCAGACCTGAGGTTTGGCTATTGCTCAAATTTCTCATAATCATGTCTCAGTGCTGACAGGCTGGAGCCTAAGCACAGAGCTGGGAGTGCAACCAGCTCCATTTAAAATCCACCTGCAAGGAAAGGAGGGAACAGTATCACATCCAGTATTTATTTATTATCATTTTTAATTAGGTTTTACTTCTTGTTTGGGTTTATTTTGTTCAGTTTTATATACAGGGGAAGTGTCAGCTCCCCTCTCTCGTTTGCCCTTCTCTGAGCATCAGCAGCTCTGCTTTGGTGGTTTTCCAAACCCCGTTGGGGAAAGGATGCACTTGGCAGTTTGTGACAAAAAGAGTTCATTGGACTTTTCATGGGAACAGACAAAACCAACTGGCTCTGGAATGGACAGAACCCAGACATCCATCAGTTCTTTTCCCAAATAATTGTTCATGCTCACAATTTCCTGCAATGCTGGGAGAATTTCAAGTCTGCAGGCAATAGAAGGAAAAAGAGAAGTTAAAATACAGTTAAAATTTGGTGTCTTTCTTCACCTGGGAAACTTTTCAAGCTGTTTCAAGAGATCTTCTGTGCCAAGTTATTTGGGATGATGCCTCTGGGTGCAATTATAGCAACATGGGGCCCAAAAGCAGCATCTCCCCAAAAGTAGTATCTCCCCTCCCCATCCCAGCTGTGCTCTTCCTCATCCAGCTGGATGATGCCCTATGGACATCACACCTCAGTTCTGTGTCACCTCCCAAACATCAATCCCTGGGACCAGCTTCTGCACTATCCCAAGCTGGAAAAATGCCTGAGCAGGATGGATTTTGCATCAGTCACCCCTGAAAGTCCAGAGATGGACCATCTCTGCTACACAACCCCAATATTGGCGGCACAAGAAAAAGCCGTGATGGGAAAAGCAAGGAGCAAGCAAGGACGACATCCCAGCACAGCTGGATCCTCTCAGCATCTCCCTCTCCTTCCCTATTTATGGCTGGAGCTGAATCCTCCTTGTTCATCTCCTTGGCAGAGGATCAGAACGCATCAATTCTCCATTCACCACCCAGCGTTGTGTTTCTTCCTATACATTTTTTCTTAATTATGTGACAATGAAACAATTTAAATGGGGATTAAAAAAAATCAAAGATGCAAGAAACAGCCATCAGTGTGTTTAAAAAATAAAACCCCTGTGGGTATCCCAACCCACCAGCCTCATCCCCGTGTGGAGCCTGGAGCATGGGGCACGTGTTTTGAGGTGAGGAATTCAATAGTTTATGGGATTGTCCAGTTCCATCAGAGGTGTTAAATGAGGGATTCAGGGATAAACCCAGGATTATGTAAAGCAGGTCTTAAAGGACAATGTGTTTTCCATTCAAAGATTCAGGCATGTCTAATAAAAAGTGATTGATGTCAGAGCAGTGGGGCTCTGTCAGCACTGCTGGGTTTGGGGGGAATGAGGCTCAAAATGGGAAAATGAGCAGCTGAGCTGTTCTTAAGCATTACAAAATGCAGGAGGTGGGAGCCTGCAGTGGACACAGGACAAGGATGGTGGCTGCAGTGATTGGGAAGATTGGGAGAAAGGTCCAGGGACACAGGAGCTCAGTGCTCTGGGGTGGGGGCACACCCTCTGCTGCCTTCCCCCGTGGGGGATTCCAAGCATCCCCTTCTCTGCCCGAACAAGGAAGTTATTTTGCAGCTTGTTGCACAAGCCTTGTCCTTTTGGGGCATCCCAGTGCTGAGATCCCAGCCCAGCCTCCTGACCTGATGCCCTGGAATGGCCACTGAAATGCAACATCAAAATCCCCCCCTAGAAACCCTTCCAGAAATCTCTCCAGCCTCAGCTTTCTTATTTTTTCCTGAGCAAAGCAGACACACCTTCCACTTCTCCATTAAAAAGGGAAAAGGCAATAAATTATTATTCCCTTTAATTAAAAGGTGTGTCAATCTTATAAGCAGTTAATTAATAATTCCACATTAACTTGATTAAGCACTGGGAGAGCTGGAGGCAGCACAGCCCACACAAGGCTCCTGGGGTCAGGCTGAATCTGCCAGGCTCAACTCTTCCTAAACCAGGAGATAAAATCTCTGTCCTCAACAGGATTTAGGGATGAAATCCCAGCAAATGTCACCCTGGTGTCATGAAGGTGCTTGTTCCCACCCTGCATCCTCTCAGGTCTGCAGGAACAAACCCAGCTCAGCAGCAGCACTTTTGCTTTCCAGCCGTGCCCAAGTGTGAACAACTTCAATTAATCAATGACTGTATAAATCATGGTAATATGATAAATCAGAGCTCATTAACAATAACGGGTTAAAGCAGTGGGGAGAAGAGGACATCACTCCTTCCCCCAGCCAGGTGCTGAGGAATCATCTCCTCTTCCTTCTTTGCCCACCCACTCCTAAACCCTCAACTGCAAAGTGGATTTTCATGCAACGCTCCTATAAAAAAGTGCAATTCCAGGATATGAAGCAGTCATTAATCACCCGGAAATTGTGCTTGTTACAGGAGAAATATTAACAAAATAATCATAAATCGTCTGCCAGCCCTGATTTGCGGGTGTACACGTTTGTAAGGGGATGGAGAGGCCTCTCATTTGGCTGCTGTAATTAGTGATTAACCCTTTACCTCGCAGAACAAGGCATGGACACCACCAGTGTCCTCCACCATGGATTGCTCATGCATCCCCCCAACACAAAATATCTGAGGCATTCCTGGCATCCTTGGAAAGCTGCAGGTTTGGAGGTTATTAAAACCCCATTATTTTGCTGCTGTGATTAGATTAAATGGCTGGTTGAAATGTCCATGCTGGAGGGAGCTGGGGAGGCCCCTTCCTGCCCGGAGGTGGAGATGCTGCCAGGACCTGGATGTGCCCAGGATCCCACCAAACCAACCAGGTGAGAAAAGGTTATTTTGTCCTCTGACTCTGCTGTCCTTGCGGTGCCATCACATGGGAGACTTTTACATCCACCTACAAGTAACCTCAAGGCTCCTTTTGAACTGAAGAAGCCGGTGAGAAAAGTTCTTCTCTCTCTCCCATGCTGTCACAGGAGGCTCTACTTCTCTTGTCCCCCTCTCATCTAATCAGTTCTAATTGGAAGAATAAATGAGACCTTTCCTTCAAAATAATTAAACAAAACATTGAATTAAATTACTATCAGGAATTTTTTCTCACCACTTGTGTCAGGCATTTGTTATTTTAAATAATCACCTGATGGACACTTCCCTGCGGATCCCCCTGCTTGAGAGTGTGTCCATCCTGGACAGGGCAGCTGGAAGGCACTGGGTAATAAAGCAGAGAAAAGGGACTTTTCTCCCCAAAATCACATCATCATGGAATGGTTTGATTTGGAAGGGCGCTTAAAGCTCATCCCATCCCACCTCTGCCATGGGTAGGGGCACCTTCCACCGTCCCAGGCTGCTCCAGCCCCGGTGTCCAGCCTGGCCTGGGACACTGCCGGGGATCCAGGGCTGTCTCACAACGGTGACCCTGGCGGTAATTTCCAATCCACACGATTCCAGGATCCATGCGAACCAAGGTGCTCCTGTACCCATCACCGATGCCCCTCGCACAGAGAGCTTAGCCGCGCCGACACGGACAGAGGTAGATCATTTTAGGGCGTTCCGGGGACAATGCAGCAGAAAACGGGCCCGGGAGCGTTCGAGGCCCGAGCCGCCCTCAGCGCCGCCCGGGAACGGGGCCGCCTTAAGAGGGGGCGGGATCGGGGGCGGGGCCAAGGTGCAGCGTCACCGCGGCAGCGCCGGNTGCGAACCAAGGTGCTCCTGTACCCATCACCGATGCCCCTCGCACAGAGAGCTTAGCCGCGCCGACACGGACAGAGGTAGATCATTTTAGGGCGTTCCGGGGACAATGCAGCAGAAAACGGGCCCGGGAGCGTTCGAGGCCCGAGCCGCCCTCAGCGCCGCCCGGGAACGGNTCCAGCCTGGCCTGGGACACTGCCGGGGATCCAGGGCTGTCTCACAACGGTGACCCTGGCGGTAATTTCCAATCCACACGATTCCAGGATCCATGCGAACCAAGGTGCTCCTGTACCCATCACCGATGCCCCTCGCACAGAGAGNTAGCCGAGGAGCGCCGAGCTCTACCGAGGTCAGCCGAGCGGAGCCGAGGTCGGCCGAGCGGAGGCGAATGCAGCGGGCGGCAGCGCGGGTGCTGCGCGGGGCGCGGACCCCCCGAGAGTTGACCCCCCCGGTTCGGACCCTCGGAGCGCTGACCCCCCCGGTTCGGACCCTCCGAGCGCTGACCCCCCCGGTTCGGACCCTCCGAGCGCTGACCCCCCCGGTTCGGACTCCGCCGGTGCGGGCGCGATCGGCCGCGGCGGAGAGCGCTCCGCTCGGGCTGCTCTATGAGCGGCATGGGGAGCCCGCAGCCGTCGTGCAGTAAGGGGGGGACACTGGGGTGCATTGCACGGGGGTGCAGGAATGGGGGGGTGAGTTTGGGGGGGCACTGCAGGGAGAGGGTGCAGGTGTAGGCCGAGGCTGGGGGGGCACCGTTGGGCAGACGTGTGGAGTGGGGGCTGGCACAGGGGTGCAGGTGAGGGTTTGGGTCGCTGCAGGGCTGTTTTGGGGGTGCAGCGCAGGGGAATCAGGATTTGCCCAAGTATCGAAGGTGGGAATGGAGTGCAGCTCCCTGTGGGACCCCCAAACATGCAGGGGGACAACCTGGGATGCCCCAGTGTTTTCCTGGTGCCACGGTCTCACAGGTAGGTGATGCCTCCATATCCTCCACCCTTCTGCTGCTGCTCCTTCAGTTTGCTTTAAACCTCATGGTTTATTTCATAAAGCCCATTCTTGCTTCATTTGGGGTACGACAGGGAGGTCTGAGCCCCAGCATCGCTGCACCCCAACTTATCCTGAGTTGCATCCCATTAATGGGTATCTTTGACATAACAATTTAGGGACCAAAGCATCACAAGCATTTTTTTGGGACAGCTGCTGATGCTCAGCATCAAAAATTCTGGAATGAAGAAAGTCATAGTTTAGTGGAGTTCAAGCTTCTTTTTCAAGAGAGTAGACTTTGAGGTCTTGCTGTCCCTCTTGAACCAGCTCAGTTCGCCCTGATACATTATCTAGGTGCATCCAGACACCAACCAACTCCCTGGTTGTTTGGAGGAGGACTGTTGCTTTTCCAAATTATCATTTGGTTGTGCAATGGTGCTTGCCACCACTGCCATTTCCTGAGATTTGCTGTTACCACCCCATTGCTTGTGCAAGACCACTCTTGCTTTGTGCTTTGTGACTTCTCCTTTTTCACAGATTTCCAGAAGTATCTCAGGTTCCCATAAGCTGAAGCAGGGCAGGACGAGCTGTAAAATCCCCAGCCAAAACTGTGGCTTTTTTACACAACCTGCTGAGTTTGTTAAGTTTAGTGAGCAACACTGGGCTTGGCAACACGGGATTGTTTTGGGTGGTTGGCTTTTAGCAACCTCCTCCAAAAATCTGTCCTTCCATCTAACAGAAATCTGATTTTTTAATAGGATGGGGCATATGGTGCTGTTAATTTAGAGGGCACGTGTAGATAATACAGACACCCTCCAGCTTCAGCCATAGCACAGAAGGCATCACCAAACTGATGTTAATGCCCTTTGTGTCTCCCTGTTCAGACTGAAGCATGTGGAAGTGCCAAAGCTGGGGGACTGCGATGTCTACGTCAAGATGCTGGCAGCCCCCATCAATCCTGCTGACATCAACATGATCCAAGGTAACATGCTGGATTAATACTTTGCACATCAGTTCTTGCAGGATGCTTGCTCCAAGTTGGAAGGGACCCACGAGGATCATCAAACCCAGCTTTGTGTTGGAGGGTTCAGAGATGGCTCGTGGTGCGGGGGTGTTGGGGCATGAGAGGGTCTCCAGCTCACCTCCAGCTTCCCAACAGGGACCTACCCCCTGCAGTCGCCGCTGCCGGCCGTGGGAGGGAACGAAGGTGTGGGGCAGGTGCTGGAGGTTGGGCGCTGTGTGACAGCTCTGAAACCTGGGGATTGGGTCATCCCTGCAGACGCCGGCCTCGGTGAGTTCATCCTCGGCACCGCTGGGTCCTTACTCACCCTCCACCTGCAAAGCATCATCCCAGGGGACTTTTGGGGTGCTGGAGCCCCTGAGGGGTGCCCAGGCTTGCCCAGAGAGCAAATCCATGGTCATGCTTCTGTGTGAGCTGCTGTGGGGATTTTGGGGGTTCCAGAGCAAAAGCGTGGCTCTCCAGAGCACTGGCTTTGCAGGGTGTGGACAGAGCCACGAGCCACTCCACTTACAGCAATTACACCTGATGGGATGGGACTCAAAATGGGGAACAAAGCTCCATTAGGGAATGCTGGGCAAGGGAAGCAGGAGTTGGATCCCATTTAGTGCCATGTGAGATCAATTATAATGAGACAGTTGGGATAATTGATGGAGTTATTTCTTACTTGTTTATGTCTTGGTTTATTTTCACCACCTATTTTTATTTTCAATTAATTTATTTTTATTTTATTTTTAATGTATTTTTTTTAAAGCAAGCTCAGTTCCTGCTCCCCAGCCCCAGCATGTGATGCTGCTCATCCTCCATAGACATAGGAAAGCTCTCAGGAAGGATGAGGGTCCCCAGGGAAGGGGCTCCTGTGCACAGGACTTAACATGCACCCTAGAACAACCTGGAATAGGGGCAGTGGCAATGCCATTGCTTATGCCAAACTTAAATTTAGCAATAATCTTCTTTCCTGTAGCATAGACCCTTTATGGGATGTCTGTGCCATTATAAAGCATTGCAGCAATCTGTGTTTCTCTGGAAACAACCACGTTTTGACCCATCAGCTTAGAGCTTCCCTAAAGTCCTGGGATAAAACATTTCACAAGGGCAAGGTTGTGGTGGCCTTTCACTGTAGTTTTCTCTTTAATAATGTTCTGCTGGGAAAGTGTGGGAATTTATTTCCCAACAAATGTCTCCCATGCTTCTCCAAAATGCCAATGGCCTGATATTTGCTGTTTGTGGTTTAGTGTCACAGCTTGTTCTTTGCCTATTTCTTCTTTAAAGGCTTTTTGCTAAATGAGAGAAGGAAAATGGTGGAGTTAAGGGTCAGATGGGGTATTTTAAGCATAAAAACACTGTAAATAGATGATAGAAGGTTAAATTGGATATAAGCGTAGAGGGAGTAAAGCTGACTGAATTGGCTTGGAATATATGGGCTCATCCATAGGGGAGGATGAGGATGCCCAGGGAGCCCCAGTTCCATTATCTCTCTGGGAAATTATTAGGTTTGGCAGGCAGCGAGGAATCCATTCCTTGCCTCTTGGAGCATTTTGACTCTATTTATTTATAAGGAAACCCATTCCATAATTCCTTGTCCAGGGTGTAGCTGGTTGCCAGCGTGCAAGGGTACGATGTGAGCTGATGGTTTTCCTTTGCTTTCCCCCCTGCTCTGGGTGTGGCCAGGGACGTGGCGGACGCAGGGAGTGTTCCCTGAGCAGATGCTGCTGAAGGTGCCCAGTGACATCCCGGTGCTCTGTGCTGCCACTCTGAGTGTCAACCCCTGCACAGCGTTCCGTATGCTGGCCGACTTCGAAAGCCTGGCACCCGGTACGGCCCTGCCATGAGGGAGCAGTCCCACGTGGATTTCCTGGCTGCCTCTGCAGTGGCAGTCTGGGTTTATTCACCTCCAGGTGACTCTGTCATCCAGAACGGCGCCAACAGCGGTGTGGGCCAGGCTGTCATCCAGATCGCCAGGGCCTCTGGCATCAAGACCATCAACGTGGTACGGGACAGGTGGGTCTCCTGGGGAAGAGCGAGTCTGGGAGCTGCATCTGCTCATCCTGCCCATCCAACCCAGGATTTTCTCCTGTTTGCTCCTCCAAGTTGTCCTCCAGCCTCTTCCCTGTTGTCCCCATGCAGCGCTGAAGCAGAAGGAAGGAGAAGGTGGAATGCTGCTTCCTGGCTCATCTAGTGCTCTTTTTTTAATCTCCTTTTCCTGCCCCAGACCTGATCTCCCAAAGCTGGTGGAGAGGCTGATGGCCTTAGGCGCTGACCATGTCATCACAGAGGAGATGCTGAGAAAGCCTGAGATGAAAGATATATTTAAGGTACCTCAATGCTGATCCCACTGGGGAGATGGTCCAGGGCTGTTGCTGCTGTTCAGCACTGGGGAGAAATGCAGGGATGGTGAGAAGGAAAAATTCCTCTCTAGACCAGGATTTAGCCCCATGAGTGGGAGGGATTTTGCTGCTGCCACAAGGGAAGGATCACTGATTTTGGTTCCAATCAAAGCAGCCTGGGTTTGAAAAAAGCTTTGGGTTTGAAGCAGCCTGGTCTAGCTGAAGGTATCTTCCTGCACTTGGCAGGGGATTGGAATGAGTCCCTTCCAACCACAGCTTTTCCTTAATTCTGGCAGATTTTAGCTCTACTACTGTCTGAAGCCCTCAGATAAAGTTTGAGGTTGATGCAGACGCTTTGTCAAGAACCATGGTTCTGTTCCCTAAAGGAGCCATAAAATTTGGGAACCTTTGTCATAAAAATTTGGGAACCTTTGTCATAAACCCTTGCAGAGCATCCCGAGGCCCCGGCTCGCCCTGAACTGCGTCGGAGGCAAAAGCACCACAGAGATGCTGCGGCATCTGCAGTAAGTTTGGCGTGGTGGTGGTTTGGGCACAAGCCTGGGGACAGAAACTGGCAACAGAGGGTCCTGCTCTGGAGTTTGTTGAACTTTTGGAGAGGGAAGATGAATGGAAAAGTAGTTTTGGATAACAACAGTTATTTAAAGTCTCACACTGCCAGTGGCTGGGGGCAGCTGGGGTCCAGTTGTGAAGGTCCCCCAGGTCCTGGCCAGGTGTAACTGGTGTGCTGAGCTGCAAATTCAGCTAATGATGCATGGAAGCAAGAGGAGAGCCTGGAAAGTGGGATCTGAGGGATAACTGGGGACCCCTGGGTGCAAGGACAGCCCCAGGTGGGCTGGAAATGGCAAAGAAGATGGCAACTCGGAACTGCACTTTTGAGCCCACCTAACCCAATACTCCTTTCCTACTCCAGGCCCAAGGGGACCCTGGTCACCTACGGGGGGATGGCAAAGCAGCCTGTGATGGTGCCTGTGGTGAGTACTGGAGATTCCCCTGTGCTCCACTGTGTGTCCCCATGCCCTCGCACTGTGGNAATTGGCTTGGAATATATGGGCTCATCCATAGGGGAGGATGAGGATGCCCAGGGAGCCCCAGTTCCATTATCTCTCTGGGAAATTATTAGGTTTGGCAGGCAGCGAGGAATCCATTCCTTGCCTCTTGGAGCATTTTGACTCTATTTATTTATAAGGAAACCCATTCCATAATTCCTTGTCCAGGGTGTAGCTGGTTGCCAGCGTGCAAGGGTACGATGTGAGCTGATGGTTTTCCTTTGCTTTCCCCCCTGCTCTGGGTGTGGCCAGGGACGTGGCGGACGCAGGGAGTGTTCCCTGAGCAGATGCTGCTGAAGGTGCCCAGTGACATCCCGGTGCTCTGTGCTGCCACTCTGAGTGTCAACCCCTGCACAGCGTTCCGTATGCTGGCCGACTTCGAGAGCCTGGCACCCGGTACGGCCCTGCCATGAGGGAGCAGTCCCACGTGGATTTCCTGGCTGCCTCTGCAGTGGCAGTCTGGGTTTATTCACCTCCAGGTGACTCTGTCATCCAGAACGGCGCCAACAGCGGTGTGGGCCAGGCTGTCATCCAGATCGCCAGGGCCTCTGGCATCAAGACCATCAACGTGGTACGGGACAGGTGGGTCTCCTGGGGAAGAGCGAGTCTGGGAGCTGCATCTGCTCATCCTGCCCATCCAACCCAGGATTTTCTCCTGTTTGCTCCTCCAAGTTGTCCTCCAGCCTCTTCCCTGTTGTCCCCATGCAGCGCTGAAGCAGAAGGAAGGAGAAGGTGGAATGCTGCTTCCTGGCTCATCTAGTGCTCTTTTTTTAATCTCCTTTTCCTGCCCCAGACCTGATCTCCCAAAGCTGGTGGAGAGGCTGATGGCCTTAGGCGCTGACCATGTCATCACAGAGGAGATGCTGAGAAAGCCTGAGATGAAAGATATATTTAAGGTACCTCAATGCTGATCCCACTGGGGAGATGGTCCAGGGCTGTTGCTGCTGTTCAGCACTGGGGAGAAATGCAGGGATGGTGAGAAGGAAAAATTCCTCTCTAGACCAGGATTTAGCCCCATGAGTGGGAGGGATTTTGCTGCTGCCACAAGGGAAGGATCACTGATTTTGGTTCCAATCAAAGCAGCCTGGGTTTGAAAAAAGCTTTGGGTTTTAAGCATACTGGTCTAGCTGAAGGTATCTTCCTGCACTTGGCAGGGGATTGGAATGAGTCCCTTCCAACCACAGCTTTTCCTTAATTCTGGCAGATTTTAGCTCTACTACTGTCTGAAGCCCTCAGATAAAGTTTGAGGTTGATGCAGACACTTTGTCAAGAACCATGGTTCTGTTCCCTAAAGGAGCCATAAAATTTGGGAACCTTTGTCATAAAAATTTGGGAACCTTTGTCATAAACCCTTGCAGAGCATCCCGAGGCCCCGGCTCGCCCTGAACTGCGTCGGAGGCAAAAGCACCACAGAGATGCTGCGGCATCTGCAGTAAGTTTGGCTGGGTGGTGGTTTGGGCACAAGCTTGGGGACAGAAACTGGCAACAGAGGGTCCTGCTCTGGAGTTTGTTGAACTTTTGGAGAGGGAAGATGAATGGAAAAGTAGTTTTGGATAACAACAGTTATTTAAAGTCTCACACTGCCAGTGGCTGGGGGCAGCTGGGGTCCAGTTGTGAAGGTCCCCCAGGTCCTGGCCAGGTGTAACTGGTGTGCTGAGCTGCAAATTCAGCTAATGATGCATGGAAGCAAGAGGAGAGCCTGGAAAGTGGGATCTGAGGGATAACTGGGGACCCCTGGGTGCAAGGACAGCCCCAGGTGGGCTGGAAATGGCAAAGAAGATGGCAACTCGGAACTGCACTTTTGAGCCCACCTAACCCAATAGCCCTTTCCTATTCCAGGCCCAAGGGGACCCTGGTCACCTACGGGGGGATGGCAAAGCAGCCTGTGATGGTGCCTGTGGTGAGTACTGGAGATTCCCCTGTGCTCCACTGTGTGTCCCCATGCCCTTGCACTGTGGGCACCTGGCTCTCCCCAGCTGCACACCGAGACCCTCCAGCATTTTTTATTTGCCTGATGGGATCTGTCACAGGACACGCTGCGTTTCACTGCTGGGCTCTTGGCTTTTTATATGGAAGATTTGGGCTGCTGGAAAATTCCAGTGGGGAAACGACCCCGCAGGTGCTGAGCATCAAAGCTGCCCTGACTCCACACCTTGGAGTCATCTCTCCACATCCAGGCTCACAAATGGGAGCTCTAACAAAGGGCCTTACTGCCACTGTCACGCTGGGAGGGTACACACGCGTCAGTGTGTGTGTGTGAGGGACGGGGGAGTCACTGGATGCACAGGGGGGCACTGATGTCATTTGCACAAGGGGACATAGGAGTGTCACTAGGAACCAGGAGGACACACAGGTGTCACACATCCCCTCTCCACAGAGCGCCTTCATTTTCCGGGACCTGCAGCTCCGCGGGTTCTGGATGACGCAGTGGAGGAAGGACCACGCACAGGGTGAGCCAGGGGACTGAACTGGGGGGGCTGAGGGA
>VZTB01008687.1:0-22201 GCA_013397245.1 Thryothorus ludovicianus | reverse complement strand
CAAATATTTTTCCTCGGGGTGGGGTTGAGCTGCAGATCTGCCTTTACGAGGCCTCAGCTCCTCCAGCTCCAGTTTTATGGTGCTGAAGTTTGGGAGCCCCCAAACGTGTGGATTTGCCATTCCAACGGAGCAGGAATTACCGTTCCCCACGGAGCAAACCCTTCAGCTGGGATTTCTGCCAGAGAGGAATTTCAGGAGCCCTCTGCGACTCGAACCCGAGTAAATTCAATTATTGGGTACCTGTGACTTCAGCAGGCACCAGCTGCTTTTCCAGGCTCCGTGTGGGAATGAAGAATTCTGGGGCAGCTCCCCCAGAAATTGAAATTTTGAGGTGTGGCCGCCACAAAAATTTGGGCGTTCCCGTCGTATCTTCCACAAATTTTGTGTCGGCTTTGCCAAAATCTGAAGGGAAAAATCAGGCGATCACTCTGATCACGAATAAAAAACCTGAAGGGAAAAATCTCAAATCCTGGAATGGTTTGGGATGGGGATAAAAATAATCAGGCCAATCTCATCCTCCCTGACTCCTCTGGGATATTGTTAACTCCAAACTTCAGGATTTGGGGCGTAATCTCTCCAGCCTCAGAGCATCTGTTGATTTTCCAAGGATTTTCCCAGGAAGCCTGGGGGTGTAGGGGTGAAGGATCATGGAAGGAGACAGATATGTGGGAAAAAAACAATTTTAAAATGACTTTTGCTCATCTGGACTGGATACTGCTGGAAAAATGGTTGATTTAAAGAAGATGTCCGGAATATAATTCCTGGAATATCTTTTCCTATTTTTTTTCTTTGTTTTAGGAAGAATGTCTGTTTCTGAATCAATTTATCAAATAAAAAATCTTTTATAAGTATAGAAAATAAACCATGGGTGTTTTATTTCAGAAGGACTTTGATGAAATAATTCAATTCTATGATTATAATGGTGGAATATGAAATATTGATGGACTACGAAAATTTCAAGGAATAGTGAAAATTTGATATTCATGGAATAATGCTCACCTAGAGGGGCAGCTGCCTTTCCTAAATCCATGGAGAACGTTCCATTTTTAATTTGGGAATGATGGAGCTCCAAACCAAAAGCAGAAAAGGGAATTCTCTCACTGGAAAAGAGGATCCAGAGGGATTTTCAGAGCTCTCTGACTCGGGAAGGAGTGGACACAAACCTGGCCATCAATCCTTGACCTTGGAGACCTGATGGGAAAAAGGAAGGAGAGTTTGGAAAAAAACTGGGCTGTGGGATGGTCCAAGGTAAAGGATATTCCAGCTCCTGTGTCGTTCCTAACAAGGATGGCAGGAATCAGCACACATAATCCATGGGAAATTCCCAGCCCACTGCAAAGATAACACAATTCCCACCATGTGCAATCAAAACCCACTCGTTATCCCACGCGTATTCTTATTTTTCTCCCTGTCCTCAGCCCTCACGCCCCCGTCTGTTGTTATTCCAACAGTGAGGAAAGAACAGCGGGAAGAATTCCTGGGTAATTTTGGGAAGCTGACATTCCTCAGCTTCAGTGTCCTTCTCCAAAACCAGGGATGTGGCACCTCCCTCGGAATTGTTAATATTCCATGTACAATATTCCATGTACAATATTCCGTGTTCCACACAAATCTGGAGTCCCTTCTCTGCTGGTTGCACGGAACAACTCCCAAGGAAAACAAAAGTTCCTTTTGCCATGATTTTCCCCCAGATTTTGGCCCGAAGGATAAGAATTCTAGGATTTCGTTCCTTCAGACACCCTGATCTCCAAAGCTCTCCCAGTCCAAGGATTTCCAAGCTCTGGAATCAGGATGGATTCCCAGGGCAGAGGAGGAGTAAAATCTTTTCTCTGTGGCTGCATTTCCCAATTTTTACTGCGTGAAACAGAGATCCCAGAAGTTCAAAATCTCCAGGGAATTTGAGTTCACAATCTGAAACCTTTCCAGAAGAAAAGAACAGAGCAGGGCTAAATGCATCTCTCATTCCCACTGCTTTTTTTGGAGTCCTGCATCCCAGATTTTGGAGTACTGCATCCCAGATAGTGTGAAAAGAAAATTCTTGAGATCCATTTCCTCAGGGAACTTCTTGGGATCCATTCCCTTGGGGAGTGAGTCAAGGAAGGGGGGATGTAGCTGCCTTAAAACACAAGGAATGCTCAGCTTGGAAAAAGGAGAAGCATGGGAAAATCAAATTATTTCCAACAGAACATTCCCAAGGCTACCTCTAGTCTACTTTAAATTCTAATTAAAACTGGAGAATGGGCAGAGAGATGAGAAGAAAGGTAAAAAAAAAAATCAGGAATGTTGTTGACATCAATTTTCCAGCTTGCTGCTGACCAGGGGAAGAAAAAAAAAAATCCCCCACCCCACTTCTTTTTTTGATTATTAAAAATGGGATGGAAATTTCACATTGTCCCAACTCCTAAACACTTCCCAGGCCACATCTGGCTCCTTCCAGCCTGTTTATATTCCCAAGGAGAACAATTTTTCCAGCCCTGTCAACAATTATTGTTCTCCCTCTGAGGAGGGCAGGAGCTGCCCCTCACTTTTTGGGTGATTAAAAAAAGCTTTGGCTTTGAAGTGCCCCTGGGTTTTTTATTTTGGAAAAAAGCTGGAACACAGCACATGGGAAGAGGTGCTGGATGGAAAAAAATGGGAGCAAGCCAGGGGTGGGGGCACATCCCACCTGGAGGGAGCAGCAGGAACAAGGCAGGGCCGTGGATTTTGGGATTTTGGATCCTCTTTGGGGTCAGGATTTCCTGGGCTCTCTCTCGAACTCGTTGGAATTCCCAAGGGATGGAGGGAGGGGAGTGTGGTGGGTTTGTTTTGTGTTGGGAGATAGGATCAGGAGAGGAGTGAAACGGGTTTAAAGTTTGAAAGGTGTGAGGGAAATTTTATTAATAGGATTAGAAGAAGAATAAGAGTTAGAATAAAATTTTTTAGATTTTATTTTTTGGCTGATAATGTGTAGAAAGCAGGAGGAAGCAGCTCCAGGGTCTGGTTATTCCCCTGTCCTGCCTCTTGTGCAATTTAAATCAACTGCAAGGCAAGATCTCATCCAGAAATTGAGATTAAATTTATTCCTTTCTTATCCTTGATAGCAGCTCAAAAAAATTCTGCTTTGCTGCAATTCTTTCCTTTCTCCCCAGTTTATCAGTGCACACCACAGTTACTCCTCAGAACAAACCAAAACAAACCTAAATCCAGATGTAGGTTATTAAAAACATTTATCTTTTCTGCCTATTGTACATTTTGCATCAACAGCAAGGCAAGATCTCATCCAGAAATTGAGATTAAATTTATTCCTTTCCTATCTTTGGTAGTGGCTCCAAGACATTCTGATTTTCTGTACTTTTCTCCTTTTTTCTCCCCAAAATTGCCTGGGCTCAGCACAGTTATTCCTAACAACAACCCTAAATCCAGATGTAGGTTATTAAAAACATTTATCTTTTCTGCCTATTGTACATTTTGCATCAACAGCAAGGCAAGATCTCATCCAGAAATTGAGATTAAATTTGTTCCTTTCTTATCTTTGCTAGTGGCTCAAAAAAATTCTGATTTTCTTCAATTTTCTCCTTTCTCCCCACATTATCTGTGCACACCACAGCTATTCCTCACAACAAACCTAAATCCAGATGCAGGTTGTTAGAAACATTCCTCTGTCCTGCCTTTAGTGCATTTTAAATCAACAGCAAGGCAAGATCACATCCAGAAATCCAGATTAAATTTATTCCTTTCTTATCTTTAGTAGTGGCTAAAAAAAATCCTGATTTTCTTCAATTTTCTCCCTCTTTCTCCCCAGTTTATCTGTGCACACCACAGCTATCCCTCACAACAACCCTAAAATCAGTTACAGATTATTCTGATTTTTAAACGGGCACAGAGAGCAGCCCGGGGCATTGCAGAGACGTCGGGAAATGTTTATTTATCTGAAATCTCCCAATTTTCAGCCCTGGGTGCCACGAGCCGCGAGTTCCCAGGCCTTTGCAATAACCCCTGGCTGGGGAGACGTCGCCGTTTTCATTTTGTGGGGAGCAGAGGGCCCGGCAGGATGTTCAGGATGAGCTGCTGGTTTTTTTTCCAGGGAAGGAGAAGTCCATTAGTGGCAGCTCCATCCTGCTCCCCCCTCCGGGTAGCCCAGCAACCCCGGCAGCCCCGGCCCGGCTGTTTCAGAGGAGGCAGGAGCTCGGATGTTCTCCATCCGTGGGCCAGGATGTGGTGCTGATAACTCTCTGTTTGCTTACCTGCCTCCTGCGTGTCCCTCGGTGATTAATGAATTCCCTTTTTGGCTCTCCCTGGCTCTGCTGATTCAACAGCACCAGGGTTTGGCCAGAGGGCTCAAGCTGGTGATGTTTGCAGCACTCTCAGCTCTTGGTTCTGGGGCTCCTTTGGTTCATTTTGGATTCTGGATTGGAATTATTTTTGTCCTTGCCGGGGTTTGGTTTGTTCCAAATGCATGGCAGAGAATGAAAGCTTTGGGGAAGCTGGGAAAGTCCAGCCTGGAGAAGGGAAGGCTCCAGGGAGAGCTCAGAGCCCCCTCCAGAGCCCAAAGGGGCTCCAGGAGAGCTGGAGAGGGGCTGGGAACGAGGGATGGAGGGACAGGACACAGGGAATGGCTTTAGCTGAAAGAGGGAAGGTTTAGACGGGATTTTGGGAATTCCTGGCTGGGAAGGTGAGGAGGGGCTGGGCTGGAATTCCCAGAGCAGCTGTGGCTGCCCCTGGATCCCTGGAATGCCCAAGGCCAGGCCCGATCCCCCTGGGACAGTGGGGTGTCCCCGCTCATGGAATGGGATGGGATGGATTTTAATCCCTTTCCAACCCAAACCACTCCATGGTGATTCCGTGATTCCAAGCCAGCATTCCTTTAAAAACACAGCTCCCTCTTTTTGCTCCAAACAGGAGACACTCCTCCCTAAACCCCCAGCTGGACCTGTCATGATCCATAAGTTCTAGAACCAAAATTCCCTCAAAACTCCTTTCATTTTTGCAGCACAAAATCCTCCCCATTCGGCAGCCACGGGGAAAGAAATCAGATGTTTTTATTTTACTCAGCACTGAAGATGCTGAGCCTTGACAGCTCTTGAATTTAAGTGGTTTTAGTGTCTCTAAGCCCCTCTCTCCTCGCTGTGATCTCCTGATCCCTCACAACCCTCTGGGAGCAAACGGTCTCGGGCTGATCCTGGAGCTTTTCCAGGTTCCTCTGCTCCCAGTTTGAGCAGCAGCCAGCCCAGCTGGATCCTGCTCCTCCCCTCGGAGCAGGAGCTGGTTCCGCACTTTCAGAGCTGCTTCACAGCCCTGCATAAAGAGGAATTTGTTTGTTTATCCCTTCCAGGACGGTGTAAAACTCATCCCTTTATCCTGGGATTGATCCTGTTTATCTCTGGGGTTTGTGCAAGGAGTGCTTGAAGAGATCAGTGTTTAATCCAAGGTGGATTTGGGATACAGGGAATTCCACATCTCTGAGTTTGTGTGTCAGGTTTTTACACCACCTTCATTTAGCACAAAGCAAAAATGTCTGTGGAAAATCCTGTGTTTTTTTTTTTACCCCAGAGTATGTTCCCAGCAGGTGAAATAAAGGAGGAAAATCCTCCTTTACAAGAGGAGCATCTGGAGGAGTTTCCAGCCTTTTTTATCAGACCCATGTGTGGGGAAGGAAGGGGAAAAAAAAAGCCTTGAAGAAGAGGACAAATCCCTTTAAAATGTGATTTTTACCCTTAGCCACCTCATTCCTGAAAATCCTTGACTGCAGCCAGATGAGAAATCAGGAGGCAGGGAAGAAACTGCTGGAATTTGCCTTCCTGGGATTCCACACAGCACATCCCTCTAATTAACAGAGATAGGAATTAAGGCATCGTTTAATGAGGTCAAACGGGCTCAGGGTGGATTTTCCGCCTTATCTGGCATGGAATCTTATCCGGGTTGATGTTAGCAAGGATCAGGAATTAGGGAACATAATGGGATTATCTGGTCTAGACTAAACATGTCAGAGGCCAGGGAAGATGCACGGGAGGGGAGAGGGAATTGGAATTCGGAATTAACCAAAGTCACTGCTGGGATTTGGGGCTTTGGGTCAAAATATCCCCTGGCATAATCAGGGGAGTTTCTGACTTTGGGGTCCAGATCCATTGAGGAAAAATCATTCTCGTTTAATGCCTTATCCTCTGCTTTTTTTTTGTATAGGAATTGATTCCCTATTTTCATTCCCGTGTTGTCCCAGAGTTATTCTCCTGGGTATTTTTAGCACCAGAAGAAATTAAAACAGGATCTGAATTGGAGGATTTTGTTCCTTTCCCTATCCCTGCCCACATCCCACACCTTGGAGTAAGATTTCCTTGGAGTAAGATTTCCTTGGAGTAAGATTTCCTTGGAGGAACATTCCCCTGGAGTAACATCCCCTTGGAGGAACGTTCCATTGGAGTAACATTTTCTTGGAGTAACATTCCCTTGGAGTAACATTCCCTTGGAGGAACATTCCCTTGGTGTAATTCCAGTGATGTCACAGTTCTGGGATAATCAAACACCAAAGGAGCCTTTCCCTGTGGATTAGATAAGAATAAAATGGGAATTTTAAGGGAACTCTCTGACCACCAAGTTCCCCTCAAGGCATCTTCCACACATGATCCCATCCCCAAACCTGGAATGCTTTTGTCTAATTACAAAATTTGGGTTTTCCATCCTGCTCCTCTTATCACGACCTCTTCCTCCTTTCCAACTCCTTTTTTCCCTGTTAGATTTTCTTCCATCAGATTTTTCCAGAATTACTTTAGGACTTTGGTAACTCCTCTTGTTCTTTGGAATTCCACCACAAGATTTTTCCCTGCTGCTTTTCCTTGGCCAGGTTCAATAAACCAGAGCTCCATGAGGTTTTTTTTTTTGGGAAGAGAAGCTCTCCAAACCCTTTTATTATAGCAGGAGATGTTGTTTCCATGTCACTCGTCATTCCTGACTCCAAGCTGGTCCGTTCTTAAATCATCTGGGTTTTTTCCCATTTTCAAACCCATGATTGGCCATTGTTCCGACAGGAAAGGGCATTTCCTGGCAGCCACAGGGCTCCCAAAAAATAACATTTTTTCCTGGGACAAGACAGTGGAAGGACCCATTCCCAGTGGATTCTCTGGTTTACAGATCAGATGAGTTGGCCAAGGTCATCCCAGGAATCACTGGTGAGGTGATGTTGGGTTTTTGGCATTTTTGAGGGGATGGTTTGGGATTTTGGGTTTGGTTTTGATTTTGTTTGGGTTTTTTTTTCCCCTCCAGTTTCTTGCGTGTTTTTAAGGCTCACCAACACTTTGCTTGGAGCCATCCAGAAGAAATCAAATCCAGAAGAAATTTCTTCTTTTCCAGAAAAAATCAAATTAACCCAGCCCAGGATATTTTCCCCGAGAACTAAAATTTTGTAGGAGAGGGGGAATACCCAGAGCTCCCCTTACTCTCCTTAAGTCTCTGCACACTTGGTCCTAAAATTCCATAGGGAATATTCAGAGCTTGAGGGGTTGTTCCTTAGGTCTCTCTACAAACCTAATCCTAAAATTCCATAGAAAAGAGGGAATTCTCAGAGCCCCTGCTGCTTTTCCTTAAAGCTTTCTGCAAACCATTCACTGTGTATAAAAGCAAGAAAATTGGGATTTTCCCTTTTTTTTTCATAGCATGTTAAACTCGAGCCTGCCCTCGAAACAGGGAGTCAAACACAGGTTCTCATTTCCTCAATCTGACCCTTAAACAGGGAGAAAATTCCCTTTCCAGCTGATCCCGAGTTCCCAGCTGACCGGACCTCTCCCTCCTGTACATCTGCACGGAGGGAAATGACCAAATATTCCAATTTCTCCCAAATGTCAACTTAAAAAAACACCCAAATAGGAAACAGCTGCCCCGGGGCAGCCTGGGAGATGTAAATTTAATTCTTGGAGCTGTCTCCAAATCCCTCACTGCCACTTCCACGGTCCTGCTTTCACTGGAGCACACCTGGGAGCCGCTGGCAAGAGGCTGCTGGGGTGGGTGGGTGACTCCCAGTTGAAAACAAGCCATGAAAAAGCCTCTTATATCCCAGGGAAAAAAGGTAAACATGGAAGGAGACACTCCCAGGAGTTGAATCAGATCCTGCCAACTTCGTTCCGCCTCGCGCTCGCCCGTGGAAGCTCTGAGCCGTTATCTTTGGAAATAGGAGGAGCTACAAAACTTCTCCTGCTGCTCCTGGTGGCTCTGCTGTTCCATCTTCCCCCTCCAAAACAGGAAGAGCAAATTAGGTCTGGAGAAATCCCAGCGTTCCCCTAAAAGAGACTCCCACTTTCCTTCCTGTTGTATTCCATCCTCAAATTATTTTCTTTCCATTCCTCCTCTTTCCCATTACACATTTCCTCACGGAGCAGAGGCAAAACTTGCTGGTGGCAAGAAACTCGAGTTCAGCTCAACTTCTCTGGGGTTTTCATTCCCAAAAATGCAGTTGGAATAATTTTTTCAATTATTAATGCCTCGGGTCAAAATTGAGGACCTTGAGAAAGTGTCCAAGGCCAGGTTGGATGGGAATTGGAATAACCTGGGATAGTGGGAGGTGTCCCTGCTCAGGGCAGGGCGTGGGAATGAGATGAGATTTAATGTCCCTTCCAACCCAAACCATTCTAGGATTCTGGGATTCTAGGATAAAAGATCCTAAAATTTCTTCTTGAGTCATGAAATTGTTTTGTTTCAGTCCTACTGATGGATTCCAAAGAAGGAAGTGGCATGGGATGATATTAAAGAAATAAAACTTCAAGGAAAACAAAAATAGAGGTGGATATGAACTATCAATAGGATTTGAGATACATGAACAGAGGAGGGGTGCCCAAAAAATGGAATCACAGAATCCCAGAATGGTTTGGGTTGGAAGGGGCCTGACAGCTCATTAATTCCACCTCCTGCCATGGGCAGGGACAACTTCCACTGTCCCAGGGTGTTCCAAATGTCCAGCCTGGCCTTGGGACATTCCAGGGATCCAAGGACAGCCACAGCTGCTCTGGGAATTCCATCCCAGTCCCTCCCCACCCTCCCAGCCAGGAATTCCCAGTTCCCAATATCCCATCCATTCCTGCCCTCTGGCAGTGGAAGCCATTCCTTGTGTCCTGTCCCTCCATCCCTTGTCCCCAGTCCCTTTCCAGCTTTTTTGCAGACACTGACACTCCCTGGGGACAGATCCCATAAGCCCAGAATCCTGACACTTCCAGACATCTCCTTCCTTCCCTAAAACACATCACGCATTAAACCAGAAAAGCTCCGAGACTTGGCCACCAATAATTCCCTCAGAAATCCCACCAGGAACCAGGAATCCTGTGAGGGATAACCCTGGGGATTTATTAGATTTATTCCCCCGACCCCCACGCCTTTCTGGAGAAGCATCTGAAAACCAGGATACCCCACAGTGTCTAAAATAAATCGAGACACCTCCATTTATTTTCCTAAATCACCAGAAATGGAGGCGTAGGAAGGGTTTTAAAAGGAACTCTGAGAAACTTTCCCTGGGAGCAGAATTCTTATGAAGGTTTTGTAGGAAAAACCCCAGAAAATATTCATGTATCAAGAAATCCCAAGCGAGACAATAAATTCCTGGGATGTGAGGGAGCTGGAGCTATTTACACCAACAGGTTGTCTTAAATTCCAGTCCCAAAGGTGGAATTGGATCCCTCTGTCTCTCTTAGGTCTTCATGTTTCACCTGGTCACCCTTTAACGAGCCCAAGGAGTTTTTTTGGAATACAGGACTTCAGTCCTCAGCAAACAAAGGCACATTTAAAGGGAGGGACAAGAAACTTCAGGCTCTGCAGGGAACCCGTAGGAGAATTATTTCACAATTTTGTGAATTATTGTGATTATTTCAGCAGGTAAAATTGCACCAGGAGAAGCTGAAATTGCTCTGGAGAAAGGGGAGGTAATTCCAAGATCCAGAGGGTGGTTGTGAGCTGTGTCTGCTTCCAAGCCTTGGGAATTTTGGTGCTTCATCAAAAGAAGAGAGGTAAACTCAAACATTTTCCCATGATTTCACAGAAACCTGGAATGGTTTGGGATAGAAGGGACATCATAAAATCATCTCATTCCCACCTTCCACCATCCCAGCTTGCTCCAAGCCCCATCCAACCTGGCCTGGGATGCTTCCAGGGATGAGGAAGCCACAGCTTCTCTGGGAATTCCATCCCAGCCCCTCCCAGCCAGGAATTCCTCCCCAGCATTCCATCTATCCCTGCCATCCTTTAGCTTCAAACCCTTCCAGGAGTCTGTGCCACGTTATAACCACACAGTGCAGAACAATTTCTCTGTCTTATGGAGGTAAAAAAAGTAGGAAAATTTTTAATTTGTCAAGAGAAATGGTCAAAATGTAACTTCAAGCTGATGGGGTCCAGCAAATGTTGTAAGAGGTGGAGTCAGGTGCTGGAATTGGAAGGTGAGTCTCGTGTCCATATTCTGTGGGAATGCAGAAAAGGACAATCCAGGTCTCCTCCTGACCTCCTCTTTGGTTCCAGCTGCACTTTCTCCACATTCCTGAATCTTTCTGCCCTTTTTCCAAAGTCTGAGCATGCCTTGGATTTTCTGGAGTTGTTTTCTCCTGTGCCATGTGAACCATAGGGCTTTTCCCAGGATCCTCCAGAAGTTCTTTTTAAAATAAATATTATTTAATGACTTGGAATATTCATAGTTGTCATTTTTCTCCCCATCATTCCTTCTTATTACATATTCATTATTCACCAGGGGGGGTTGAGATTGGATATTAAGAAAAATTCCTGAGGGAAAAGGCTCTCAAGCATTGGAATGGGCTGCCTGGGGAAGTCAGGCAGGTGATGTCACCATCCCTGGAAATGTAAAAAAAAATTGTGGATGTGGCACTTGAGGACATGGTGGTGGAACTGGTTGAGGGTTGGACTTGATGGTCTTAAATACAGAAATAAACATGGAATCAAGGAATTGTTAAGGTTGGAAAAGATCACCAAGGTCATCAAGTCCAACCCTCGACCAGCACCGCTGTGTTCACTAAACCCTGGCCTCAAGAGCCACATCCACACATTTTTCCCACAATTCCAGGGATGGGAACTCCAATCCTTCCCTGTGCAACCTCTTCCAAGGCTTGACCACCTTTTCCACCAGGAATTTTTTCCTGATATCCAATCTGAACTTCCCCTGGATGACGTTGCGATTTGAGGCCTACAAGATGCTGTAAATTTAGGCCTACACGAAAACACGGCACTAAATTGAAAAAATGGGTGTAAAAATCTTAGATCAGGCCTCAAATCCTACAGCTCCACGGAGGAATAAAAGTTCCATAACCTCCCCCAGCTCATTGCAAACGAAATTTGCATAATACTCCACCTAAAGACAATTTCTTCTTCCACCCACTAGATGGGAGCAAACATTAATTTATGGGATCGTGCCAGCTCTGGATATTGGATGTCTGATGCCAACGTGTGTGGTCTTGTGGCTCAGAGTTCCCTTTTTAGTGCTGTTTAATGAGGGAAATGTAGAACTTGGAGCAAATGGATTCTCGGACATCATAAAAGGTGGGGATTGGCTGAGGGCCAAGGGATCACTTCAAAAATTCCCTACAAAAAAGGCAAGGAGTGGAAACCTGGAGTGTGTTTGCCTCCAGACCAAATCAAATATTCCTGTTTGCTCACAGGGTGGTTTATTTTTAAGCCTTGACTAAGCATCTGCAGGGAAAATATTTGGGATTTGGATCTCTCCGTGTTCATTCCCTGCCTTCACCTTCTGACCAGCAGGCCAAGAATAAAATGGTTTGTCATGGAAAGCTGAGCCGTGGAGGTTAAACAATTCCTAGAGTTTTATTTGGTGTAGGGATCAGCTTTCCAAGAATTGTCCACTAAGAGAAAGGAATTTTCTGCTGCAGCAGGGAGAGACATGGACATTCCTAATCACTGTTTTTAAGGAATTGTTGGTAAATAAAAATGTCAGTGTAGCATCACCTGAGTATCCGGAAATGTCAAGAAATTCCAGCAGAGCTCCTTGTGGGATGTGTATGCTGGGATGTGTTTGCACAAAGATTCCTTCCCAAGCCAAATTCCAAATGAGGGAATTGAAGGGCAGAGGGAGCTCAAATCCTGGGATATTTTCCTGAAATCTGGCAACCCAGCCAGCCTTGCCTCTTTAGTGGAGGGGATTCCTGGTGAATCTTGAAGGTTGGGCCCTGTAATGAACATTTTTAGGTCTCACTCCCTCAGTTTTTGGGAGTGCACAGCAAGTTATGACTCTTCCAGCCTTGGATTTTCCTTTGGGAGTGCTGGGAAAATCCCTATGGAATGTCTGTGTTCTCCTGCCTGTTCTAAGGCAGCCTAAAATGACTATATTTACATGTAAACATTAAAATATGTAAAATTAGGCGATAATTGTGGCCCAGCTCTTCAATTTTGGAAGGAAGGAAAAGGAAAAGGAAAAGGAAAAGGAAAAGGAAAAGGAAAAGGAAAAGGAAAAGGAAAAGGAAAAGGAAAAGGAAAAGGAAAAGGAAAAGGAAAAGGAAAAGGAAAAGGAAAAGTAAAAGGAAAAGGAAAAGGAAAAGGAAAAGGAAAAGGAAAAGGAAAAGGAAAAGGAAAAGGAAAAGGAAAAGGAAAAGGAAAAGGAAAAGGAAAAGGAAAAGGAAAAGGAAAAGGAAAAGGAAAAGAGTTTTTCTGACAGTATTTTCCAACTCCCACAACTGGAGATATGAAAGAGCTTCATGGAGGGAATCATCATTCCATGATCCAGGTTTTCCAGGTGGTGGCATCTGTCAGGATGGAAGAACATCAAGGAATGTCACTTCAGACAATTTGATCCCTCTCAAGAACTCTACAAATGAAACCCCCCAGCCCTGGTTTGTGCTCTTCGCACAGGAGCTCCTTGTGGATTGTAAGCACTCAACATTCCCAGAATCCAGCAGAAAATCCTGGAATGGTTTAGGTTGGAAGAGACCTTAAGGATCACCTCCCACTATTCCAGCCTGGTCTGAAAAGTTTTTCACCAAATACTGATCCAGCCCCATCATTCTCCCCCCTCATTCCCACGGCAGCCACCAAATACATCCTAAAATTCAGGGAGTGGCAAAGGAATATTCTTAGCATATAAATAATAGTGAGGAATATTATTTTCTCTTGTTTCCTGATATATAAATCCTCTGTGTTAGCAAAATCTTGTTAGTGACACTGAACTCCAGCTGAGTCATCCTCAAAAAAGATTCCCAAAGAGAAACCCCAATCCCAGATTATTTTTTCTTATTTTAATGAGAAGAGCAAAGCAAAGGGCACCGAACATAAACTGAAGGAATAACATCACTTTGTTTTAATTAAAGCTGCACAAAGCCTGGAATAGCTTTGCCCAGGACATAGAAGTGACAGCAGAGAGTGCTCATTATTCCTAAGGGAAGAGCTGCCAGGAGCACAGGGAGAGAGCCCGTTAATTACCGCTAACGAGCTTTGAGCAGGGTCTGTAAAACTGTGGTCCCTGCCTGAAGAAGCCTCCTCCAGAATTAACCTTGTCACGAGCGCTGACAGAGGCCAGAGCAGCTCTGGGGACTCTCAGGAGGTTACGGGGTCTCCAGGCTGCTCCTTTAATTAACCCTCGGATAGTTCCGGAGAATTTCCTGCTGCGGTTCCTGAGGGGACGGGGCAAAGGCCTCTGGAGCATCCCTGCAAGGAGGGGGGAAGTTTATGCAAAAAACTGAACCCAAAAATGGCTGTGCTGGCCCCAGTGTGAGGGTCAGGAGCCCAAAGGAGCTCTGCTGGCCCCAGGATGGGGGTCAGGAGCCCAGAGTGGCTCACCGGCTGGGGGGCAGGAGCCCAGAGTGGCTGTGCTGGCCCCAGGATGGGGGTCAGGAGCCCACAGGAGCTGTGCTGGCCCCAGGGTGGGGGTCAGGAGCCCAAAGGAGCTGTGCTGGCCCCAGGGTGGGGGTCAGGAGCCCAGAGTGGCTGTGCTGGCCCCAGGATGGGGGTCAGGAGCCCAGAGTGGCTGTGCTGACCCCAGGGTGGTGGTCAGGAGCCCAGAGTGGCTGTGCTGGCCCCAGGGTGGGGGTCAGGAGCCCAAAGGAGCTGTTCCTGTGGTCATTCGAAAGTGGGAGTGGAAAATGGGATAAGGAAGCAATTCCTGGAGTGTGGAAAAGGGCTCCAAACTAGGAGGGAATTTTTCAGGTCCCTCCCAACACAAACCATTCCATGAATGTACCTTCTGCAGGGTGATGCAGGACCCACATTTTTCCTGTCATCCCTTTCCAGGAATTCTCAGCTGCACCATGGAATACCCAGACATCCAACAATGCTTCCTGCTATTCCTGCCAAAGGGGAGCAACCTCTCGGTGGGGTTTGGATTCAGGAGGAACCACACAGAGATTTTGGGTTGTGTCTGTAAAAGCACAGAAGAACAAATTTAAACCTAAAGGTTTTAATTTCTTTCCCTCTCTTTTAATGTTCTCCCCATACAAATGTTCAGGGGAATCAGAGGTGGATCAGTCTAAATTCCAGAATCCTTGAATACCAGAGTGATTTGGGCTGGAAGGGACATTAAAAATTCCCCAGATCCAGACACTGGGGTGTGTTTGAGTTGGATATTCGGAAAAGTTTCTTCATCAAAGGGGTTGTCCAGCCTCAAGGCAGTGGTGGAGTCCCCATCCCTGGAAGGATTAAAAAACCCTGTGGTTGTGGCACTTGGAGACATGGGAGAGTGTTGGCCTTGGGAATGGCTGGGCTCAATGATCTTGGAGATCTCCAGCTTAAAAAAATTCAGTGATTCTGTGATTCTGTGATTCTGTGATTCTGTGATTCTGTGATTCTGTGATTCTGTGAATCTCTCTAAGGTTTATGAGCACATTTTTTGATAACTTGGCAAAGCAGAGAGGTACTGGTCAATGATCAACGTCCTTATCTCCATGGATCATCTGAAGTGCTCTCCTGCCAGGTCCACAGGATTCCACGCCGAAGGAAAAGAGCTGACATTTGGCTTAAATACACGATTTTCAATGAGGAGCCATTGGATAAAGAATGTACACATTCCAGATTGATAAGAAAACTGATAAGGTCCCTTTTTGTGCCGGAAGATCAACAAAAGGAGGGAAGATTGAGCTCTGCTTTGAGAGGTTGCAGAGGACTGCACGGAGGGAGGTGTTCCCTATCCCTGGAAGTGTCCAAGGCCAGGTTGGAGGAGGCTTGGAACAACCTGGGACAGTGGGAGGTGTCCCAGCCCTTGGAAACAGACAGTCCTCAAGGTCACATCCAACCCAATCATTCCAGGATTCCTCGAACTCCTCATCCTCTGGCAAGTGGCAGCTACCTGGAAAAAGGATTTATATGAATTTGTCTCACCTTCTATCTGCACTACCCTGGGAATTCATCCCTTGTGACGTCTCCTCAGACTTCCAGAGTCTCTTGCCCATTTTTATGGATAAATTCTTGTGTGTGTCACCCTCCACGTCCATCACCCCACGGAGATTCCGGATTCTCTTTCCCCAGAAGCTGAGAAGAGGGACAAAGGTCCTTGTCCTCTTCCAGGACAGGATGCTGGGTTAAAGTGACCTTTTCCCTGATCCAGGGCAGTTGTTCCTGCATTCATCAGCAGATCCCGAGGTTTTTAACAGCTGCTGCAGCCGCTCCCAGTTTTGGCTCTGGAGGATTCCAAGAATTCCTTCCGCACCTTGGAACGACAAGGTGATTGTGATCCCAGCCAACCTTGGGATGCATTCAAACCCAACGGCACAGACAAATCCATGACTTTGCAGGAATTATTGCCTCTGCTAAAAATTTAAGTGGATAATGCAAGTTTTGATGAAGGTTCCCACATGATCAGGCCTGGTTTTGGGTTTTTTTGGCAGATCTCTACCCAAAACATCCCAGCTCTCAGAACAATGGGATTATATCAGAAAATCTGTGTAGAAAAACGCATTTTAAAATTCCTGCAAGGATTTTATGATGTCCCACCGCTGGAATGTGTACGCGCGTGGTCTGACTCCACTGCCCTCATCCACAAAAAAAATCTCCCCGAATCTGCTCCCTGGGATATCATTCCCAGCTTTCCTGAGCAAGGCCGAGCTGTATGGTCCAACCTCAGCCCAAACCAGGACCTTGAGGGAGCAGTAACGACGCTCCCGACCTTGGAATGCCGGCTCAGGCTGTGCTGGGATTTCTCCGGCCACATCCCTGCGATCCTGAGGGGAAAATCTGGGGTCAGGCTTTGAGGGGACACCAAATGTGGGGCTGTGACACATAAAAAAAATCCACTTAATTCACTCTTCCCTTTAAAAGCTCAGCTTCCGTTTCCATGTCTTTGGGATTCCTATTTATTTGGGAATTCCCACAAGCCCTTTTAAGGCTTTCCTTGCCTCCATAAACTCCCAGTTATTTTGGCTGGAAGTTTCCTGCTCTTGGCCTGGGATTCAATTCCCAACTTGCCACCTCTGGAGTCTGAACTTATCCAGCTCCCAGATTCCTGCTGCTGGAGTGAGAGATTTTTTTCCCCAACTGTTTTTTTCATGGAGCAACCCAACATTCCCTTAACTCTTTTACTGTTCCTTCATCCCACAAAACCACAACCTCCCCAGTAACTGACATCCCTCATCCCTTTAGGATTGGCTGTGCTGCTGTTGCCGTGTTGACAAATCCAGAATTCCCTCTCCCAGTTTGTTCCAGCAGCTTCCACCATTCCCAACTGGTCCCAGCTCCAGGTGGTGGGTTATGTTGCCAGTAAGGCCCATCAGTCGTAAGGAAACAAATTAATTTGCTTATCCAGAGGATCCTGGGGGATCCAGGGACAATCTCTTCAATATTCCAGAAAAGATTCACAAATTCCAGGTGTTTTCTCTCTGTAATAATCACAGAGGATGTTTTCCTATGAGTCTCACCTTTTCCAGGTTTTTTGGGTGTCCAAGATCAATGAGTAGAGGAAGAGGGGGTTTCACGAAAATCCAGGAATGACTCTGAGGGAGGAAGGGTTGGGAGATCTTCAGAATACCTAAAAAAACCTCTCCACACTCCAAATTGTCAGGAATCATGGAATAATTTAGGTTGGAAAAGAGCTCCAAGATCATGGAGTCCAACTGTTCCCTCACCACAAAATCATGTCCCCAAATACACCCACACGTTTTTCCAATACTTCCAGGGATGGTGATCCCAACATTTCCCTATTCCAATGCCTGACCACCCTTTCCATGAAAATATCTTCCCTAATATCCAACCCAAACCTCCCCCGGCACAGCCTGAGGCCGTTCCTCTCCCCCTGGATAGGAGCAGCACGGTGAGTGTGTCAGAATTTCTTGTCAGAATTCCCCCTGCTGCCATTCCAGGGACAAAATTCCAGCTGCCAGTGCCTGAGAACATCATTCCCAACATCCATCCCTGGTTTTCCCAAACATTTACGTACGTGGTTGATTTTATAAACATTTTCAAGTACCTTGATTTTTGTGGAGCGGGTTTTTTTCCTACATGCTTAAATATTTCCTGGCTGATTATTTCATGGAATGTGCCTGTGATGAATTAGGAAATCCACCTTCATTTCTTAGTTCTGAATCTTAATTCCTGAAAAATTTCTCTGCCTCACCTGAATCTTGATTGGAAAATATTTAAGTGGCCAATTCCAGGAGAAATAATTGATGAGGATGTGTCTATAAACTTTGGAATTTTATTTGTTCGGACACTCACAGAATTCCATTCAATAAGAAAAGGAAGCATTCTTTGATCTGTGAATCCATGTGTTTTTGTTTTGGATGGATATAAAATGTTGTCAGCCACAATATCCCACAGGGAATTCCAAAGTTCACCTCCAGGCTGTGTGGAGCACTTTGGAAACACCCATTAATTTCCTTACATTACGGATTTTATTGGAATAAACTCTCATTCCTGGCTCATTTCCCCCTTTTAACTCCTGATTTTATATCTTTTGATCGTATCCAGCATCAAACCTTTCTCTTCCTTGCTGATTTCCTGGTGTGGCCTTGTTCTTTGGGAAAACTATTCCACATGTTCAACCCTTGTAGGAAACTTTTTATCCGCTTGCTGTCACTGATTCCCACTGGAGAGAGAGCCAGAATTGAAAAGAACCCAAGAGGAGCATCTCCATCCCTCAGGAGATCCCAAAAATTCCTCTTCTCCCACTTTTGTTCTATATCAGGCAACTTAAACTCCCTGTGGATCCCTTCCAGCTCAGGATATTCCATGATTCTGTAATTCCCACCATAATATTCCCATGGATTCATTGAGACTATCCCAAAATCCACTCATTAACCTGGATTTTTCTTCTGATCCTCCTTCCTCCCTCCCCTGGCTGTGTCCTGGGGATGCAGAGCACACGGGCAGGAAAGGATTCCTGCAGGAGCAGCTCTCGGAATTCCCAAGGGCTCAAGCCTGGAGAAGGGCAGGTGGAATTCAGGTCATGGTTTGGAGAGAAGGAGGAATGTGGAAGAAATTCCAGGAGGGGAGAAGAGGGATTTGGGTGGAGAAAAAAAGGGGATCCCAGCATGGATAACCAGCCTTGGGTGGGCTCAGCCCCTTGGGATAAGGGCCCTGCTTTGGAAGTGGATGTGGGGAGGCGTGGGAAGGAGGGATTTGGGAATTTGGGACACAGGGAACGAGACCTGCAAGAGTTAATGGTGCCTCGTCTCTCCCAGTGCCTCCCACACTTCCCAAATCCCAGGCTGTGCCCTCCTTATCAGCCCCTGGTGCTGACAGCTTGCCCAGGGATGTTTTCCGAGGGATATCAGTGCTCCCGCTTCCCTTCCCAAGGAATCCTATCTCTCCCAATTTCTCAGCAGCTCTTCACCAGGGCAAGGCCCAGGCAATGAGGATTTCACTGGGTCTGGAAAATAAAAACCTCCAGTACATGGAAAACAGACCCACCTGTGCTTCTGAGCCTGGATTTTGCAGGAATTAAAAAAAAAAAATAAAAAAAAAAAAAATAAAAAAAAAAATCCCAGGAATATTGGTGTGCTGTAATTAAAATGGAATATTGAGACAAAATGGGGATGTTTGCATATAAAGCAATCAAAACTTGAGCAGGGATCAATGGCACATTCCTGATTTTGCTTTCCTTTGAAATAAGTTGTACTAAAACAGGGAAGGAAATTCCTGGGATAGCCAGTTCTCCCTGGGATTGGAATGGTTGGAGAGATCCACCTGCCAGGGCCTGGCTGTGACATTCCATGAATTTTGTGACACCTCCAGGGAGTCAAGGCCCTGCTCCAGGTGTTGGTGGCACCACGAAGCTGCAGGGAAGGGACAACTGCGATCCTGAACCTTGGAATTTCCCTCCTGAGAGGATAAAACAGCAAAAGCAATGTGGGAAAAATCCCAGACATTCCCACCTTTGGGCTTCCCCGCTCTTTACAATCCCAGGATTTAGGAAGCCTGAAGTTTTGGATGGTAAATTTGGATGAGTGGTGAATGAGGGTCTGAAAAATGAGGGATTGTTTCCCAAAGTTTTACCCTCTGGAAAAGTTCATCTTACCTTGGAGGAATTCTCAGGGACAACCTGAAACATGGTGGGACATGAGGGAATGGTTGGAGCCATGCCAAGGGAGGCTCCAGTTGGATTTTAGGGAAAATTCTTGTTGGATTTGAGGGAATGGTTCCAGCTGGATTTGAGGGAATGGTTCCAGTTGGATTTGAGGGAAAGATTCCAGTTGGATTTGAGGGAAAGATTCCAGTTGGATTTTAGGGAAAGGTTCCAGCTGGATTTTGGGGAAAGAGAGAAAGGTTCCTATTAGATTTGAGGGAAAGATTCCAGTTGGATCTTAGGGAAAGATTCCAACTGGATTTTAGGGAAAGAGAGAAAGATTCCAGTTGGATTTGAGGGAAAGATTTCTTATCCAGAGGGAGTGTCGGGCCCTGCCCAGGCTCCCCAGGGAATTGTCACATTCCCAAGGATTCCAGAGCTCCAGGAGCATTTGGAAAATGCTCTCAGGGATGCACAGGGTGGGGTTGTTGGGAAGTCAGTGCAGGGCCAGGAGCTGGATCCTTGTGGATCTCTTCCAGCTCAGGTTACTCCATGAATCTCTGATTCCATGGACTGGGAATGGAATAGGATGTTCAGTTGGGATTTAATCCGTGGCACCAATATCTGGCATAGCTCTTGCGTTATAATATCAATAATTAATAAAATATAAGTGCTTTAA
Source organism: Thryothorus ludovicianus (assembly GCA_013397245.1). Classification (NCBI taxonomy): domain Eukaryota; kingdom Metazoa; phylum Chordata; class Aves; order Passeriformes; family Certhiidae; genus Thryothorus; species Thryothorus ludovicianus. The sequence goes on along the minus strand of VZTB01008687.1, from coordinate 2,132 downwards.
AATTATTAAACTAAAAAAAAAATAGTTAATTTCATGACAGAATTTTAGAACCTTTTGGGAGATTTTATATATTTTTTGTTATTTTTGTTCTCTGTATGAAATTTTGAGTGAATGGAAGATACTAAACCAGAACTCAACATAATTTTCCATGGGATACGATGGGTCACGGTTGGGAAATGCCTTTCTTAAGTTTCTGTACAAAACCTCATTTCTTAGGCACAGGAAAATGGGGCAGCTATCCCTGATCCCAGACACTGGTGTGGAAAATGGCATTCCTTGGAAAAGCCAGGGTAACCCCCCAATACGGGAATTCGGACAGTTCCGGGATGTCCCTGCTGCCGGGATATTTCTGGGATAATCTCAGTTGTGCCTCTTCCCTCAATCCCAGATTTTCGACACAATAGAGGATTTGCTCAGGTGAGCATTTGGAGGATTCTGGGAATCACGGGATTGTAAAGGTTGGAAAAGCCCTCCGAGCCCCTCGAGTCCAAACAGGAACCCAGCACTGCCAGATCCACCCGAGCCGTGTCCCCGAGTGCCACATCCAATTAAAAACCCTTCCAGAAACTCCTCCCCTCCCCTGCTCATCCCATTCCAATGCCTGGCCACCCTTTCTGGGGAGAAATATTCCCTAAAATCTGATCTAAACTTCCTCTGGCCCAACTTGGGATTGTTTCCTCTTCCCTGGGAGAAGAGGCCGATCCCAGCTGGCTCCATCCTCCTTTCTGGGATTGCAGAGCCCAATCCTAAGTGGAAAACACTCCCTGCCTTGTCCCAGGAATCCTGAATCCAAAGCTCCAGGATCAGTTGGGTCAGAAACCAGAAAAGATTTGCCTCAGTCTGGATTTCAGGGATTTGAGCAGGATCCCGCAATTCCAGGCAGGAATTCTCTGGGCTAAGACACACCAGCAGTCAGAAGTGTGTCCACAACTGCCCCTTCCAATCCTAAGAAAATAAACAACAATCGAAGGTAACGTTCAAGGAAATCTTAACAAAAGGAAATTGAATCGAAGGTTGTTGTTTTTTTTTCTGCTTGTTTTTACTTTTTGAAATTTTTCCTTATCAACAAATCGTTAATGAGGGAGTTTGGCAGCCCAGGAATTTCCAATGAGTTCAGTGCAAACAGAAGTTGAAAAAGGCTCCAACAAATTCCACAGAGGAAGGAGCCACTCCAGAGGCTTCTCCAGACAGCAAAAATCCAGGGATCCAGATAGAAAAATCTGCTCTGCTTCCTATGTGACACTTCCAGGGATTTCTGTTGGAGGCTCTCCCAAAAGCTTTTAACCCTCTTCATTCTGTTTCTCCAACTTCTTGAGGAGTTGGATGTGGGGGGATGAATAAATTTGATTTTCAGTGCCCCCACTTTGCCCTCGTTGAAATCAGTGACACAAATCCCAATAATTCCAACAAACCACGGATGGAACTGGAGATTTTGGTGAAGAATTTGGAAGATTCTTGAAGAATCAGAGCTCAAAACTTTTCAGAGGGGTACGAAAAGGACGAGATGGAAACACGAAGCCACATTTTTGACAAACCCAGTAATTTCCAGAGCTCAAAGCCGCCAGTCCTGCATCCTTAATGATTTTAAAGCAGGAAGGACTCAACTGCTGGGTGTGGCAGCACATAAATAATTGTAAAATACTCACTGGGTGTGGAGGGAGTTCTCCGATCACAGCACCCAAGGCTGAGCCTCTGCTCTTAAAATAAATGCAAGAGTCAATGGGAATGGAACAATTTTCCTTGATAATTCCAGCGTCGCTGGTTTTTATCACCTTTTTTGCCAGTGTAATTTCGGATTTTGTGATAATTTGAGTGTCACTCACCCAGCTGTCATCAGAATAAAAATCCAGTTGGTCGAGTCAAGGCCACCAATGGAAATGAAAGGGTGAAATTCCCAGGTCAGAAACCTCGCCAGGGGCAGCACTGGCAGCAAAAATATCAGGAATGGTTGGACAGGACCAGCTGCTAAAGGAGTTTTTAGAAGAAATTGGGATTTGATCCTGAAGAATTCGCTCAGCTGAGCTCCCCTGTGGGGAATGGGTGCAATAAGGGCCTTGTTTTGCAGATCCTGCCTCCAAAAATGAGTAAAAAATTTCAAGATCAATAGAAAAAGAATTTAATTTTCTATTTCT
>VZTB01008686.1:242557-277382 GCA_013397245.1 Thryothorus ludovicianus | reverse complement strand
ATAATAATAATAATTTGTGCTTTTACAGCACCTGTCACCAAAGGACAGGGAAAGCACACCGTGGAGGCTCGGTGCACTCCGATTCCAAACACGAGGCAGAAATGACGGGCATGTAGCACTGCCGTACTCTCGTTACGGGTACTACTAGCGGTAACAACCCCTGGCACCCTGGGCGCTCCGCAGATTCCCCCATTCCAACTCTGGACCTGCAGAGGGTGAGGAAAACTGAGCCACCAAGAGGCTGCGCTCTCGTCCAGCCTTGGTGCGCTCTGCGGCCGAGCTGGGAAGTCCGGCCAGACTTCCTAGCGCCAGGCTTGGCAGGGCAGCAGAACTCCCCAGGGGTCCCCGTCCTGCACGCACTCCCACGGAGGAGCAGCTCCTTTTTCACAGAATAACTGCGGGCGGATGAGTTGCTTTAAGGTCACTCTCTGAGGCAGTTATCGTGTCGGAAGTAGGAGCCAGGACTCTTAAATCATGGCTGCTGTAAGCAGGTCCAGTTCAAATCCAAAGCCAAAGCCAAATCCAAAAGGAGTGCACCCAACTAAACGTGACATCAGATTGAGCACACGTGAAACTAACATGCCATACAGGCGGGGCACCCCCGGGGTGTGTGTCCTGGATCCCTGAATTTGGGGTAGGCAGAAGGGCAGGAAGTGTCCAGTTGTGCATGCAATTCACATGAGCAAGTCAGGGATGCTACAAACAGGCCTGGCATCTGCAGAATCTGGATCTAAATTAGTCAGAAAGTGGCTAGATTTGGGGGTAGGCTTATTAAATGTTAACCAGACCAAACCTAGCCAGGTACAAAATCTGCTCAAAATCCAGATAAATAGTTGGAAAAAACAGTGTGGAAGGAAAGAATGTTGTTTGCTGGCATCAGAAAGAATCATTTAGGAAGCCTCATTACAAAGCTGGAGTCTAAGGAAGGCAATTGACTCCTTGCTTCACCTCCAAATAATTAAAGGCAGGAGGGGAGCCCAGGGCACAGCCCTACAGTCTTCAGGTGATAGCAGGGGCCAAATCAGAACAGCATCTGCATTTGGTTCTGCACATGCAAGAAAGTCCCACTGCTTTTAAATTTATGCCTTCTGCACCCTGAGAAATGGAATTTGGGAAATATTTTAAGTTCAACATCGTGTTACTGCCTCCGGAGTGACCTCACATACTGAGGCTGATTTCCTCACTTCCTCAGAGAACCTCAATCTCTTTCCCCTGTCATCTGTATGGTATATGGGGGGGGGGAGAAGTGTTCCTTCTCATTCCAATATTTGCTGGTGAAAGACAGGTTGGACATGCCCATTAATCCATACATTATGCTTCTCAATTTTTCAAAACGGCTAAAAATGAGATTAAAATCTCATTTTTTTTTGTTTTCCCCTTTGTAGCTCCACTTGCCTCAGCGCCGACAGCTACAATTACTTTATTGTCATGAAGGAAGTGACAAAAAGCACAATGTGGTGTGCGCTGTGAAGAGGTGGAGGACAGGAATGGGGTTCAGGAGTTCATATAACTTTTTGGCCCTGCCATAGGCTCTCCAGGTGACCTTGGTCACCTGCCTTTCCTTGTGAGTAGGGACCTGGGCTTTGGCACCTCTGGTTTCCCAAAGGTACAACTGGGCCATTAGCACTTGCCTGGTTTTGTGATCTATGCAGGTGAAAATTGCCCCAGAAGTGCTAAATATTAAATAACTGATAAGGAACTGCTTTCCAATTAACCCTGCAAACTTGTTTAAACAGACCATATGTATGTGCCCATATGGAAAATACAGAAATAAGCATAATGAAGCTGATAAATATGGGAATGAGACCTGGGCTGAGGGGATGCTTGGAAAGCAGGGTGATACCCACAGCCTGCCCTGCTCTGGATGTATTGCTCAAATGTCACCCTGGGCCAGAAACCTGTCCTGAAATGCATGAAGGGCACTGTTAATCCCTGAGGAGAAATAAAATATGTTTGAGTCATAGAATTCAAGAATTGTTTAGACTGGAAGGGACCTTAAAGCTCATTTCGTTCCACCTCGCCTGTCAGGGCAGGGACACCTTCCACCATCCCAGGTTGCTCCAGCCCCAGTGTCCAGCCTGGCCCTGGACACTGCCAGGGATGCAGGGGCAGCCACAGCTGCTCTGGGCACCCTGTGCCAGGGCCTGCCCACCCTCACAGGGAAGGATTTTTTCCTTCTACACAGTCAGAATCTCCCCTAATTTAGTTTAAAACCATCACCTCTTGTCCTGTCACTTCAGGCCCGCCAAAGAAGGTCTCTCTCCGTCTCTTTTCTAAGTTCCTTCTGAGTGCTGAAAGGATTTATACAATGTATTGCATTTGTATAACGTGTTGGCGCTACTTATCGCAACACATTAGGTCCTGGATGTAAAATCCCGCCGAGCTCACCCTCCCCAGCCCCAGACCTCCATTCTCACGGGGGTTTCTGGGGACCTTTCCTGAACCCAGCTGGCTTTGAAGAGCTAAAGCCGAGTTAATTTGCATTGCAATTCAGCCTTTGACAGACAGTTGGAGCCAAGGCACTGTTAACCTAATTGTTTTGCTAACAGCACCAGGGTGTGAGACTCACCAAAGGCACTTCCAACAAAGGGGATAAAACCAGACTCGGGGAAAAAAAAAACCCTTTTCCTGACATCATTACCGGGTACAAACAAACAGAGCTGATCTCTCTTCATACACTTTCCAGGCGAGGGTCAATAACAAACACACTTTGCTCTTTTGGGGGTATGTCTCTCCTTTTCACAGCAGTGAAAAGCCAGTCAGGGGAGGTAGGAGAGAACAAGCCAGGCTGAAGGCGCGGCAGAGGCAGCACAGGCTGGCTCCTGGCACTCTCCCATCCTTTTGTGCACATTAGGAATAGCTAAGCTTGTGGCCCTGCTTCTATTTTTATGCATTATTTTGAGAGCAGAGCTCTCAAGCAACGTTCAAAGTCTGGGTTATGAAGCCGTTTTGGCCGTAGCCAGTCTCTTTCCACTCCAGCAGCTCGTGTCAAGAGAGCAGATTCAAGCTATGAGACCCAAAGTCTGCAAAGAAAAGCAATCTTCAGGCAACCTTTCTGTGTGGTGAGCGGCACAGGGAGACAGGGATCCTATGTTCACTCCTGTCACACAGCCCTGCAAGATAAAATTACCATTTCAGAGCTGGTGCCTCTGGCTGCTGGTGGCCTCTCCAAGGCTGGTCTGTTGGTAAAGGATTCAGTAAAAGTGGGTACAAGGAGAAATTCATTGCACGCACCTCTGGGGTCCAACAAGAGAGGGACAGGAGCCTGCTGGAGTGAATCCAGAGGAGGGCACGGAGATGCTGCCAGGGCTGGAGCCCCTCTGCTCTGGAGCCAGCCTGGCACAGCTGGGGCTGCTCCCCTGCACAAGAGAAGGCTCCAGGCAGAGCTCAGAGCCCCTGGCAGGGCCTGAAGGGGCTCCAGGAGAGCTGCACAGGCACTGGGGACAAGGCCTGCAGGGACAGCACACAGGCAATGGCTGCCAGTGCCAGAGGGCAGGCACAGATGGGATCTTGGGCAGGAATTGCTGTGGCTGAGGGTGGGCAGGCCCTGGCACAGGGTGCCCAGAGCAGCTGTGGCTGCCCCTGCATCCCTGGCAGTGTCCAGGGCCAGGCTGGACACTGGGGCTGGGAGCAGCCTGGGACAGTGGGGGTGGCCCTGCACATGAAAGAAAGGATTGGGATGAGGTGAATTTTAAGGTCCCTTCTAGCCCACACGATTCTGTGTGAAAAGTGAGAAAAAAGCCTGGTGAGATGAGATTAATCCCTCCCTGTGCTCACCAGCCATGGGGAAAACTCTCAAGCCCTGGGGTTGGGCCATCCAAATCAAATGTCCACCAGTAGCTGTGACAGGCACCAGTGCTGTCCCTGGGGGGCTCATTCTGACTTGGGAATATTTTGATTCATCAGGGCACTCACACATACATGACTCTGACTATGTGCTCTGCTGGCTGAATTTTTGTTAGCTTTATGAGTTGACCACATAGACCTTGTAGTGTTTAGGTTTGGTAGCTAGAAAGGGGTTAAACACAGGGCAGTGTTCCTTATGCCAACATACGGAAATTATATATATATATATAAGTGCATATTAAAACTATATGTCTCCCTGATTTTAGTAGGAGAATTTGCTGTTTGCAACATAAGATGCTGGTGGAACTACATCCACCAAAGAGGAATGTAGATGGGGAAGGGATCAGAACCCAGTGTGCTGCAGGAAAAGGAAGAGTGAACACGGGCTGCTGCCAGAGGGAAAGTGCTGCTGGCAAAAAGGATCTGGTGTGCCACGGCCATGAGAAGCCAAGGCGGGCCACAAGAGCAGCACCTGCCCTCTGTGGCCTCTCTGGAGGTCACTCACTGACACACTCAGTGTCCACAAGGCTGCCACACCTCTGTCCCTCAGATAACCCATGGCAGCAGCACTGTGTCACCAGTGCGGCCAAGGGTCAGCCCAGCTCCTGATGAATGTCACCAGTGGGATTTATGACCAGGAGGTGAGAGGGATTTAGGTCAGACAGTCTGGGAGGGGATGATGGTGATGATGATGGAGCTGAGCAGGAGAACACGGAGTCATTTGGGAGCCACAGGCCAGGCAGGGGAGACACAAGGCTGCTGGAGGGAAGATGTCAAGGGGAGGAATGAAGACAGGTGCAATATTTGGTTTTACAGATAAAGGAAAGCTTGAAAATCCCTTTAGCTGGGACATGCTATCCTGAGAAAAAGGCTGGCTTCTTCCAGAGATCCGAGTGCCTTTGACATTTGCCTGCTCCCAGCTCCTTAGGATCTAGCAGAGTCTGACTCAATGTTAATATAAAATATACAATGTTAATGTACCACCCTAATTGTAACTGTTCATTTGTATTGTATCTGTACTTCTGTGTTTCAGGTATCCAAAATAGTAATATAAGTTCTCAGATTTGTTTTGGTGTGAAAGCTCTCAAAAAGTGAATTTTTTCTTTCTGTAACAGCAAAGCAGCTCTGCTGGAACACTTTAAAGATAAACACATGTGGACAGTATAGCTGGTATCCCTCTTTCAGTATTTCAGTTTCAGTAGTTTAAATCAAAATCCTCTTTATTTCAAGTAAGTACATTTGCATGAACTGCAGTGTTTTATTTGTAGTTACCTATGGAGATCTCTGGATCAGACAGTGAGGGGTATGGAAAGAGCTGGGGCTGACATGAGGAACAGGGATATTTGTTACTCTGTAATTCCTGCTCCTGGCACCTCAGAGGAGGCCGAGTCTTTCTGGTTTCAGCCACGTTTCCCTGCAGACCTATCCACGACAAGGAGATCGGGACCAGAGGATCTTTAAGACCCCTTCCAACCCAAACTACTCTGTGCTTCCACGATTCTAGGACCTCAGGGTGCACCCCAAGTGAGGATCCACTGCCTCCTGGACTCTGGCATAGGCAACATTGCAACACCAATGCCCAGGAGCGCTGGGGCAGGGTGGGGTATCCGTCACTTAGAAGCTGCATTTTAGTCCTAATGTTATCAAGCCAAACTGGCTGAATTCTGGCTTTAGGGGCATTTGTCGGGTCTTGAGAGATGGGCTGCTCAGATGCAGCCACAAGGCAGGGATGTGCCCTTCCTCTCCCCCCGAACGGGAGACTGAGGTGCCACTGCCAGATCAGTTCGCCAGCGGGAGGAGCCCACAGCGCCCTCACTAAAATCAAACAAAACCACCCCAAACCCTTTCTGGCAGAAGGAAATAGTTGTAAAAGGGATGGGAGAATAGCAAGCAAAGCAAGAGGAAAAACTCCAGCTTCTGTATTTCCTATTGCTGGCAGGTAGGGGTGTAATTTTGGAGTTCCTTCCTTTTTAATGGGATAGGTCGTAACCTTACCATCATTTATGTGTCTCTCTGTATTTATTGCAGTGGCCTGGCCAGATGCACTGTGGAGCTGATTTCTCTCCCTCAAACATTAGTCATGTCCTCACAGATGGCAATATAACAGCCTATGCTTTTCACAGACTTTACCCAGCAAAATTCCCAGGGATGACAGTGGGAATTTTGTCCAGTCAGACAGGGACTGGCTTGTTGTAAAAAGCAAATTCTCATGGTTACGGTGAGTTGTTTAGCATCAGTGTTCCTCCTTCTGACCTACAACTTGATATAAAGAAATAATCCAGCTATCAGACATTTGCAATCAAGGACTTTATCAAGCCCTGACCTTTTACATGTGGAGTATCACGATTACACTGCACAACAGTCTGCTTCAAGGAACACAGTTTGGATTTCTTGTCCTCAAATCCAATACAAATACTCACTAAATAATTATTAGATGCTTCTATGCATTCCAGTTCTCTGGGAACATTATAGGCCTAGATTACAGTATTTTGGAGTTAGGTATGATATGCCTTTTTGAGGTGTGTGAGAGAGAAGGGAGAAGGTGCATGCAAACAATTAAAGGATGCTTCAGAATCAGGACAGCTGAGGCAAGTAATGTCTTTTATCTGCAATGACTTAGTCACGAAACACATGCATGGGTGGAAAAAAGAAAAGGTAGATGCTGTGCTAGGAGGACACAATTGAGAAGTGAAACATCGTTTTTCAACAGTAATGATCCGGGTGGAGTAATTAACCACTGGTTGTGGTGGATGTTTTGTCAATAATAATTGTGAAATGAGGTTTTGGTGGTATTCAGCAGATGAGCTCCAGCTGGTTTAAACCTGTGTGGGTTCAGGGAGCCTTTCTGCCCCGAGTTACTCAGGTGGGTAGTCTAGACAGCAGGAATAGCTCTTCATACCCAATAATTTATGAATTAGTAGAGCCAGTGTATTAAAACAGATAATTGAAAAGTCCTCATTTGTCTAAATGCAGGGTTGGGATTCTTTAATAACTTTTTACAAATATTAAACCCAACAGAAATGCTTTCATGACAGTCTTGCACATGGCTTAGTTCCAGGAAAAGCAACCTACTGGGAATTGATTTTTTTCTCTGAAATTTCCAAGTGATGGAAATTGCTTGAGAATGGGAGAGTAGCTAGCACTAAAATAAAACTGAAACTCTGTCTGACAGTCACTACCTTCAGGATGAGAAAATTTCTTTCAACCTCAAGTAAGTGAGTTTCAGGTAAACAAGAAATATAGGATGGTACAGGAACTGAATCCCCTGATTTCACAATCCAAATTGCATAAAGTGAAGAGAAAAAAAAAGTATTAGAAGTAAAGTGTAATTTAAAGATTGGATTTTCAAAAGCACATTACCCAAACCTGCACATTCATTTTATCTGGAGGGAAGAAGGCACGCCATCTGATAGCAATGATTAATCCAAAGGAGGCCCAGACTTGTTCTCTTCATTTAAGAGGAAAAATTACATATTCTGTGAGGAGGTAAGAACAGCTGTACTGACTGAGATACCTGTGGCTCTCCTAGAGACTGCAGAAGGTGGTTCACCATCTCCCATATGTGTTAATATCTGAGGCTTTTTTCAGACATATAAGTAACTTGAGGTCTGAAATATCCAAATTGTATTGAAGGCACTCTTTTAATTTTTTCTCATTTCAGGATATTTTGGGGGTTTGCTGACATATTTTAATGGCACAAAGTCAAACCACCCAACACCACACAGGGAAGAGAGAAGGAAACTGATTTACAGCAAAGAGGAAAAGTTTCCAAAGCTAACTGTGCCTTCAAGTTTGGAGAAAGACCTTTGATGTTCAAGTGTATCAATTACAATCAGCAAAATTATTTTCTTTCTTTGCTGGTCCTAGTGAGGGTACTTAATTGTGACCTCCAACGCTTCCCAACACTCACTTGCCTCCCAAATCACAGAGACAGGGAAGAGCACTCCACGAAGAATTAAAGGATGACTTTATAGCCATTGTTTAAAACTGTAATTAACGCGGTGTTTAAAGCAAATGTGAGACAATTACCACCTCCGAAAGCCCTTAAGAAATCTGAGCAGCAGACCTCCTGCCAGACTTTCTGATATCACAGTCACCATAAACAGAGCTTTGCAAGAACCATCCCATTCACAGCCCCGACAGCTATTGTCTTTATGTGCTAAGTATTATTATTATTATTATTATTACTATTACTCTCTCTGTTTATGGTGATGTGCTAGGAAGTCAGCAACTCGGTTTTCTCAGGATTTTACTGACTTCTACAAAGAGTAGCCTCACCTCCAAAGAGTGTCTGTCTCAGTGGGAGTTCAGAGCTCTCAGGGGTTCTCCGCCAGCACTGGGTCCGTTGGGAAGATCTCAGGATCCTGGGATGGTTCGTGTTGGAAGGGATTTTAAAGCCCATCCAGTCCCACCCCCTGCCATGGGCAGGGACACCTTCCACTAGATCAGGTTTCTCCAAGCCCCATCCAAGCTGACCTTGGACACTTCCTATGATAAAAAAGGACAGAGAGCAAGGTCTCAGATTCTTGGGTCACAGCTAGGGACATCATGACACATTGTCCCCGTCCCTCTGGCAAGCCCTGAGTTGAGTCTCAGTGCATCATCTCCCTCTGTCTCACCTCAGTCTGCAGAACAGCAGGTGAGGTAAATTGGTACTGCTCTGAAAATGCCTTTAGTCCGGGCTAGTTAAAATATTCTGCAACATATTCATTACAGAAAAATGTGGTAAATTAGATTAGGTAAAGCCAGAAAGCTCTCTTAATTGCTTTGGCTTACCAGGAACACAAAACTACTCAGAGTCTCAGAAGAAAGGATTCATTTTCTGTACACCTGAACTGTTTTAAGTGCTACCACCCTGCCTACAGAGTCCTGCTGCAACTCACACCCTGTGTCCCCATCAGGGCTCTCACACAGCACTGGCTGGGATGCAGCCCTGGGATAAAGGATGTGAGCCATGCCCCAGCTCTGGAGCGTCCTGCAGTTGAACAATGGGAAATATGTGGTAGTATGTATAAAATTACAGAATTATTTATGTTGTAAAAGTCCCCCCAAGACCAGTGAGTCCAACTATTTCTTCACTGCCCAGGCCACCATTATCCTGTCCCCAAGTGTCACATCCACTCAACTCTTAAATTCCTCCAGGGATGAGGACTCCACCACTGCCCTGGGCAGCTCTCACAGGGCTGGACAGCTCTTTCCATGGAGGAATTTTCCCAATATCCAACCTGTCCCTCCCCTGGCCCAGCCTGAGGCCGTTCCCTCTCCCCCTGTCCCTGTTCCGTGTTCCCAGAGCCCTTTCCCCCCGGCTGTCCCCTCCTGGCAGGAGCTGTGCAGAGCCACAAGGGCCCCCCTGAGCCTCCATTGCTCCAGCCTGAGCCCCTTCCCAGCTCCCTCAGCCGCTCCTGGGGCTCCATTCCCTTGCCCAGCTCCGTTCCCTGCCCTGGACACGCTCCAGCCCCTCGGTGTCTCTCTTGTCCTGAGGGGCCCAGAGCTGTCCCCAGCACTGGAGGTGCCCCAGCAGTGCCAACCCAGGGGACATTAATTACACACAATAACTGCTCAGCCTGTGGTGCTCCCCTGCTCAGACCATGCCCGTCTCAACCTCAGTGGGATCCCTGGGGCTGGGAATTCCCTGCTGGTTCTTCCTCTTCCTCAGCATCCTCCTCTTTCTCCTCTTCCTGCCCCTTCACCCCTGGCAGCCACACCCGCTGCCACCTCCTCGCTGCCACAATCCTGTGCCCACCCTCTTCCAGGACACCTTTTTTTCATTTGGGCCACCCCCTTCCTCAGTTTACCCAGCTATGACTGTGCTTACTAAGAGGTTATTACCTCTGTGTTATTACTCCAAGGCAGAACAGCCACTGCCAGTCAGAAGGTGCAGTTACTGCCCTCCCAGACTCCAAAGGGCACCTACTGCAAGGCAGAACTAATTTTCTTTATTCACAGTTAACACGTAATCCGCGGTCTATCTGAAAACTAAACCAAGAAACAGCTAAGAGGGAGGAAACCATACAAAAAACCTAAATTCTAATCTCCCTACCCCCCAAAAAAGAGAAGAAAGTCTGTCATTAGATGACATGGTGTTAAAGGAATGCTGTAATGTACAGAAATCCCATGCCATTATGAGCGCCCCTGAGGGCAGTGTGGATTTCTGTTCCAGCATCTGCCAAGGCACTTCATCTCCGCTCACCAGGCTGGATAGGAAAATCTCAATGCCTCATACACTCTTTGACACTGATTGAAAACATTTATTTCACTGTAGGCACTTGCCTGGCTGGACCACGCATTAGACGGCATTCATCTCGCATGTATTTTGACAGAAGAAAGCTGGATTTCTGGTCTAATATTTTTTGGTATCTCCTGAGGCTCTCTGAGAGGAGAAAAACCCCTTCAGAGTACAATTCCTTCTCCTGGACAGCCATTGCAGTGTGGGTGATACCCCCACAGGAGAAGCCTGCTCACCCCAGGAGATGCCCAGGGAGCCCAGTGGTCCATGTGGGACCCGGGGTGAGGATGGTGAGGGGTGGACTGAGGCTCAGACTGGTTTGTTTTGGGAATTGCTGCTTTGGGACCCAACAAACGAGAGCATCCTGGGAGGTCTGCAGCTGCACGGGGGACACGGTGCCACTGCCCAGCTGGGAGCAGCTGTCTTCATGGAGCTAGAATGATTTTGGTTGGAAAGGACCTTGAAGATCACCCCATTCCACCCCCTGCCATGGACCTTGAAAATTATCGCATTCCACCCCCTGCTGTGGGTTGGGACACCTTCCACCAGACCAGGATGCTCCAAGCCCCATCCAGCCTGGCCTTGGACACTGCCAGGGATGCAGGGGCAGCCACAGCTGCTCTGGGCACCCTGTGCCAGGGCCTGCCCACCCTCACACACAGGAAAATTCCTGTAATTCCTACCCAAGATCCCATCTGTGCCTGCCCTCTGGCACTGGCAGCCATTGCCTGTGTGCTGTCCCTGCAGGCCTTGTCCCCAGTGCCTGTGCAGCTCTCCTGGAGCCCCTTCAGGCCCTGCCAGGGGCTCTGAGCTCTGCCTGGAGCCTTCTCTTGTGCAGGGGAGCAGCCCCAGCTGTGCCAGGCTGGCTCCAGAGCAGAGGAGCTCCAGCCCTGGCAGCATCTCCGTGGCCTCCTCTGCCCTGGCTGCAGCAGCTCCACGTCCTTGTGCTGCTGGAGCCAGGGCTGGGGCAGCTCTGCAGGTGGGCTCTCACCTGAGCACAGGGGCACAGGGGCACAATCCCCCCTGCCCTGCTGCCCACAGTCTGTGCCCAGCCCATATTTCTGTCCACAGCTGCCACTGAGTGTCTGCAGGCAGTCACAAAGCAGCCATTTCACTAAGAGTGAGTGCATGACCCAGTTTGATAGAGTACAAAGAATGATGTGCCATTTCACCACATGATCCGTCCAAGCCCTTGGCAGCTGAAGAAATTGGGATGTCCTCTTGCAAAGACCTGTGTCCTATTGCCATCTCCCTCTCTGTGGGTGTGAGTCCCAGGAATCCTGACTCCCTGTCTCCTGGCAACTTATTTTTGTTGCAGTGGCAGAGGTATTGCAAAAGGTCTGTGCCTTTCTTCCTTTCTGGTTCAAGAGCTTTATTGATAAGAGTAGAGGAGGCTGTGAGTTATAGAGGTTGAAGTGTGAGCTGTGGAGGGGAGGTGAAGAACAGCAGCAATACAATGATAGCCAATGCTCAAACACCAGAATCCCTAGGAGACCTGTTTCCTTCTTTCTACAGATTTGGGAGGCCAAGTTTCCTGCCTGGAAGCAATTTCCTGTGCCACTCTGCCTTTCATGTCTGCCTGTTCCCTCTCTACCACCATCTCTATCATTTGGAGATAAATCTTTCAGTCCCACTCAGGTGGCCGGGTGAGCCATCGTGGTTTTGTGCTGGCAGGCATCAATGGGCGTCACCAGCCCCGTGCCTGATCTGCAGACGATTACAGAAGCATTTTAAACCCTTTATGATTCCCCATTGCTTCCTCTTCCCGATTTCTACTTCCCTCTTCCTGCAGTTAATTGAGCGCTGCTCACCGAGAGCTGAACTTTCCGAACCAAGGCGTCCTTAATATTTAAATTACTGTGCTGCAGGTAGCAGGGAGCTCCATATGGCACTGAGAAACCGACACCTCTGGACCCACGGCAGAGCCTGACAGGGCAGGTGTAGAGGTGAGGGTGAACACTGTGCCCCAAGGACACCAGAGGGAGGATTGCCCTTGAGAGCAAAATAACTTGCGTCAGCCAGAACACCCAGTGCTTCGGAGCTGCAGGGTCATTAATAAACACAGACAGAGGGAGAGACGGGCAGAGGGTCCAGAAAGATCATACATCTGCATCACAAGCCATCATCATGTGCGTTATAACCCTCACACAAGCTGTTTTATATGAAATAGTCCCCCAGCAGCCTCCTTGGGAAATAGACTGCTGCCCGCTGGAACGAAAACATTCAGCAGAAAGGTAATTTTTTGTGAACGAGGCTTTGGAGAAAGAAAGGCACTTTTCTATCATGAGTATGGTACACTGAAGAAGGCACACAAGGGGCAACAAAAGCAGAATTAAATTCTTTTGGTATGTGCTTGATAATGGTATTAGGACCAAGTTTGCTCTTCTATATGTACATACCTAAGTGAGATGTCCCTTCTTTGTAGTTCCCCAACACCTCTCCTTGAGCCAGCATTTGTAAAATGATATTTCTATATTTACTTAAGCATCTATTTAAAGAGAAACCCCTCACAATTACTCACCACACAGATAGATGACACTGTTTGGCTGTGTTTATTTAGTTTCTATTAGTGATTGGCAAAAAGTCTATTGTGGCTTCAGAGCAGATATGGATGAATGACCCGTTGATCATAAAATAAAGTATGATGATCCCTTCTAGGCCTTGTGGAAAATGGCATATAAAGGGGACATGTATCATTATCTCATCCTGCCACTTTGTGGGATAATGCAAAGTCCAGTCTTTCTGGTAGGTTTGGCTCAAAAAAAGATGTACCTACAGTGTTGGCAGTCTAAGGTACAGAATAATGACAGCAATTCAAGAGAAGCTGTTTGCTCCAAAGCATGAGTTCGTTTGTCACTGCAGGTGAGACGTCTTTCTACAAGTCCTCTGTAGTGATGACGGACAAAATATGAGCCATCAGAATGTTAATCTCAAATTTTTGGCTTGTTGTTACCTGCTGGTGCATGGTTCATCCTCTGGGAACTCAAGCACAGGCTGTCCCTTGCTCAGCTTCACTTATCCAGAGCTGGGTCATGGAGTGATGTGGACGACACAGACAGAGCAGCATCTGGACTGTGATCACAGGACATATGAAAATTTACTGTTTGCCATCACGTATTTCACTGCCCAGAGCAGCTCTGCTCATGGAGAATTTGCAGAGACCCTGAACTGCCCTTTTTTTTGGTTTGGTTATTGCGGCAATCACTTACCAAGTCTGGCTTCAGGTGAATGGTTCTTAGTTAACACCTTTACAGCAGATTTAGCCTTCCAGGTAAGGTTGATTAGGGCAGAAACTGTTGTTGGCAATGCTCAGAGTTAGCAGCAAAAATGTTATCATGGCACCCAGACACTCCTTGCTCAGGAAATACATCTGGTACTGACTTCTAAACTCTTCCTCCTGTGCAGTTCAAACCCCTCTCCCAAGTGGCACGGGCTAGAAAAGCAGGAGGATCTGCCTGTGTTTGAAATCAAAGTTCACATTACTGGGAGGATATTTTTGCTGATACTCATTAGCCCTGCTGGTGAAACCTCAAGTCTGACCAGCTGAAATCTCCTTTTCACTTCCAAGGTGCTGGTCCACGGCTCTCTGCTGTCAGGCTCACCCACCTGAATTCTGAGCCATCCCTGGAACTGCTGCCTCTTGAGGAAGAGGAAATCCTCCAGGATTGTGAGGGTGCTAACACTGATAGATCGAAATCACACCAATTATGGTTTTCTTGTGAATTTTCAAAGTGTTATGGGTGAAATGAGGACAAGCAGAGGACTGAGTTACCTAGTGCTCATGCTGTAGCCCCATACTTCATGGAATGGTGTGCAAACCCAGTATGCTCAGCCAAAGCAAGTGTCCAGTGGGATTATTTAAAATGTCAAAATAACC
The DNA here is from genome assembly GCA_013397245.1 of Thryothorus ludovicianus. Taxonomy (NCBI): domain Eukaryota; kingdom Metazoa; phylum Chordata; class Aves; order Passeriformes; family Certhiidae; genus Thryothorus; species Thryothorus ludovicianus. Next base: position 263,433 of record VZTB01008686.1, on the reverse strand, counting down.
TAAAGTACTTTCAATACACCTCTAAACAAGACTTGCTCCTGTGGGAGGTAGAGCATCCTCAATTTTTACTGATACCAGGTAGAGCTTGAATGCACTTACATCTTTTGTTGTGGCTAGAACACCATTAAAGATGGAGGTGACCCTGGCTGGACATTTGGGTTTGGTCTGTGCAACACCACGAGCACCTTTTTTCCCTCATGGTGACTTTTCTGTAAGATGGGTAATCATGGGCCAGATATGAGGGAAGTGAGCAACAAAGGGGAGAAATCCTGGGGAGAAAGCCCAGGGAAGAAAGAGGGGCAGCCCAGTTTCAGTCCCAGTGCATACCTTGTGCACAGGGCTCGGACTTAAGGACTTTAATGAAAGATTAACCAGTCAAAAACCTTTTCAGGTGGTCATATGTGATTGTAGGATATGCACAACAAACAGACCCTTTCTGCACTTTCTTGTGGGTTTGTCTCTCCTGGACAGGGTGACTCCAGCAGTTTTTTGGCCCCAGACTCCCAGCCTAGACTGCAGGATATTTTTATTTTAAATTGAGAAACACACTCCTGTATCACAACTGGCACTGTTGTTCATTTCTTCCCCAGATCAGTGGTTTCTTTCCTCTAAAATGTCGTGTGCTATTAAGGACACACGTGTATATATATGTGTATGTATATATGTATATATATATATATATAAATAAAAATGTATATACTGTATATACTGTTGTCAGTCATGATCTATCCCTTCCTTATACTCACCAAGAATACTCCTTGCAGACCCTGGCTTTGCTGGAGGCCGTTCTTCTCCAGTTGGAACTCACTGATGTTACACAGTTAGATACTGGAACGATTTCCTTGTTTATCCTTGCCTTTTGATGATGCTGCTGTCTGAAGGTTATCTGCTACAGTGATTTCATAGTACTTTTGAGTCCCTTTCATATCTTCAAAAGGCAGGAAACAGGGTTTTTTAGCTATTCAAGAGCCACTTGTCTGCAGGTAAAGAATTTAACAGCTTGTGGGAGTGCTACTTACTGCCAGCAATAATGTGATTGATCTTTCCTGGAACTGAAAAAATGATTCTTAGAAGTGACATTGTGAAAGGCAAAAACTGAACTGTTTTCTTTCACTTGTCTACTAGGAACACTTAATATAAGAAAATAAATACCTAGTATTGAAGGGTGACCTGCCTCCTTGCATTTCCGTGGCAGAATTCAATTGTTAACTTTCTGGGGGCACTGATGGTTTTATTTGCTCTAAGATTTGGAATGGAAAAGGAACAGCTTGCTCAAGGACTTTCCAATTTGGATGGTTTTAGTAGAAAAAGAAACATGTTTAGAGTTAACTTCATTTTTTTGGGGAGGGGACAGGAGAATTTAAGAGCAAAACTCAAATTGCATGTACTATTGTATGACACGCATATCCAGATGGTTAGGCTGGCTTATTGTTACTCCGAGATTTATATGTAATTAGCCCTAATACATGATTTTGGGATGTTTTTCAATCAGAGCTACCTGATGAGCCCTTCTTGTGTAAGCACTTACAGCTATTTATCTCCAGCTCCAGGGACTGCCTTGTTTTGTCTCAAGGTTCTGCCTTCCCATCCCAGACATGAAAAAAACAGGCAGAAAAGCAGAGTAAAAGTGCTGCAAAACACTCAGATAAAATGATATGTGTAGTCTTGACCAAGCAGAAACATGGCTTTGAGTGACCTGGTCTAGAGGAACGTGTCCTGGCCCATGGCAATGATGGCATTAAGGTCTCTTTCCACCCTGAGCAGTCTGGAACTCAAATTATCACATAGAACACTTGAAGAAGTTGCTTGATTGGCTTCTGGTGTCCCACACGAAAATGTTTTGGATTCTGGACTTGATTTTGTCTGGCAGAACACCACCCCATATCCTCTTTCCACACTTCAGAAAAATAAATAAATACCTTTTGTAGGCCAGAAACATCTTTATGGCTGAACCTGCCATACATGGAACATGGCCTTTGTCTCAAGAAGAAATCCACGGAGGTGGGAGCTCCTTGGGAGAGGGGTTTTATTCCAGAAGAACTTACAAGCACATTGCCCCTGAAGAAAAGGGAAACTGTGTTTCCTGTGTGTAATCCCTCGGGGGGGCTGGGTGACAGAGTAGCTGACTTCAGGACCTTCTCTCCAAGCCTCAGTTCTCATTTGGTTTCCTAAGAGGAAATGAGACTCCTATTATCTTGGTCTGATGCTCTCATCGGCATGAAAATAATGATGTGAAAATATTTACTAAAGATTTTCTCCTGCCTAAAAAAAATTAAAAAAAAAAAAAAAAAAAAAATATNCTCTAGCAGCACAACCATTATGTGCATCAGCTTCTCCTCCCAGTTCTGCATTACCTGCAAATTTGCCAAGACTGCAGCCTGCCCCACCAGCTGAGCCATCAGTGGAGATGTTGAAAACATTGGTGCCAGAATCCCAGAATGGTTGGAAGTGATCTTTAAGGCCCGTCCAGTGCCATCCTTGCCATGGACAGGGACAGCTTCCACTGTCCCAGGCTGCTCCCAGCCCCAGCGTCCAGCCTGGCCCTGGACACTGCCAGGGATGCAGGGGCAGCCCCAGCTGCTCTGGGCACCCTGTGCCAGGGCCTGCCCACCCTCAGCCACAGCAATTCCTGCCCAAGATCCCATCTGTGCCTGCCCTCTGGCACTGGCAGCCATTGCCTGTGTGCTGTCCCTGCAGGCCTTGTCCCCAGTGCCTGTGCAGCTCTCCTGGAGCCCCTTCAGGCCCTGCCAGGGGCTCTGAGCTCTGCCTGGAGCCTTCTCTTGTGCAGGGGAGCAGCCCCAGCTGTGCCAGGCTGGCTCCAGAGCAGAGGGGATCCAGCCCTGGCAGCATCTCCGTGGCCCTTCAATTCTGTTGTTGTTTTGGGATGCGCAGGCTGAATTTGCTCCCACTTCCCGACGCGTCCCAGCTCCTGTCAATACTTTGGAATGCTGCCACAGAAGAGCCCCTGGCAGGAGCCCTGCAGGTACAGCACTCTGGCACAGCTTTTCCAGCAGCTCTCCACCACCCGCTGGTTTGTACATGGAAGCACAGGAATTATCTGTGCATATAAATGTTTATTTTAGCGAGTATGGCTGGGTGATATTTTTAGTAGTGATAGTAGTAGTAGTAGTAGTAGTTTCATGTGAAAGCCTGTAGTTCATCAGCTTTTTGGGCCGTGTATCTTATCTCGGAAATGTAAGCGTCTGCTGGGGGATATTGTACAATGTTGCCTTCATCACCCAGCACTTAATCTACACGCGATTTATTTACTTTAGTAACTAGAGGAAACAAATAACCTCTATGTGTCTCGCTCGAAATAACTGTATTAGTTCTGTGTGACAAAGTATCACTCTGTTTGGATTCTTTTTATCCTTCTTGGGAAAAAAAAATAAAATTAAAATGGCCAAAAAACAAAAGCAAAAAAACTCCCCCCCTTCTGAAAAAACCCAAACAACATACAGAAACCAGAACAAAAGCAGAAACACACAGCCTCAATCAATGCATTAAGTGAGGCTCTCTGGCCTGACCTATCCAGGTACTTGGCATGGCAGAGGGCAGGCAGACAGAAAACTCTTCAGCAGCCAAAACAAAATGTCAAAGTCCTTACAAAAGCATCTTCTTCCAAACCACTAGCACTGCTTGCTTTATATATGGCGAAACTGGAGAGTTGGTCTCTCCTTCAGTGTTTGTTTTTGCTGGTATAATTAGCTGATTTTTCAACCAGTAATATTGCTTAGTAGTGACTTCCTTTTTAAAAATTGTTTTAGGCTGTGCAAATCTTCTTGGCTTTGTGTGCATACAATGACTTGAACTGGTAGGACCCCAATGTACTAAGGCAGTGCTGCTAATTAATTCTTGGCTGCAGAAGTCCTGATAAGAGTAAACAAAGAGTGAAATTAGCTCAGGAGAAGACACAGGAATTTGCAGGCAAACCCACATCCTTCCATGATATCATTGGGAATCCGCCCGTACTCCACCCATACGTTTGACTGAGCCCTGGCCGAAGGCAAGAGAGCTGATTTTTGGGAGGGTGAGCTGTGGATCCTAGAGAGACTCAGTGTAATTTACAGCCTGTAAGGATTTTATCCCCACTGGCTTGGAGAGCAAAATAATTTGCATTTACTCTCACTTGGCGAAGCCAAAAGCCTGGGCCCCCACGCCCTCGCTGGCCACCCCTGCACACCCAGCAAAGCCCCTTGGAGCCCTCCATCTGCTGAGAGCCACGAAACCTTGGCCCTGAGCTGTGTCAGAGGCTGCCTGTCTGAAAAGCTCTGTGCATGCTCCTGGGAGGGTTTCAGCAGCAGACAGGGAGGTGCTGTCAGCCTCCTGCCCACAGCAGTCCTGGGCTGGGCAGAGAGAGGCAGCTGCCCAAAGGGAGATGCTCACTGGAGATGTTCCCCAAATCCACTGGTACCATGGGTAGCGCTTCCCCAGGACACCTCAGTGCTAAACTGCTGACAAAATGATGATTTTTTTTTCCCTAAATTATTTCCAAGACTGTAGTGAGGAGATGGTGAGAGACATCTCACACAGCACTGGTATGCGTTGCCATGACATTGAAGTAATTGCTGTTACTTTCTTCAAGAGAAATTAATTCTTTCAGAATTTAGTGACCAATTTTTGCCAACACTCAGCTGCAGGAGGAAAGGAATTTTCTGTAATTCAGCAAATAGATACATTATACCTACGCTTTCACAACAGCACCAAAGCGTTTTTTGCTGTTCCCACTGTCTGCTAACACCTCGCAGTTTGCACTGGGAAAATGTGGGACTGATGATAGAACACAACAAAATGCAATCCCGAAATTTTCCCTGAAGCACAGTAAGAGGTGAGCAGGAGAATATAAAGGTGCAAGGTGGCAAAATTATGTCCAGACTGGCTACTTTGAAAAACAAATCCAGCTCCCTCTGGATGGTTTCCTCTGTGGTTTAAGCCTCAGCTCTTTGACTCAGCAGACACTGTGGATGCTCAGATTTGTCATTTTGTACAATATTCTCAGCCACACTCTCATCAGAGCCACCTAAGTAACCAGCCTGCAGGGCCCGTGTTCCGTTCTCTCATGTTTTTCATCTCAGCAAGAACTGTTACATAAAAACCCTGTCCAGGTAATCCAAGGTAAAAAGCAATTAGCTAAAACCCAAGATGAGGTAAAACTATACGACAATAAGGAGACGGAGTGAGCCCTGGCTTAGTGAGCACTGGGAAACTTGAGTGGGTTTAATAAGCACCCTGAAGCCTGGCTGTCCACTGCAGGTCATGGTGTTCCTGTGCCTGCCATACCCAAGGTAGGATGAGACGTTTCCAGACAGCTCCTGACATCCCGTCTAGGCAGGAGATTACCAGTCTGCTGGTGGGAGAGTTCTGCCCAAATCCTTCTGTTTAGAAGGGGTCCCACTCAGGGTCTGGCAGTTTTTGCCCATCTTCCCTCTTGGAGCCCCTCTATATTTAAAAAAAAAATAAAAAATCTCTGTAGTAACAAAGGGTAAAAGAACTCCTCACCCAGGAGTTTTGGTTTTGCTGTGCAAAAAATAGCAACAATAGCAACACCTCAGATTTCTTACTTGTATTCCTTTCTTTTTTTTTGTTTTTGGAGTTTGACATTAAGGGAGAGAAGGGAATATATATAAAAATATATATTTTTTCCTACCTATCTCACAGATAGAGATACTGGGGTTAAAGAGATTTAACTTGCAGGAAGACCACCCAGCCAGCCTGTGGGGGAGCTGGCAGATGAACAAAGCCCTCCTGATTTATTAGCAAGCATCCATCCTAGAAGATGTTGATCCTTCCACCAGAGAAGGGGACAGACCTTTAATAGCACAGTTAATTAGGGATTTGTTTAATTTTTTATTCTAATCGGGTCATACTGTACCCTGAAGAATTTTCATATTTTTCCTTCCAGCACCTGGTGGAGGATGTTGGAAAATCCTGGTGGCCTTTGGTGGCCCCAGATGCCTGATGGCCTCTGCTCTGCCTCCGGCCCTTTCCCCTGCCATGCACTGGGCAGCCTTCCCGTGTGAAACAGGGAGTCATTTTGCTGAGCCATGTTTTAAAACAAGATTTGGATGAGCATCTCGAATGTTTCCTTGAAATCCCCCCACCTCCGAGTCATCGGAATGACTTTGGAAAGCCACCAGAGCAAACAATCCCCATCCTCTCAGAGCAATGGCAGCTCTGGCTCCCTGCTGGGTGGCATCAGCCCCTCGTGCCTCCGCCCTGTTTCCTGACACAAGCCCTTGTCCATCTGCCAAATCCTGAACTGGGTTATTGTTTCCATTTCTGCACCTCTGGAATCCACTTGTTTTCCTGGAAACCTATCCTAGATGTGTGAGGCTCTTGGATGACTTTGGATCATGGCACGTCCCTGTGAAACACAGCTGGGGATTGGGCACGATGCACTGCAGTGAAAAAATCCCAACAAACACAGGATTTTGTCAAAGGGCTGGAGCCCCTCTGCTCTGGAGCCAGCCTGGCACAGCTGGGGCTGCTCCCCTGCACAAGAGAAGGCTCCAGGCAGAGCTCAGAGCCCCTGGCAGGGCCTGAAGGGGCTCCAGGAGAGCTGCACAGGCACTGGGGACAAGGCCTGCAGGGACAGCACACAGGCAATGGCTGCCAGTGCCAGAGGGCAGGCACAGATGGGATCTTGGGCAGGAATTGCTGTGGCTGAGGGTGGGCAGGCCCTGGCACAGGGTGCCCAGAGCAGCTGGGGCTGCCCCTGCATCCCTGGCAGTGTCCAGGGCCAGGCTGGACACTGGGGCTGGGAGCAGCCTGGGACAGTGGCAGGTGTCCCTGCCTGTGGCAGGGGGTGGAATTGGGTGATCTTCAAGGTGCTTTCCCACCCGAATAATTTTATGTTTCCATGATTATGTGATATACCCACGTGCTTAGACCCTCCTAGCTAAAACAAAAGCTGAGGAGCTCCTCAGGATCTCAGGAAAGCCCAGAATGAGGAGAGGGACTGCATGGGAACAACAGATAAGAGGAGAAAATGGAAACACTGGTGTCCTGAGGGTGAGGACACCTCTGCGGTTCAGAGTGACCAGTGGATCTCTCTGCTTTGCTGGAGAATGCACTGTAATGCACTTTTCAGCCTTTATTACAATATAAGCATCAATGCATGAGAGCAGAAGACAGACCACTAAATGTGACCCATAATTAGACAGCAATATATTTTATACAGCCACTTCTTTTCTAAGAATGGGTGGTGAATGAGATCAGGCCAACCACTGTGTGTTCCTAAAACCTGCAAAGCCTTTTCCAAGTATCAAATTCGTGACTTAGGAGTGAGAATAGGATCTTGATATTTGGTTCATACTGGATAATCTGTAAATGACAGGTTAGAATTGCTATGGAATTGGAATGCTGGCTATTGTCAGAAACAATTTGCACTAAATACCCCATGAATTAAATCCTGATTCAGCTCAGGGTTCAAAGAAACACAAAGAATCTATTTGTGACGACAATGCAATTGAAAAATAAACCTGTGCCAAAACCACTGGGTCCAGTTCTTTGGGGTAACACTTTGTGCACCCACAAATCTGCCTGGTCTCCTTCCAGTCCACGGAGGGCAGGTGGGATGTGCCAAAAGTGAGTGCAGGGAAGGTGAGCACACGATTCACTGTTTCCTGTCTCATACTCCAGATAATCTGTCGTGCAGTCTTTATTGATTTGGCACCAGCCGTTTCTTTAATGGATTTCTGAGAAGTTTTGCTCTCAGTTGTTTGTGTTCTGAGCTGTTCTCTGCAGAGCCACAGCTCCCCTTTGGTGTGAGTGGCCTCTGCTCTCTGGGCCCTGGGAAGTCCTGGCTTGGGCCAAGGTTTGCAGCTCTTGGCCATTGTGCTGCATTTGATACATTAGCATGTAAGAATGAAAAAAGCTGAGCATCAATGTATAATTCTGGGGTTTTTTTCCTTAAAAGAAGTCTCCACCTATCCCATGAAATGCCTCCAATTGAAATAGCAAGCTTAGAGGAATGCCCAGTGCATTACTCCTATGGCTGCTGAGAAACTGGAGTCCTTTTGTCGAGCTGATTTCAGGTAACAGGACAGTATTTGATGTAAAGCCTCCCATGGCTGTTTGTGAAGTGAAATTATTTTGCTTTGCACTGTTAAAAAATCACCTGACATGTCCCTGGCATGTCATACTTTGTCCTGATTCAACAAAAATAAATGGGAAATACCTTTTAAATTGAATGCCAGGGAATAAAGCTCATGGCAAGTCTTGATTTTAAGGGGCAGTTGACTGGCACAGCACAAATGGTAATTTTTATTATTATGGCATAATTCCATGTTCAGGCACATGAATTATTTTATTCTGCCTCCAAAGAAGACAAGGATGTCCCTGATGTCCACATGCGGTTGGCTGTGGTTAAGCAGTGAAGACACAGACCCCTTAACCCACGAAAATTCAAACCACTGTCCCCAGTTCCTGCACAATGTGAGTCGTGTGGCCTTCAGAAACACCAGTACACATCCCTGCCATTGGCCTGTATCATTTCAAAGTACTGCAAAATCAATTTTTAGAGAGACTCAGTGTATTGGAGGTGTCCATGCTCCTTGCAGGAGGGCTGGACTGGATGCCCTTTAAAAGTCCTTTCCAACCCAAGCCATCCCCTGGTTCCATAATTTCCGTGTGTTCTTGTCTCTTCCTTGGGTTTGCAGAGGTCAATAAAACCAATGCATAAATTAAAATGTAAATCTGGTAACCCACAGCAAACCCCTCCTGTTGGTGCTCTGCAGAACCCACCTTCCTCCTCCTCCTCCCTCCATCTCCCTCCACCAAACACGCACCACATCTGACACCAGGTGACCAGAGGAGGTTTAATGGTTTATTGTGGGGCCTGGACATCACCCTGGAGCGTGTGCCCTTCACCCCTGCCCCAGGGCACCATCTCCTGGGGTGAACTCTCAAGGAGAAAGTTGCTAATTCCATCTGCTGCGGGTGGAGATCACGCCTGGGTGTCCTGCTGAGCCACAGACCAGAATATGAGTTATATTTAATTAGCATTTACTCATCAGTGCCTCAGGTCTCAAACCTTGCTGTGGGCAGCAGGAGCTGCAGAGCCCCTTGCAGGGCCTGGCTGCCCTCAGAGCTGTGCTCAGCCCCAGGAGGGACACGTCCAAGGTGACAGGAGGCACAGCAGCATTGTCCCAGTGTTTGTGGGCACCTGGCTTTGGTACACAGGCTCCAGGTGGAGATGGACTGGCTCACCCCAGGAGGGGAGCAGGGATGGAAGCTTGTCAAGGATGCAGCCTGCTCCAATCCCCGACAAAATGTAAACTTCTTGTGCCTGGTTAAGAAGATCTTGCAGGAGAACAGCTCCTCTGATGCTGCAGCACCCTTGCAGGCCTTTCAAACACAGCATCACTTAAACCCAGCAGTTTTCCTTGCTCATGTATGGTAGAACCATGAAGGGTTTGGGTTGGAAGGGACCTTTAAGATCCATCCTGTCCCACCCTGTCATGGTCAGGGACACCTTCCACTATCCCAGGTTGTTCCAAGCCCTGTCCAACCTAGCCTGGGAAACTTCCAGGGACAGAGAAACCACAGCTTTTCTGGGCACCCTGTGCCAGGCCCTTACCACCCTCACAGGGAACAATTTCTTCCTGTTATCTACTCTAAACCTACTCTCTGTGTGAAGGCATTGCCCCACTCCAGGCCCCTGTAAATTGTCTCTCTCTGTGTTTTGGTGGCTCCTTCAGGAGCTGGCAGGCCACAATTAGCCCACCTCAGACTTGCCCACTGCAGGCTGAACAATCCCAATTCCCTCAGCCTTTCCTGGAGCCAGAGCTGCTCCATCCCTCTGTCCAACACTCTCCAGCAGCTCCACGTCCTTGTGCTGCTGGAGCCAGGGCTGGGGCAGCTCTGCAGGTGGGCTCTCACCTGAGCACAGGGGTACAGGGGCACAATCCCCCCAGAGCTCGTGGGCAGGATGGGGTCAGCCCAGTCCCTTCCCCGGGAGACTTTGGGTTCAGAGGCAACACGAGTTCAGCAGCCCTGCTCCCCACCAACTGGTTTGAATAAGTTATGAGCTGAAAACCTGGAACATTTGTTCTGGTGAATATTAAAGTCGATCCCTGGGTGCTGATGTTTATCAGGCCAGGCCGTTTAAATAATTGGAAAGTACATGCATGAGTTCAAAGCCATCAGCTAAAGCTGTTGCCTTCCTCTGCCCTTACCCGTGTGCGTGTCAGGCGAGGCAAGCTCCTCCAGCCTCATGTTTTGTGTTTGGGCATCTTCAAAGGCCTCTGCGAATGCACACAAGGTGCTTGCCTGCACAAAACACCCCTGCCCACACTAAAATGAGCATGGAAGAATTGTATAAAGCTGGTTTCTTTTATTTTCTTTTATTTTTTTTTTTCCCCAACTGCCCTTTCCTTAACAAGCACTGATGGGTTGCATGCAAATCCTGCCTTCCCTTTTTACTCCCTACAGCCATGTGGTTGTTGCAGCCATACTGATAATTTAAACATCTCGCACTTCAGGCAGGTCCCTGATGGCAAAAAAAATTAATATTTTAATTAAAGTGGTTCAGACAGAGTCTCTCTCCCTCACTCCTCAGATGCTGGTTTTACAAAGGACATTTGTTTATAAGGCTCAGCTGGATTTTTCTTAAGAAGTTCCCTAAGCATTTCAGTTGCCATCTGTGCACCTTTGTTGTTCAAGTGCATTAGCAGAACTTCCCCAGTTCCATCTAAATTGATAAATTCATCCAGTCCCCACTCGATACCACCACAGAGCAGCTGTTGGTGGAGTTGTTTAATCTCCATTAGGACGCTGTGGTTAAAAGCCAAGCTTGCATCCATATGAAAACATGGCACAAGCAGGATGCTCTGCCTCTGCAGGTCTTCCCAGGCCAGGGGTGTCTGAGGCTGTGTGGAGCTGGATATTCAACATTTCCAAGAAAACCAGGCTGGCTGCGTGTCTCCCTGGAAACCTCGTGCTGCCTAAGAGGACGATCTGCTTTCCTTGGTGTTCTGTACCCACAGGTTGGTTTGTTTTCTTTTCCCCCCACACGAAATTCATTTTGGGAAATGCAGAGATCACTGGGGCAGAAGTTAAGAGTAAGACTGGTTTTTGTTCAAGGAAGTATTCTCTGTGAAAGCTTTTCTTTTAATCACCTCAAGTGCTTCTGAAGGGATCTACATTGCACCTTGTTTTGTCTGCAGGCAATGAGATGTGGACGGTTAGGCTCTCTTTAAATTACATCTGACAGAGAAATGGAATCTAGATAATTTTTAAATCTCCTTATTTCCCTTCTACATCTTCCAATCCATCTTTCCCAGTGACAGCTGGGGTGAAATGCCCGTCACAGAAGTTCCTCCCCGATGTTAATTACAGGGAAGAGAAATTATTTTCTCCAACATTTATGCAGTAGAAAAAAAAACAAGAACTACTTTTCTCATTTGTTCCTTGAAAATTTTTCATCAGACAAACAAACCAGACATGAAGCCTCAAGCTTGCTCAGTGTTAGCGTCTCAGTCCACTCTCCCAGTGCAATACTGTTGGGATCACAGCCAGGAATCACTCTTTTAAGTGACCTGATGCTTTGGGAGAACAATTTCTCCTTGTAACACAGCTGGGTTTGTCTTTGTGCTCTGGCCCTACCAAAGACAACAGCATTTTTATCATCAGCCTCCAAGGATTCATTGATCTCAAAGGATTCAGGCTTCCAGCTCCTGTATTTCGATCCACATTGTGTTTTTTGGCTGGGCTGTTCCTGACAGCCCTTCAATTTAAGGAACTCAGTTTCAGCCACCAGCTACAACTGTCTCCACATAAGGAGGTTCATCCTTCCCAAGCCATGTGTCCCATGAGGAAAGGGCAAGGAAGCAGCTGCAGGGTGCTGTCAATGAGCAACCTGAAATTTTTTTGTGTCCCCTGTGGCCCCAGGAGTGATGAAGGTGGAGCAAAGAGGATAGACCAGCCTCTCTCCTCAGGATGGTGTTGTGGGATACAATAGTATAATATAATCTGTATGGCCAAAGGTGCATGGTTTGGCTGGGATTGGTCTCTCCTAATTTTATCTAAAACTAAACCCCTGGGATGAAGTGATCGCCCACAACTTAAATTTACAGCAGGGACAAGGCCAGCACAGCCTTGGGCTCTCACACCCAGGAGCATCCCCTCAGCTGACAGGGATGCCATGGCACTGCTCTCCACACCCTGCACAGCTGAGGATGCAGAAAGCCCTGAGGGAGCCCAGGAGATGCTGCTGGGGCAGCTGTGGCTGCACTTTCCTGCCTCCTCTCCCCCATCTGCACTGACCAGTCAATACTACAACACCTTGATGAGCAAAAGGGATCAGGTCAGAATAGTCTGGGCTATGCTGTAGAACATCTGCATCTTTCCTGCCACCCTACCTAGGAGCAAGCTCCTTGCCCAGACAGCACCATCAGCACCATCACATTTATCTTCACTTCACTGGGCAGCTCCTCTCTGTATCTGGAACCTTCCATCCTGACAGAGGCACTCAGGGTTTGAAACACAGAATGGTTTGTGTTGGAAGGGACCATCTGTTCCAGCCCAGCCACAGGCAGGGACACCTTCCACTGTCCCAGGCTGCTCCCAGCCCCAGTGTCCAGCCTGGCCCTGGACACTGCCAGGGATGCAGGGGCAGCCACAGCTGCTCTGGGCACCCTGTGCCAGGGCCTGCCCACCCTCAGCCACAGCAATTCCTGCCCAAGATCCCATCTGTGCCTGCCCTCTGGCACTGGCAGCCATTGCCTGTGTGCTGTCCCTGCAGGCCTTGTCCCCAGTGCCTGTGCAGCTCTCCTGGAGCCCCTTCAGGCCCTGCCGGGGGCTCTGAGCTCTGCCTGGAGCCTTCTCTTGTGCAGGGGAGCAGCCCCAGCTGTGCCAGGCTGCCTCCAGAGCAGAGGGGCTCCAGCCCTGGCAGCATCTCCATGGCCTCCTCTGGATTCACTCCAGCGGCTCCATGTTTTTCCCATGCTGAGTTTTTGCTGCTGTCAACTCTCCATAATTAACAGGGCTTTGTTAATTGCTGCAAGGGCCTGTCCTCACTCACACCCTACAGCAGCACGGCAGACAAGGAAAGGACCATCCTCTGCTGCCTCCCTTAAGGACTTTTTTTGGTTTTTTCCAAAAAATGTGCATTACTGAGACTCCCCCACCTCACAGCACAGTGCCTGGCCCCGTGGCACAGAGGGCTGTGAGAGAGCAGGAGCCTGGCACAAGTGGGGAGCCATCCATGGGATCCCAAAGCTGGGCTCCAGGCATTATCCTATCAAATCTCAGCTGTGGGGAGCAGATTCATGCAGACCATGCCCTGCTGGAGGAGGTGCCAGCGATTCTCCCACCCCAAATGCTGTCAGCCTGAGGCTGTGTGTGGGGAAAAGCATGGACACAGCTCCGGGATGAGTTGGTGTGATCTGAGGGAAGCAAATGATGGAATGTGGTGCCTTCTGAATGTAGAGATGGGGCTGCTCCCTGTCCCCACCAGTGGGCAAAATACAAAACTTTAAATAATATTTGTTGTCCCAGTGGTGGCTTTTCAACAAGAATTTAGAATCACGAGCAAGGACACGCTTTCATGAGGGGTGAAACACAGGAAAATGAAGCAGCTCAGCTTGTGTTCCTTCCTGAAAGATGTGAACAGGGGATCCTGTTCATCACTTTCCTGCTGGGATATTGGGGGCTGGACCTTGCACAGCAGCAACTTTGTGGAATCCCACCCCTAAGGAGAAGGGAGCACTCGGGATTTGTAGGTGCTCATGACCAAAGGAATGACAAAAGCCAGAGGGTCTGCGAAATCTGACAAAGTTTTATTAGTGAGTTACACACTAGTCATGGAAATTGGTGTGTTAGTCCAGTGGGATTTGGATAACAGGGTAGGGTGAAAGAGAAGAGAGAGATGAATTGAAGAGAAAAAGGAAAGAAGAAAGGGAGAAAGGGAAGACCCCAGTACAGGTACCAGCACTGATCCATCCAGCTGATGGGATGCCCAGGGTCCTGGGAGTGTCACCCAGGCTTCGTGGGGGGACCTTTTATAGAGAAGTTTTCCTCGCCTGGAGAGAAGTTTCTCACTTTTTGTGTAAATCAGTTCTCATGAACAGCCAGTTATTTTGGGCTTTTCTGGAAAGGGTTTAGAGGCTTCAGACATCTTTGGTGGCCTTGCCCTCTCTACAGTCACAGATTCACAAGGATCCATGAGGTTGGAAAAGACATCCAAGACCATTGAGTCCAACCAGGGCCCAATCCCCACCTCGTCATCTGCCCAGGGCACTGAGTGTCACATCCAGTCATTCCTTGGACAGCTCCAGGGATGGAGACTCCAAACCTTCCTGGGCAGCTCTTTCTAAGGCCGGATCACCCTTTCCATGGAGTAATTTTCTTCAATATCCAACCTGACTCCCTCCTGTCACAACTCAAAGCCATTCCCCCTCTCCCCCTGTCCCTGTTCCCTGTTCCCAGAGCCCTTTCCCCCCGGCTGTCCCCTCCTGGCAGGAGCTGTGCAGAGCCACAAGGGCCCCCCTGAGCCTCCTTTGCTCCAGCCTGAGCCCCTTCCCAGCTCCCTCAGCCGCTCCTGGGGCTCCATTCCCTTGCCCAGCTCCGTTCCCTGCCCTGGACACGCTCCAGCCCCTCGGTGTCTCTCTTGTCCTGAGGGGCCCAGAGCTGTCCCCAGCACTGGAGGTGTCCCAGCAGTGCCAGCCCAGGGGCCGGGCCCTGCCCTGGGGCTGTGTCACCCCCTGGCTGGGACAGCCCAGGGGCCATCGGCCTCCTGCTCCCCTGGGCACCCCCGGGCTCCTGTCCAGCACCAGGCCCCCCAGGGCTTTTCCCAATATTCCAGCCCCTCCAGCCTGGAGCTGAAGGGAGTTGGGGTGACCCCAATCCTGAGCCCTGGGGGGCCCCATCAGTGCCCAGCCCCAGCTGGATGTGGCCCCTTTGCTCACCACTCTCTGGGCCTGGCCATGAGCCTCTTCCAAGCCCAGCTAAGACTGAACCTGTCTGAGGCATGGGCAGCAGCTTTTCCAGGAGAATGATGTGGGAGATGGTGCCAAAGGTTTGCTAAAGTCCATGGCCACTTCTTGACCTCATTCCTGCACTGAGCCAGGTTGTGCTTTGCTCCAGGAGCCAGAACAAGGTTTGTGTCAGAAAAGTGCTGCCCTTCCTGCATATGGACCCATCTCCAGCCACATCCTGGTGTTCCTTGTGTGTTCTTACCAAGAATGACAATTCTTGGCTCCACAGCCATGCAGCACTCTGTGTTTGGGACATGCACATCGTCCCCTCACCTTCCAGGCTCCTCCAAGCTGCTGTGGGCAGCAACTGAGCGACAGAAATTTGAGCTTTGCAGTGAGAAATTATGGGGAGACCAAAAACCCCAGCAAAAATAATGTCCCCATCTGGCCAGGTATCATCAAGATGCTCCAAACTCTAGGGCAGGGAGTGGGATTGTTAAAAAATAATGAGAGGTCATTTGCTTTGCTTGCAGCAAGCATTTGTAAGGCTTAAGGGCATTGCTCAAGGGGAGTGTTGACAACAAAATATGATTATTCGGCATTTCCGTGTCATTCTACATTTTCAAGATGCCTTTCAGGCACTAAACAGACATTAAACATGAGCTAATCTTTTGTTATAGCTCCTCTGCAGCCATGAGGTGGGATTAGGGCTCAAATTGGGTGTGTATTGAAAAAAAAAAAGAAAAGGAATTAATTAAAAATATTCAAGTGCTTTTAACAAATTTAAAAGGGTTCATACCATGGTCCATGTGTTATGGACAATAATGAGCACTCACACACTTCAGGCTTGTAAAGAACATCCTGGGCAATGCTGAGTCAGTGCAATTCAAAACTGGTCAAAGGGGTGGCGAAATCACAGAATCCCAGAATAGTTTGGGTTGAAAGGGAACTAAAGCTCCTCTCATTCCAGACTCCTGAGATGTTGGTTCACCATCTGCACCGTGTGGATGAAAGGACTTGCACAGCAGACAGAGATGATGGAAAACGTGCAGATTCACTAATGAGGATTATACACAGGCCCTCTCTAATGAGCGATGCAGGTTAATTGCACCTCTTTAAGCCGAATTCTGGGGCTTTTTGTGTCCTTATTGGGTTATTGTGTAAATGGCACTGGGTAGCTGAGTGGTCAGCAGCACCTGTGTGTGATCCCAGGGGGGACAGCTGCAGGGTGGCCACTCTACAGGGCAGCTTTCCCATGAGATGATTCCCATTGCTCATGGGAATGATCTGGTTTCAGAGTCCCTCTGGGTTGGATGCCAGCCTGGCTGCACCCCGAGCCTCTCAGGAGGGGGAGGTTGTTCCTCCCAGCAGCCCTGAGAAGGTTCCTGGCAGCTTTGGGAAGCTGTTGTTTCTTCAGTGACTAATGGCTCAAGGAACCTGACTTTTGGGTTCAGTGTTTTCAAACCAGGAGTCAAAGTAACTGAGTAACTTCCCCAAGCCAGAGAGTGACCCTGAGTTGCCACCCAGCCGGACCACAGGAGGGTTTTGAGGCCGGACCTGGTGTCCCTGAGGTGAAGTGACTTGTCTGACACGACATAGACACCGGTGGTGATGCTGGGACCTGACTCAGGAGATCTGGGCACAGAGTCCAGCCCCTGAACTGCAGCCCTCTCCTTCCTCTGACTCTTTCCACAGCATGGTTGCAGTGGAAAATCCAGACAGATGCTCTGGGAAGCAGAGCTGGTTACTGCTGGTGACCTTGACCACAGAAATGATGGTTACCACTGACTCCAAGGGCAGGATGAGGTGGTGCTTCTCAGCACCATGGGGCTGCTCAGTGTCCTCAGACCTGCAGCAGACCTTGCCAGGGGTTAGGGCATCACTTGCAAGAGGGTTAGGTTGACTCTCATGGTCCCTCACGTTACAGCAGCCCAGCCCATTGCTCTGCTGCCCTGCCTGGCTGGGAGGTGCTGGTTTCCCAGTGAAGTGGATGGAGGGAGAGCTGCACACTCAATAATCCCCAGCCAGGAGACTGCCAAGAGGAAATGCACTTCCCGTAAAGCAGGCACTGTTACCGACTCGTTTGCTGGAATTGCTTGAGTGGTAATTACGCTCCTTTAATATTGACATATTTAAATAGTTTCCAAGTATAATAGGAGTCCTGCCCCGCTCCTTCCACCTCCTCTTCCAAATTTCTGTGGCGTGCTTTCACTCTGAACAGGAGATTATCTGGAGGGGCGTGACTTGCCCACGTCTTGTTTCCTGAGCAGCAGCCCAGATGTTCCGCGGTGCGTTCCGTGCACTCGGGGCCTGGTGTGCTGCCCCATGGAGGAGCCACAGGGGTCAGCCAGGCACTAGAGGAGGTCTCCATCTCCACTGTGCTGCTTCCCACGTGAGCGTGCTGGCCGTGACCCCCGGCCCTCGCCGGGATGCTGACGGGGCGGCGCACGGCAGCGTCAGCGCCGCTCGCACATTTGTGTTTCATTCATGATGTTCTGAGACATCCTGTGCCGAGCACAGCGGCCAAAAAAAGGCCATTCCCTTCTGATGTTGCTCCCTGCGTGGGCTATTCTCATGAATGCTACAAAACAAGGATTCATTTTCCCAGGAAAAACAAGTCATGCTAGAAGCGTGGTGGAAACCTGGGTGACTCCATGCCCTGAGTGGCCCCCTGGGCTCCTCTCTCTGCCTGACAGCCCATGCACAAATTCATCTTGGGCAGATCCCCAAATTCAGCACCTTTCCCCCTCAAAACCATCTCCCTTTTCATCCCCGTTGCATTGCTGCCATTGTTGGTCCCTGTCTCCCTCTGAGCATCCATCCAGAGCAATATCCAGGCACGGCTTATACAGACTCCTGTTAGTCCCAGCTCTGGCCAGCCTCTGGGTGATCTGGTCTTTGCAAACCTCTCCCTGGATTTTCCTCTCCACCCTCAGGAAGGTTTTGTCATAGAACCACAGAATCCCACAATGGTTTGGGTTGTAAGAGACCTTAAAGCTCATCAAGTCCCACCTCCTGTCATGGGCAGGGACACCTTCCACTATCCCAAGCTGCACCAAGCCCCTTCCAACCTGGCCTTGGACACTTCCAGGGATCCAGGGGCATCTGGGAAACTATTTTTTCTGTTTCTGACTGGTTCTGCTCCATTCCCAGGGTCAATGTGGGCTGAGCACCTTGTGGTACCACTCTCTGGGGGCAGAGGTAGTAGCAGGGGACCCACAACCCTTTCCATCAGGCAGGACTCTGGCACCTTGCAGAGCACATCCTCTCCTCCAAGAGGCTGCTGTTGTGGCACTTTCAGACCTCATTTTTTCTGAGGGCTTGTTCTGCTGAAGATGAGCATCAATCTGCTACACTGCCTTGGTACCCACGCAAGGAAGGCATTCTCACCCTTCTTTGGTGAAAGCCAAAAGAGGAAAAACTCTCATGCAGGCCTTGAACTACCATGGAAATTGCTCAAAATCGCTCAAAAGTGAGGAATTTCCCTGGGAATTTCTGTAAAGGATGGAGGAGAGACTGCTCATCCTGCCAGGGCCCTGGCTGTGTTGTAGTTTCTTGCACAAAAGGGGGTGTGTGCATGTTTTAAGTGTGTCAGAGGGATGAGAAAGCAAAGAACAAGCCAGCAAAGTGCCAGGGAGGTTCCAGAAAGGGATCTGGGGAAATGCAGTGTGAGGTGAGGGTGCAGGGAGGCACCTGGGCTGTGCAGGGCTGGCTCCAGGCAGGCTCGGGCTTGGGCTCCAGGCTGTGGCAGCCGACGTGGCCCCGTGGTGTTCGGGGAAGTGGGACTTTACGTACTTTCCCCAGTGATACACAGAATTGCATCAAAGAAATACCTGGCTGTCATCATCAGCGTATCCTCCCAGAGAAAACGATCTTGGCAAGGCCTTGAGCAGGCCCAGCGTCTCAGGCCAGGAGCCAGCAGAGTGTTTAGTACAAGTTTCTTCATCTCCCTGTCTTTCATCATCTCCCACACGCACCCCACCAAGCTGCCATCCCAAGGGTTACTGTTGAGGTAGGAGAAAGCTACTCAGCAAAGACACTTTTAAAACTTGGAAGGGCAGTACTGCAAAGGCATCAGTAAAAACCCCAACCCCCTCCACCCTTCCTGAGCCTCACCCCTCTCCACCTGGCCTTAAACTGGCAGTGCAAAGTGACAAAACCTCTTCTGAGTCTCTTAAATCCAAAGGATTCAATGGACAACTTCTGGTCCCTAGGGTTCACCATGGGGCTGGAGGCACTGACTGGGATGAAGATGTAGCAGGCTACTATTCCCAAGCTCATGAATCCCCAGATTTGGGCTCCAGGTCAGAGGAAAAAGCCCTGGATCCACCAGCCAGGTCTCTGCAGGCTGTGATTTGGAACATTTCAGGGATGTTCTCCATCCTACTGTAACTTTTTTGAGGGAGGAGGTAGGGTAAGGGTCTGCCACAGGTTGGGCAGCTGCTGCCCTTGCTGACAGCTGCTGCACACCAGAGAGGTGAAAGATGGGCTTCCCAGGACCAGCTCTAAATTGTTTTGACCTGGAGAGGACTGTCAGCCTTGGAGATTATCAGAGCCAGATGTGATGCTGAAGCACACTGGTACAAACAAGGCTTTTGATGTCTGTTGACTGCAGAGCACCCCAAGGCCACAGGGCAAGGCAGGGGATTTCAGGCCTATGTTGGAGGCGAGGATTTGGAACTTGATGCCCAAGGCTGGGGTTGAGCTGCTCCGGCGTGAGGGTCGGGGAAGGAAGGGATTTCTTCCTGGCTCTCAATTTCTCAGGAACAGAGGGTTATACAACAGTGGGGCAGATGGAAATGTCACAACAGCGAGACTGGCAACTGCACTATGACAGCTAATCTGCCCTCACTTAATGCTTGCAGCCACAACATAAAGGCACACGGCACAAGGTAACAGAGGAGGTGAATCCTGCACCAGCAGCCTCCTGACTTGGGATGTGCTGTCCTGATCCTCCCTGCACACGCCAATGCCTGCAGAAGCCTGGTGCCACCTCAAAGCCCTGCCCCAAGTACAGCTGAGGTGTCACCTGTGGCCACTACTTGTCCATTTCCTCTTGGCAGAGTTCTACAGGGCACACACCCAAAACCTGTGCTCTCACCCATGCCCTTTCATCAGACAGGGTGGGAAAGAGGGCCATTTTAGAGATAATATATCATAAAATCAATAATAAATAACAATGATGTGCCATTTTGACATGTGTATATGTAAACACCCTGTCTCTATGTGTCTGTACTGCACATGCACATTAGCACACTACACACATACATATACATCCAAACTGCCTGTCTAATAATTTCCTCCTAATTAATCACTCCTTGAGTCAGGACGCTGGCTTCTGGCTTATTCTCTAGCACTGCTCCTCTGGGTACTCACTGGATTTCCACTTGGCTGCACAGAGTCAGTGACAACAAGCAGGAAGGCATTGCCTTAAAATGTTTGTTTCTCCCCCAACCAGTCAAGAAAGGTCCCTGCCATCTGTCCCTGTCACACACCAGTGGGGAGGCTGGTGCCCTCAAATGTGGCACCAACCCATCCATACCCATGCTCCAGCCTCCTCAGCCTCTTACTCCTTCCCTGCTGTAGGGAGACACAGGCCAGGCTCTGTCCCCTCAATTCCTGTCCTGGAAAGCATCACCTCCATGCTGGTGGCCACAGTGATCTGGATGTGGGACCCTTTGTCACTTGCTGGTGTAGCTCTGGTGTGAGTGAATGTCCCTAACTAAACAGGGAAACACAGTGAGGTGAGCAGAGAAAGAAGAGCTGCTGGAAAACATCTTCTGGGCTAGGGATGGACACGTTGGATGTGGGAAATCTACAGCCTGACCAGGCCAGCTGGGCATTTTCCAGTCCAAAACTGGCCAGACTCAAATGGCTGGGAGAAGGAGGGAAGGTGTGGAAGGGAGGAAGGAAAGGAGGAAGGAAAGGAGGAAGGAAAGGAGGAAGGGAGGAAGGGAG
>VZTB01008686.1:231067-242278 GCA_013397245.1 Thryothorus ludovicianus | reverse complement strand
TCAGTCCTGCCCTGTGGGTGCTGGTGATGCTCACATTTCTCCAGCCCTGCCGTGGATGTGAGGTTTTATGTGAGGTTTTTCTTCATCCCATCTTCATCAGGGTCACTTCCCTGGCCCTAATGTGCTGCACCAGGAAGGAGAAGCCAAGCAAGGAGACAAAGGCAGCCTGTAGTTTATGGCTGTTGTTTAGGTCAATAATGCATCGATTACAATTTTGTGGGCTAAAAGCTTGACCTTTTAAAGGGCAATTGGAGCCTGTGAGATTTGATTTACGAGAAAGAAAATAATTTAAATTTAATTTTCACTTCGTTGTTTCAGTTGGGACAAACTTGCAAGACTGCTTTTTTTTGGGGGGGGTCGGTAAGGTGAGGGTTTTTTTTCTGGATCCATCTTCATTTCAGGGTGAGAACAGCTCTGCTGGTTGTCTCTGCTCCACTGTTCACCATGCAGAGACATGGAGAAGACACAAGGCACTAAGAAAAATATTTATTCCAAAGCTCAGCCCAGTAAATATAATGGATACTGAATATCCCACATCAAGGAATGACGGATTTTTGCCCCCTCTAGGAACAGCCTGACCAACAAAACAACACATAGGGCTGTTTTAGGAGAAAACTCACATTTTTAGGCCTTCAAGCACCTGTTTTGCAAGAGGCTCTCAATCTCCAGACATGGTTTTGCCTGAGTTTTTTTTTCCCATTTTTCTCAAGCTGATACAGTCTTTAAACAGGGACAGAGAGCTCTGGTGGGACTGATCACCCCTGGTCCCCTGCACCCCAAGCCCCACACCCAGCAGGATTCATGGAGGGGGGGAGGCACTGCAGACTGGGTGGAGGAGCTGCTGGGAGAGGGGATGGACCCTGACAACAGCTCCAGGGACAAAAATAGAAGCAGCGGGCCGAGGACAGCTGTTCCTAGTTTAAATTGCCAGTTTTTAATAAGCTGTTTTGCTCTTTGAAAAGCATTTTTTTGTCGTTTCATAAATAGGAGGAGGGGCCAGGGTAGCATCATCAGGACGTCACCTACTTTGTCACTGCTCCTCTCCGGATCCTCAATTTTCCCCGGGTGCCATCACATTCAGGGCTTTCAGCAGCACAAAGTGACTGCAAGGAAGACTGAAGTCTGCCATTTAGTTTGCCAAGACATCTGGCAAAAACATTATGTACAGCTGAACATTTCATCACGTCTGCCAAGACATATTCATTTTGGATTAATTTTAAGACAGTTTTTAAAGTGATGATGAAGGATTATGCCGTGCGCTTCAGCAGCATTAAAAAAAAAAAAAAATTATCTCTCCTCTTTAAATCTCTCATTCAAATTGTCCCAGTTTGGCAGCTCCATGGTGTATTGGATTCATGATCTGAAGGGATTCACCAATAGTGACATTTTCATTTATCTGAGTACATGTAAGTGCTGTCACAGTCCACGGGTGGTAGCAGAGCCTCCAACTCCAAACCTGGCTCCTTGGAGTAATTCACTTGGAGCAGGCAGCACTGCCCTGACACCCAAAACACACCCACCCAGCAATAACCCAGCATTGACAACTGAATGATTACGAGCTGTCATCTCAGCTGGAACCTCGCAGTTCGGGGTTCACTGCCCTCAAAATGCAAAGCATTCTCTACACTGCTGTTACTCCAGGGACAGCCCCGGTATTCCCAGTGAAGGGCTGCCAAAATCTGCAGCCAGGGGCTTGCAGAGAAGGGAAGTAGCTCATGGGTTGCTGCTTTTGAGTAAACCCATGCAACTCTGCAGCCATTTCCATAGTCCCTCAATTTCTCTGGGCACCCTGTGCCAGGGCCTGCCCACCCTCAGCCACAGCAATTCCTGCCCAAGATCCCATCTGTGCCTGCCCTCTGGCACTGGCAGCCATTGCCTGTGTGCTGTCCCTGCAGGCCTTGTCCCCAGTGCCTGTGCAGCTCTCCTGGAGCCCCTTCAGGCCCTGCCAGGGGCTCTGAGCTCTGCCTGGAGCCTTCTCTTGTGCAGGGGAGCAGCCCCAGCTGTGCCAGGCTGGCTCCAGAGCAGAGGGGCTCCAGCCCTGGCATCTTTAAAGTTCCTTCCAACCCAAACACTCTGCAATCACTTTAAACTGTCACCTCCACTGCCCATAGCACCTCCTTGCCTCTCTCCTTATGAGTCGATGTTCTCAAAGTCACAGCTCTGCTGCTGGGGTCAATGGAGTGTGCAAGGGCTGCCCTTTTGTCTGTGAAATACCTTCAGCTGGCAGAGCTGTTATCAGGCAATGAGCTGGTGACGTGTTCTGATGTCTCATGCAGGAGGATGGCCTGGAGCACTCTGCTGGTGATGTCACAGCAGCCCGGGGATGTCCTGCCAACAGGCTCCTTCCCTGAAAGTGAAAAGAACAGGGAAACTCCCAGCCTTGTGATCCTTTCCCTGAACCCTTCACACATACCTGAGTGTCATGACTGGCCTGGGCAAAGGCACCACCAATGAGTAACTCTTACAGAGTTAAAAAGCCAGCCTTCTGTCCAAGCCCAGAACAATTCCCAGCCCCATCCAGCCTAACCCCCACCACCAACCTTGTGGCATGCAGGACACCCTGTCCTGTCAGGTCACTCTCTAGGGACACCTGCACCCACCGAGAGCTCACAGCCACCACCACGGCTTCTGCCAGGACCTGCCCAGAGCTGAAGCTTCAGAATCCAGGGGCTCAGGATGAGGCTGTCCTGTCGTGCTTTCAAATATGCAGCTGTTACCTTAAACACTGCTAGTTGTTAGCAATAGGAGACAATAAATACGGTAACAGTAACTCCAATCACAAAATTAACAGTGAATCAAACACAAAAGCAGCTGGGATGATGAATTTTTCAGCATTGCCAGCACCAATGGTACAAATTTTTAGGTAAGGTGGCCAAAGGGGGAATGGGTAGAAATGGGAAAGGATTTGCAATGGTCAGATGATTCCAAGAAGTGCAATCCTATAGAAGACTCCTGCTCCTCCTGTACAGAAGGTAGAGTTTTTGCAGACCAAGCCAAATCAACTACCAGAGAGCCTGGGGCTGACTAAATCTGAGATTTGACCTTTACTTGGCTGAATTAGACAACATATGCAATGATAAAACCAGTAGAAAAGGTTGTACAGAATCTTTAGAGTTTCCAAAGAAGGGAGGGGTGTTGTTTGCCTCTTCCTTTCCTGTTTAACTGGTAGATCAACAATCTAGTGGCATGTACAAAACAGCTTGGGTTTTTTTTTTTTTCCCCTTAACTTGCCAATACTCTTTGGTTTTAGGCTATTAGGGTCAAGAAATGCCAAGAAATTTGGCAGGTTTTTGGACTGCTTTTGCCAAAGTGAATAATGCCCAATGCATTTATATCTTCCAGCCTCCCCTCATCTCACTTTCACAGCAAGATCAGTTTCACCCTGTTGCCTGAGGGAGGAGGATTTCTGCTTATTTCAGCCTCACCAGGGACACGTGCATGAGGCTCCACAATTCCCACTTCACCAACTTACACAGCAGCAGAGTTTTCTGCCTGTTTGGACTTCTGGAAGGGATGGTCCTCTGACAGCAGACCTGCCTTCTCCTCTCCAGCCCTGAAGCAATGGATTTCCTTCTCCAGAGCTGCTGAAGGAGCCCAGACAGGTGGTGACACCAGTGATCAGCACTCAGAGCAAGAATATTATAACAGAATCTCAGAATGCCCATACAGTCCCACACCTTCCAACATCCCAGGGTGCTCCAAGGTCTGTCCAGCCTGGCCCTGGACACTGCCAGGGATGCAGGGGCAGCCACAGCTGCTCTGGGCACCCTGTGCCAGGGCCTGCCCACCTTCAGCCACAGCAATTCCTGCCCAAGATGCCATCTGTGCCTGCCCTCTGGCACTGGGAGCCCATTCCCTATGTCCTGTCCCTCCACCTCCCTTTCCAAAGTCCCTCTACAGCTCTCCTGTCAGTACCTTCAGGTACTGGAAGGCCACAGTAAGGTCACCCCAAATGAAAGAATGGTCAGGAGAAGGTCCTGGTGCAACACCCACCCCACACCTCCAAACCAGAGACACCATCAGCTGAAATGGACAGAAAAGAGAAGCTGAGGGTGCAGCAACACATCAGGTCTGGTTGTGTGGGGACAACCTTGTCCCTCCTCTGCTTCCCCCCATGTCCAACTGTTCCCAGTGCCCCTCCAGGCCATGGCCACTGCGACCCTTAAAGCTGAGCTGGCAAGAGGTGACATACCATGTGACACTGCAGCAGGACACGTTCCATCTCTCACCAGACACTGACTCCAACACTGATTTACTTTATACAACAAATGAAATTACTTGCTTCTTAATTGCACATCATGGAGGACATTATAAAACCTTGATCAGGTTGGGCCTGATGACCACACCAAGACCCGTGACATAAAACACACCACCCCGCATTTATTGTTTTATCTTTTTTATTTTTGTCATTACGCATAATAAATCTTTCACACAAAGTAATGAAAAGGATCCCTAAGGTGAAGGAAAAACAGAGTATTTGTGACCGTACCAGACTGCAGATGTCAGGACACTGCCAGGCCCACACTCCCAATGGGGCCAGCATGGATTTCTGCCTAAATCTTGGTCTGGCTCTGCTGCTTTGGCTTTAGGTGGTAACTCCAGCTGCTCTGAACCAGCTGGGACCCAGGAGCAGGGCATTTCACGAAACACACAAGGAAATTATGCCATCAGAACAAACCCTCTGCACCTCAGTGTCACCACGATGGGAGGGCAGTGAGGGGGAATTCTCTGTGTGACGCCCATGTTGGTTCAGCAGCTGTTTGACCGATTCTGTCAGGCTGCTGCTTCATGTGCCCCTCTCTTGTAAAAAGCCCTTTCACAGACAAATCAGGTTTTCTGCAGTCTGACACCTGGCTGAGCAGTGTCTGCCCTGGCGAGGCCTCTCTGGCTCTGCTCACCCCGGGGTGTTTAGAGCAGATGAACACTGAGCCAGCCCAGCAGCTTTAGAATCCACGGTTTAAAAGTGCATCTTCAGACTGACCTTTCCAAATCTGGGCAGCCCTGCTGACTCACAAACACTCTTAGTCTTTTAATAAAGACAAAAGTACAAATCACTACAGTAACCAAGAATAGTTATCCCCTTTTGACATTTGCTCGAAGACCAAAACAAAACAGAGTAAATTCAAAATACAGATCAACTTATGTGCAGCTCAGTCATGGTTCATTCATTTCTCCTATTTGACTAAGAAAACACTGCATCTCCAGTCTTACCATTGTCTTTTCTCAAAAGCTTCTGCCATTTCAAAGTCCTAAATGCTCAGGGGCTGTATATATCCCTTTGCAGCTATATTGAAATAAATTTGGAAAGCTTTTTTTTTTTTATTTTTTTTTTATAGTCAGCATTTCCACTTGTGTAGGACTCAAATGGACTTCTGTCTCTAAATAAGCAGATAAAAGGAAAGTACAATCCTAGCACATCCTTCAGAGGGATGAAACGGTGCAAGAAATTCAATTTAAAGCCATTCAAAGGACTTTCTGAAAGCAAACGCACCCGATTCCTCAGGTCAACAAACAGAACATGCTGGAGCAGGCAGTGGATACAGAGGGTTGCCACGCATCTTCAGGAACTAATTCCTCAAAATTGAAGTTTTGGCATGCAGTGCACTGGTGACAGTCCCCCACACAGCAGCACGTGGGACGAGGAGAGTGGGTGCACGTGCGTGCAACAGGCATCCCCAAAATATGATCCCCACTTTGAAAAATGAGATTTCTTTCAAAATCACATCACTTCTTTTGCTGTTCCCACTTGCTCAAACAGGTGTATCGGGAAAGGGCACTTGAAAACAACAAAAAAAAGAGTAGTATTCTACATTCAGATAAATTCATACTTCTGCCATAAAACTTTAAAAAGTCAAGAGGAGGTTTTCAACATAGAGCTTTGTCAAGGATCCCCAAAACACACTGTCATCATTACGCACAGGTTTACAGGACACTGGTCTATTTTACAATCTCGTAATTATTTTCTTTGGACATTTTTTTTCCCCCCTTACCTTACACGTTCAATTTCCAGGAACAATTTTGCACAGGAGCACAGAAAAACAAGTCTGTAAGGGACCTGACTCTGAAAGCAGGTGTTTCTTGCCCTCTGCAGAGTATTTGCCAGTCAAACAACAACAACAACAAAAGACCTGCTATTGAAAATCCTCCCACAAACATCTAAATCAAGTGTTTTGAATCTGCCTGGGAGCTAACCTGATTAAGATGCTGCTTGCTTAGTTCCCTTGGATGACAGCATGGACAGCAGTTTAAGGGCTGCAGCCTTGACAGTGCCACGGAAACGAAGGGCTGTGAGTGAAAACACAGGAATAGGTAACGAGCAACCCACAGCAGCATCCAAGAGATCATAAAAAGCTTGACCCAAGGAAGCTGCCCACTCAAAAGAGCCCAAAACACAAACGCTGCTTCCAAATCAAAGCCTGCAATCTCATTCAGCCCGTTAAGTCAAAAGGACGACCAGGTTTGTGGTTGGTAGTAACATCATACCCCATGTGTAAGGCCTCGTTTTCATCAAACAAGCTCTAGGTTATGGATTATGAACAAAAGGTTGCCTACAAGCCATCAGTGCCCCACACCAGTCTGTCCCAGCGTGAGGCTGGGCTGGACACTGGCTCTGGGGTTGGAGGGGGCAGTTGGGGGGGTCAGGTTGGAGGGGGTGCAGAGTTTCAATTCCTGTAAGACGGAGCGGGGCTGGCTGGGCTGGGCTGTCCCTCAGCCCGAGTCCATGGTGAAGAGCTGGATGTCACGGGGGTTCCAGTACAGGGCCACGGCAGAGTTGTACACCAGGGACCACACGTAGGGGATGAAGAACTCCTCAGGCTGCTCCTCCTCCACGTACTTGAACTTCAGCTCGGGGAACTTCTGCAACAAGAAGCCAGAGTCCAGTGAGGGAAGGTTTGCGTGTCTGCTTGCAAACACACAGCCCACACAAACACTGAAGAAAGAGGTTTGGTGAAAGAAATAATGGAAGGAACTAAACCATTAGAACCCAAGGAAAATATTTATAGGATAAAGAGATCATTTATAATTTCTCCTTTGAATCAAATGTTACATTAGCATGTTGTATTTGAGCCTTTTACTGTTGGTCACAACCCATTTGCCTGTTAACAGACTAAATGTGTGAATACTTTACAAAACAGAAAGGTCTTTAAGAAAACTCATTTTTAGCAGCCCCTCAAAAGCCTTCTTGCTTGTGTGTGTACAGGCCTATTTATTGCATTTTTTCCTTAAAAAACATTTTGCAATTAATTGTACTTGGTTCCTTAGCAGGAGAATCATCTGAAAAGGCTGAAAGAATAAACACAGTTCATGGTATCGTAGGATCACAGAATATCCTGAGCTGGAAGGGACCGACCAGAATCATCCAGCCCAGCTCCTGTCCCTGCACAGAGCCCCTCAACAGTCCCACCCTGGGCATCCCTGTATAAACTCTCCTGGAGCTCTGGCAGCCTCGGGGCCGTGCCCATTCCCTGGGCAGTGCCCAGCACCCTCTGGGGAGGAATCTTTCCTGATCTCCCACCTGACCCTCTCTGGCACAGCTCCAGCCGTTCCCTGGATCCTGTCCCTGTCACCAAAGAGACAGACATTGCTGCAACCTCAAGTTCCCATTTTTCTCACTTGTTCCCTCCCAAAGCCGTGCACATTGCAAACCCACCAAGTTCACTCTTGGTAAGAGCATATTTTGGAAAGAGCTGAGTCTACTTTTGTACGGTGCTCTTCACTTTATCCACTTCTAAATGTTGCCTGTGTCTGAGCTTGGCAGAGTCTCAGGCAAAAGCCGCATAACAATGATCACTGGGGTAAGATAAAACATGACCCATTTTATTATTTATAAGGCTGTGGCTAAGACTAAGAATAAACTCTACCGTGTGACATGATCAGAACAAGCACAGCAATGGCTAAGGAGCCTCTTTGCCCATTAATAATGAAGGGATTTCCTATCCTATTTCTTGAGCTCAGTGTCCTCTTTCCTTGCCTTAAGGGTACAAGAATTCTGGTTGGATCAGTCTCCTTTGAGGGGGCATTTCTTTGACACGTGGTTTTCAGGGTTAGGTATATTTACCTTCTATTTAGCTCCCATGTTATTTGTACTCTTGGCGTCAGAAAACATGGAAACTTGCAGAAAAGTTGTAGAAAACGAGTGGATGTGGCACCTGGGGACCTGGGTTATTGGTGGCCTTGGCAGTGCTGGGAGAATGGCTGGACTCCAAGATCTTGGAAGTCTTTTCCAGCCTCAAGGACTTGGGACTGTCTCTGTTCAAGGAACTGAGGCAGGTAAAAGGTAAGGTTGTTAAAGGCTCTTCTGCATCTAACTCCTGTTGAGTTCAAAGCCCAGGATCTCAAAGTCTTAAAGCCCAGGATCAGCAAGTTTAATTTCCTGTGTCAGACACAGTTGGTGGTAGAGAACTCTCCCATAGCCATTTTGTCCATCTAAACCACATTCTACCACCTCCCTACAACCTCTCTTCTCCAAGTCTGTTTTGACCAGCCTGTTTAATATTCTGCATCACTTTGTTTTTTCACTCTCAGGTACCCTACACCTGTACTCACCCACCTCACTTCCAATCTCCCAGCCTACTGCCATGCCACCTCCCTTCCACTGGATCCTTACCCTCCCCCTTTAGCATACCTTCCTCTTCTGCACTCATTTCTTTTCTCACCAACCTTGTGAGATTCTCCTTTTCATTGACATTCTCTATCCCTTCCCAACTCAGCTCCAAGTTCTCAAGCTGTCCCAGTCTTCCCTCTCTGCCACCCCCCAACCAGGCCCTCATGTATATTTTCATTTGTATTTTTTTTTTTTTAAACTGACATTCTACTCTGCTTATCCTCAGTGTAATCTTCCCCACTTCCTTCCAAAACTTCCTGGCTTGTGGTCAGAACAGACAGGAGCACGTTCTGTTCAGCACTGCATCAGCAGAATGAATGGTTCAGCCTCACAATTACACTGTGGCAACACTGAGCAAAGTCTTACACAGCTGCCACTCTCCACCCCAGGGGTGGCTGCCCACCAGGGATGCAGCCCATAGTAGAGGGAAGAGGAGGGAAAGTGATTAAAGATGCTAATTTGAGTTAAATTAAACACAGGCAACTTTTTTTTTTTTTCCCCCCACCTTCAGGTCACAAGGGTAGCTACTGGCCTTGCAAACATTCGTGGCAGTAGCCTGGGACCATTCTTGGGCTCTCGTGCAGCTTTAACAAACATCTTCAGCCTTAAAACAGTAGGCTAAATTACATCAGAAATTCCAACAGCTGCATCTGAGACGCTCAGGTCTTACTACCCCACTATCTCTCATCTGGAAGGGCAGCATAAAATGGCTCAGGTAGCATTCATATTTTCAGGCAATAAGCTTTGCATTGATTTTATTATTCAGCCTCTCTTCAGGCTGATCGATGTTGCCATTTATTGTGATCATATCGCAGCAATTTAATAATCAATTTCAGATTAAAGGCTGTAACTCACTGCAGTCACCCTGGACTCTCTGACACTCAACATGTGCTTTGAATAGCCTGCAGGGGTATCTTGGAAACGCAGACAAGGAGAATGAGATCTTAAAGGAGAGCAGGAATATTCACTGCCACTACATATACACAATTTTGATTGAGTCTATATAAAAAGAATGTAGATAATGGCAGGAGTGATGGATTTTTGATGGTCCACCTGAACAGCAGGCTCAGGACAGCTCAATGCATTGCTGATGAGATATAAAAAATTAGAATTCCAGGCCAGCAATTCAACCCCACATTCTTTAGATGACTGCAATGACCCACAGCTGTGTACTGGCTATGTTTTCTCATTCATTTAAAATGAGAAATCCTAGAGGCCCAGCATGGAGAGAACTGCACCAGCATCTTTGGGGTGTGGATGTAGCACTTGGGAATATGGTTTAGCAGTGAGCACAGTGCTGCTGAGTTAATGTTTGAACTCAATGATCTTAGAGGGCTTTTCCAACCTCAATGATTCTATGATGTCACTTGCAAGATTAACCATGGCAGCCATCCATAGCTGAGATAAAAAAATACCCAAACTGTTTCACTAACAGGGTGTTCACTGAAAACAGGATTTTTTAACAAACAAAATCACCAAAAGTTTCTTCTTTATGAGAGTGACTTTGTAACTATTTGTAACAGCACAATTTAAACACCATGTAAAAAGCTTGATCCATGTCAAAAGGCTTTAGGATTTTCAAAAAGCTTTTCAAGATTTTCAGACGATGATCCAAGGAATGTTTAAATTCATATTTGTCTCCCGTATGTCCTGATCAAATGAGTGATCAGAAGCCCTGGGCCCTGGCTGTGTGCTGCAGACACACAGGAGGTGGCACTAAAGCAACCAGGCCACACAGGTCTCAGGGCACTCCCAGCAATAACCCAGCCAGCACTGGTGAGGGCTTTATCATGGTTAACAAAATTCCTAAAGTGGCACATCAAACCTGCAGTGCACAAATCTATTTTCTCCTGCCTTGCTGCTATTGTGTCCAGCTTACTCCTGAAAAGACACTGGCACCCTAGCTGGTGACACTCCAATGAAACTGATTTTTAGCACCACTTAAAAAGAGGGACCATGCTAAGGCATCTTAAACAGCAGTCTTAATGATCGAGAAAAAGCCTTGGCATGGGATGAATCACCCCTTTTTTGCCTTCACTTCCCTGCTTGTTTAGATGGATGGTGTTGAAAGATGGAGGCCCTCTGCTCTGGAGCCAGCCTGGCACAGCTGGGGCTGCTCCCCTGCACAAGAGAAGGCTCCAGGCAGAGCTCAGAGCCCCTGGCAGGGCCTGAAGGGGCTCCAGGAGAGCTGCACAGGCACTGGGGACAAGGCCTGCAGGGACAGCACACAGGCAATGGCTGCCAGTGCCAGAGGGCAGGCACAGATGGGATCTTGGGCAGGAATTGCTGTGGCTGAGGGTGGGCAGGCCCTGGCACAGGGTGCCCAGAGCAGCTGGGGCTGCCCCTGCATCCCTGGCAGTGTCCAGGGCCAGGCTGGACATTGGGGCTGGGAGCAGCCTGGGATGGTGGAAGGGACCATGGCAGGGCGTGGAATGAGATGAGCTTTAAGGTGTCTCCCAGCCCAAACCCGTTTTTGATCCAACATACAATAACGTTCACTATATAAGTTACTGAACTCCTTGGCTTGACATAAACAGGTCTGTTGGAGCCTTTATTTGCATTTCTTTCCACCCCTCACAGGGACAGACAACCCCAGATAGTTTAAA
>VZTB01008686.1:164864-224783 GCA_013397245.1 Thryothorus ludovicianus | reverse complement strand
CCATAGGAATTGTCATGCCCAGGGTTAGATTTTTCTAAATGCACCCAGGAGAAAGAACTGGAGACTTTGTCATTTGACTCAGTCCCACACTGAGCTTGCTGATGGACACTGACCCATCTATAGTTTCCAGCACTCACCTCTCTGCTCTTTAGCATCTGAGCTGGGAAGGGACTGAAGCACAATAACAGCATAAACCCCAGTAATTTCACAGTTTCAGGATTTTTCCTTTTGCAAACTACTCTATGATCTCTCTCTGCTCTAACACAGTCTTGGGATAATCCAGCAGAAATCCAAAAGACTGAAAGGTCAAAATGCTGTTTTCATCTGCCTGTTTCCTTCACCCCAAATCTAGAGCTACCACCATGTCACAGTTGTTTTGTTCTCTCA
Source organism: Thryothorus ludovicianus (assembly GCA_013397245.1). NCBI lineage: Eukaryota > Metazoa > Chordata > Aves > Passeriformes > Certhiidae > Thryothorus > Thryothorus ludovicianus. The sequence continues at coordinate 224,396 of VZTB01008686.1, read as the reverse complement.
TTTATTTGCGTAGAACATATTCTCCCAACACAAAAGGTGGCAGGAGAAGAGCACAGTGATTCAGCTTGCATACTTTTCCAGTGATGAGGTCCCAGACATGCTTTCACTACATACTGGTTCAACGCTGCCTCCAAAACATCCCACCAAGCCAAAAAGAACATTCCTTTGGACAACTGGGACCACGCTCCCCTCTGTTATCACCGTGCAAGGGTTGATGCACTGCCTAGGCCTTGGCTTCATGCATCAACCAGAGAGACAAGGTCCATTCTCCCTGCTGAGCTCAACACCTCTGATTTGCATCCCGGGGGGTGACATTTAGAGCACGTTTCCTGGTGTGGAGGGCTCCTGGAAGGTCGTTAGGCAAGGTTTGAGTTTTCCTTCACGGCAGCCACGGGGCCGAGGCCGACATCCTGCTCCGCTCCCTCCCACCCAGCGCGGCGGTGGGGCTGCGTGCCAAGCCCAAACATCCTCCCCCAGCGCCCACGGAGGAAGACCTCCTTTTGATTTTGTACTTTTTAATCTGAGAGAGCCAGGCCTGTAAATATTACAAAAAATTATAACAATGACTTAAGAACAGAGACAGACTTGCTGTCACCAACTGTTAACTCTCAGATCAGGGCAGCCTAGGAAGTGGACCCTTATCTGCCTGAAGCTCAGGACGTGCTGACTAACACCCTATTGAGTCGGCAGACCTTTGGCTCCCTAATCTCCCCAAACTGGAAAATGTACACCCCAGTGGACATACTCCCTTCTTAAGTATTTCAAGCCTCTGCAAAAAGACAGACTGTGCTGTGAGATGAGCACAGCGCTGCCCTGCTGCATGCAGGAAATCCCATTTATTTGTCTTGAGGAGTGAAAAGTCAAGTGACAGTAAAACCTTTCCAGCCACAGCACGCAGTGCCAGACTGCAGCCTTATCTCTGTCAGGACTGCCAGCCGAAGAGCTGGTGCCAAATGTGTATATTTTCACAGTTTTTTTGTGAATGTGGATTTCATAGCTTTATAAAAAAAAATTGCCCTAGTGCTAAGAGTTCTGTGAAGACAAAGCAAAACCAGGGGAGAGGGGTGGTGTTGACCTCAACAAATAATCAGGATGCTTTTGCTGAAAAAAAGCTTTTTTTTTCTTTCTATGCTATGTTTTATTCTATATTCTATTATATTCATGAAGATTGTAACAGCAAGTTCAAATTAGGTATTGAAAACATGCCTTTATCAATGATAGAGGCAAGCAGTGTGTAGAAAGGAGAAAGGATGAACAGGACAAGGATTCCTCCAAGGTGTTAAGACACCTTTACAAATCTTGAACCTGGCCAACTGGGCAATCTCTTTGACTGTCTGAGTACAGGGAGTCAGGAGTTGACTGCAAATAAAAGAGATTTGTATGCTTGGTATCATCCTGCAGCCACCAGTTAAAAAGGTAGCACTCTCCCATAGTGAAACTGTATTTTTTTTCCTAATGCAAACGATCACCTCAATCTGAAAAAGGGCCCCAAGTGAGCTGCTGTTTCAATAATGAATGCAAATTACTTGTGTTTTCTGTTTCACAATGCTTTAGATGCAGCTTTTCCAGATTTGTTTGCCTTCACTGACACTTCACTTGTATTAAGACTTATTCTGGTAAAGATTGTCTTTAAGACATGAATCAAATATTTCTAGAGAGCTCCCCATCTCAGGCTGGGGAATCCATTCATAAATGCTATTATGTTCCTTTATTATTGAACATATCTGCCCCCTTCCTCCCTGTGCATTCAGGGCAGGATTTTTTACCCTGGTGACAACAATTTGCCTTTGCTGGTCTTAGATCACGAGGATGGAGCTTGGCAAGTCCTGGTGGGGCAGATAAGCACCAGGAATTCAAACAAAGTTATGCTGCCTGAGCTTGTGCTCAGAACTACAGGCACCACTTGGATCTCGTGGGTCTCACATCAAGAACAACATGGAATTTTAAGGCCTATGCTCTCCTCCCACTCCACTCCACGGACACAAAATTTTTGGAGCTGCCAGTCTCCATAGACTCGAAGGACCTTTCCTCAGTGAGCTATCCAGAACTATCCAGCCTCTGGTTTCTCATCTATAAAAATAATCTTTGCTGTGGTTTTTGACAGCGCACACGCTGCAGTGAAGGAAGGGAAATCTTCCTCGTGGAGCTTGGGATGCTGCTGCTACAGCATCATCCAGATGGGAAATTCTCACCCCACTGCTAACACTGTCTGTCCTCAAGGCCCAGCTCACAAGCCACAGGTTGGTTGCACTCCCCACGGTTTAAACATCAGAGCAAAGGCTTTCAACTGCCAGAGGGCAGGGTTAAATGGGATATCAAGAAAAAATTTTCAGCTGTGGGGATGGTGAGGCCCTGGCACAGGGTGCCTAGAGCAGCTGTGGCTGCCCCATCCCTGGGGGAGTTTAAAAGCCATGTGGATGTGGCACTTGGGCAGACAAGGGTCAGTGGTGGCCTTGGCAGTGCTGGGGAACACTTGGACTTGATGGTCTGAGGGCTTTTCCAACTTACAGGGCAAGGAGAAAATCTGGGTAGAAGGGAGCATAGTAGTGTTTGTTAAGGCCCAAGAGTCAACATGAGGATACAGTCAAGAAAAATCAGCCTTTGTTTGTGAGCTCAACAGATTGTGCATTCAGCATCACAACCTTATCATAAACCCAGCCTAAATCCGCATGAATTTAAGATTCAGTACCATCATCTGATACTCCAGAACATCTACAGCTACAAAAAAGGCAGGGTGGTCTAAATCAGCTGCCCTCCAAATCCTAATTCCAGAATCCTCAGCAGTGATGATGACAGACATGAGAAAACCCCTGCTTGGCCGGGAAAAAGCCATTTCCATCTCTAATCATTCTCAGCAGGAACAAACAGCCTATAAATCAACTGGAGAGAAGCTTTGCAACTTGTACCAAAGGTTGTGACAAAATTAAACTCTGTATGGGAATGCAGAGGACGCAGCCATCAACTGACAAAGTACATCTCTTCCTCATTCTCACTTCTTGGTGCAGTTGCTGTAAACATTCAAGACATTCCTCTGATTTATGCATTTAATTATAAGATATCTGTAACATTCCTGCTGTTTACATTTAACCCAACACTGCAATGAAAGCTGTAATTTTGTCTGGGATTTATATTCTGCACTCAAACTTATTTTGATTCCTTGATTTAAACATACACACAGAAGTGAAAATGTGTCAAAATCATGAAAATGGAAGAGATTATACTCCATTATCTAGTTCATCTGTCATCCAGGGCAGAAATTTTCTGAGGACTGTTTTTCTCAATCTGCCACATGTTATGGAAACTTAATTGAAAAGAATAATTCAGAAAAGACAGCTAAACCTTAAAAGTGGAAAAGCAATTGGATCAGTATAATTAGAAGTTACATGAATTTTTTCTCCCTTTATCTTGTGTTTAGTTGTCATAGCTCATTAAATTTTGCACCTTTGGTGGATAAAGGTGTTGGCCCTCTGACACATTATTCTACATTTTATTCAAGAAGTGGTTAATACTTTCTTTTCTTGATGGAGGGGGACTTTATCAAAGAAATGAATAAATTCATTTTAAATGAAACATTTTATACTTTTCAGCTACTCTGCCTACACTGAAGGTTTGCAGTAGAAAAGGAACACACAGGTTGGAAATAGCTTTCAACTGAGCAGGGGAAGAAAGGGGTCAGGGCATTTCAGTATAATTTTACTTTATTTTGACCAAAGTTGCAAGATATTTGGAAACAACACGTCATGCGAATGCAGTGCCTCTGGCACTGGACTTTTCACTGCGAGGGGAGGCTGCACAACACATGTGAAGCAGATTTAGTCACAGCAAAAAACGTAATAAAAGTATAGGGAGGCTTTCTAGGGAGGGAAACTTGGGGAATGTTATTTAGCTTGAGCAATTGTACAGCTCTGAAGTGAGCAGGGGCTGGGCTCTGGCTGGGAGCCCTCCTGTAAGATGTGCTGGACAGGGAATTTTGGGCGGCTCATGAGTGTGGGGCTCCTGCCAATCTCCTGCAAAGCCAAAGCTCTGCAGCTTTGGGCAGGGAAGCTCTTCTGCGCTCTCTTTCAGAAAAAATGGGATCATCCTTGAAGGTTAACAGAGTTCAAATGATGTGGCAGGCCAGCAGTTAGCAGAATGGAAGTAGCTTTGAAAAACGTACACGTGCAGAGAGTTGTTTATCCAGGTCAGAGCCCTGTTGCCATGGGGAGCAACTTGGAAACTCTCACGCTACTTTCCCATCCTCCTGTTTCTCCAGAACTTGCTTTCTGCCTTGTACTTGGTATCTCTTTCTTGCAGTAGCTTCCTTAAACCAATGAAATCAGTCAATCTAATGTATCTGGTGTCAAACAGATACAGAGACTGTTTCATGTTAGAATCCGTGTAAAGTTTAAATTCGGCTCAAAGTCTCTTACTTGTGCCCTTCTGTCCTATAAAGTAAGAGAATCAGAGAATTGCAGAATGGTTTAAATTCAAAGGGGCCTTAAAGTTCATCCCATTCCATCCCCTGCCATGGGCAGGGACACTTTCAACTATCCCAGGCTGCTCGAAGCCACATCTAGCCTGGCCTTGGGAAACCTTGTGTCAGGCTCCCACCAACCTCACATCAAGAATTCCTCCCCAATATCTAGTCTAAACATCCTTGTTCTAGTTCGAATTACCCTGTCTTTCTAAGTTCCACTGAAAAACTAAATTTTGTACTACTTCTTTATTTTTAAATTGCACACCTAAATTAAAATAGATGCTTGGACAGCCAATGCAGTGTCTTAAGATCTCATACGGAAAAATCAGAGCTTATTGCTACCCTCTCTGGTTATTTCACATTGCAGAGAAAGGCCAGACTTCAGCTGTGCATAGAGAAATATCTGACTGATCTCTTTTTGGCAATCCAATTTTGTGTGTCATCTCCTGACTCTTCCCCTCCACAAAGTTTGCAGAGCACCCAACATCAGCCCCTCATTTACTGCCTTAGGCAAGGCTGCTCTGCCATATGGACAGCAACAGGATGGTATACACTCCTTATCAAGGATGGCAGTTAGAAAATGTCACCAGTTACATTATTCTCCTACAAAGCTTCACTCCTAACAGCAAGGTTTCTGCTCATCACAGCCCAACTTCGTCCTCATGGCTGAGAACCTGGATGTGACATGAAGATGATGAAAGAGTCCCTCTCATCCTGACTGTGCCACCTTTAAAGCACAACCAGATTCTTCTGATCCAAGGAAGGAGAAGATCTTTGCAGTAGACTTCCCTTGTGTCCCTTACAGAAATATTTTTCTGCTCTCTACAGGTAGCATAAAGAATTACATAATTATTTCATAGAGTCATAGAATCCTGAAATGATGTGGGAGGGACCTTCAAAGCTCATCCAGTCCCATTCCCACACCTTCTACTATCCCAGGCTGTCCAACATGGCCTTGGATGCTTTAGAGCATCCTTTACCTCCCTGGGCTATGTCTACCAGATTTCACCACCCTCATCACAAAAGGCTTCTTCCTTATACCTTACTCTGAATCTACCTTTAGTTTAAAACTTTCACCCTTGTCTTGAGCAAAAAAAAGAAACAAAACCTTCTTTAACACCTCTTGTTAGAAGACAATATTTCATCTTCTAAAGCTTTTGCATGTAACTGCATGAATTTTCATCTGTTGCCTTAATGGGAGCTAGTTAATTACAACCCACAGAGTGCCACAGCCAAGGCTGAGGCATTATTCAGCTCAGCTGGGTACAGGGCTGTGACTGCAGCTACAGCTCTGCAGAATGGCAAAGGGAACTCAAGTGATGGCAAGGTGAAGACAACCATGGGAGAGAAACAGCAAATTCCTGCAATGCTGATCAACCTGATGTTAGAATTAGTTTATTTTTTCCATTTTTACTGGTTTGAAGAATTAAGTCTCAGAATCACAGCAGATCTTACTGTATTAATGTTATTACATTTGTATTTATACAATTCAATTGTTACTGTTACCTACACCATGGCAGTTCTGGCTGGGCAGGTAGGGCCTTGTCTGCAAATTTTTGTTTAAACTTTTTTTTTTTTAAACTGGTTTGGGATAGCCAAAACACTGCCTAGCCTTCTGCAGGAGACTGACCTGCGTAACAGTATTATGGAATAGCTCTTTAGAAGCAGCTATGGCAACCCCAGGATAAGGTGATTTCATTCCCGTGCAATTGTTGAGCTTTGCAAAGAAAGCAATGACTCGGGAATGAAGTGACTGAATCCAGAATGCAGCTTCCAGAAGGTAGCTGGAATAATCTTCAGGGGTGGAGGGGACAGACATTAAGCCTCCATGTAAATATTAGTCTCCATGCAGACAGCAGCTTGGGAATAGGAGTGTCCTGTGCTAGCCCACCCTTCATCCTCATCTTGGCCATTGCACCTCATTCCTGAACTGCAGAATCACTGTGCTCCAGCCACTCACCCAAGCACCACCCTCCCAAGCTACCTTGGATTCTTGTGCAATACCCATCTCTGCTGCATTCCTTCATCCTGGAATGAAATGTGCTTTCCTGGATTTCAGCAAGATAAACGAGCCTTCTGTATGAACAGGATGCATCTTTCCTAGAGAAGTGTAACCTAACTACAAGACGTAAAGGAGAGAATAAAACCAGATAACATATTTGATTTTAAAACTACAACTGTCACCATAACCCTGATGCCAGTGATACCCTCAACAGTGCTTCTGAGAACCCTACATGTAAGGCTTTCATAAATTATATTTGCTTTTATACGATTCAGTTTTACTACCTATCACTCCAAAATAGAATATTTCCAGCCAGTCCTTTATCTTGTATGTATTCAAGAAAATTAAGATTTTAAGCAAGCACTGAAGAAAGGTGAGGGTCTGGCACAGATTTTCCACAGAAGTTGTGGCTGCCGCTGGATCCCTGGCAGTGTCCAAGGCTTGGAACACTCTGGGATGGTGGAAGGTGTCCCTGCCCATGGCAGGGGGTTGGCACTGGATGGGCTTTAAGCCCTTTCAACCCAAACCATTGGTTTGGTTCTAAACCCAAACCATGGTTCCAAAATAGTTTACTATTTGCTGCTACTCCAGATGAGAGTAAAGGTCTTTTTGGGATTGTGACAAGTTCACTCATTTTTCAACATATAAAGCAAGCAGATTTGAGTGTTACTGGCACATTGATGGCCTTGATGATCATCAGCCTTTCACTGAAAGAATGAGGGATCTCCAAGCATGCACAGCCCTTGGCCATCCTGGCTTTCCTGGTTCACAATGGAAAGGACCAACATTCTGAGATCCTCAGGAGTATTTATGACACTACTTTAAACAGAAAATCATATTTATACTACTAAACCACAATTTTTTAAGAGAAAGGAATGCTAAATTTGTAATAATTTTACATTAACTTGAGCTGCAGACACAGCTTGGAAAATATCTGAATTTTACAAGCCTCAGTTATGCCAGTAATGAGGCCAAATCACCCCTTATCCTCCCCTGCAGTGGCTCAGGCTCACAGGATGCAGGCCATGAGCAGGGTCCCTCTCTGGCACCAGCCCCAGGCAGGTCCTGCAACACCAGCCACGTCTCAGAGAGAGGCAGGTGAGGCTTGCATGGTGCTTTCACAGGTTGTGGATGAGCTGTTTTCAGCCACTTTTTGTTTATGGAACAAAGGACCACAAATTGCCACGAAGCTAAATGAGCTAAGAGAGCTCTAAATACTTCCACAGTGATTTGCTCATAATAAAAAGGAGAAGAAACACTCTACCATATTAGACTGCAAAAATTCTGTTTACAGGATTTTTGTGTAAGAAGCAATGAAATTAAGTGGGGCTGCATTACTTGCTACTGCTATCAATTAATGCAGCAACCACTTCCAGACATAATAATTACCATATGTGCACAGTGCTTTACCTCTGGGCTTAGTAATTTCATACATGGGAGGTTACAACTATTGATTGCACTAAAACAGACTGATGTGTTACGAGAGACATGCTCCCAGTGCAACACATCGTTGCACAGACTGAAATGATTCTAGTGGTGCAGGAACAGACACCTGCACCCCCCAGCAGACAACCTGCAAATGGTCATTCCTCCATCCCCTCTGAAACACAGGCAAAGAGTGTGAGACAGAAAAAATATTGCAAAAGGAGTGAACTCAGCAGATTAGGGACAAAATCAGGGGGTCTTAAAGAGACAGATGCTGACGACTGGAGAAATGAAAGACCTCCCAGGAGTATCTCCTATCAATATAAATAAATCAATAAAACCAAATTGGCTCTTTGTTTCTCAATGTAACTTGCACATCTGATAACTTGCTCATGTTTAGGTTGAGTGTTGGGAAAAACTTGACTGAGAGGGTTGACCAGCCTGGCACAGCTGCCTGGGGCAGTGGTGGAGTCCCCTGCCCTGGAGGGGTTTAAGACCCGTGTGGATGTGGCACTTGAGGACATGGGTTAGTGATGGCCTTGGCAGTGCTGGGGGAACAGCTGGACTGGATGGTCTGAGAGGGCTTTTCCAACCCAGATGGTTCTGTGATTGACAATCAGCTCTGCTCTGCAAACTTCAGAGCATCCTGGAGTCTGGCGAGTCACAAAACAAGATGCATTTGCACTTTTAAAAGTGCGTTTGTTTTTTAAAGTTTGCTGAAAATTTGATCCATAATGAAAGACAATGACCTCCAAATAGCATCTAAGAAGAGTGGTGTTTACCTTGCCATTACACAGCTGGGTTTGTAACTAAATGCAAAACCAGCAACACACTCAGAACTGCACTTGGGTTTTTTGTTGTCATCTTATATACATAATTAAAGACATATTTCTATTCAATTCTGGTTAAGCTCCTGCAAGTTATGTATAAGTTATACATATAACTCAGGCTTTCAAGCCTCCCTTAAACAACAAAGCATTGTTTATGTTTTTAATAAATCTTAATTTTCACTCCTCTAATTCAGAAGACATTTTTTGAAGCAAGAATACACTGAATTCAGTAGGCAAATCTCCCATTAACATAATTCAATTGTCCTAAAATAATATTTATAAAGACAGTGGTAACTGTGATGCAAAGAGCTAAGCGTAATGGGCAAAATTATCCTGCATTAGTAGTATATTCATAAAGGGTGAAAGTGTGTCAGCAATTTCCAGAAACCTTTAAAAGTAGGAAGGAACCTGGCCTTTTTTCAGCAAAAGCACTAAAAACAAGCGCCAGGCACAAAGAGTTAACACACTCTTCCTACTTCTGAGAGCAGGAACGGGCCGATTTCGTCAGTGAGGTTTGGCAGCGCGCGAAATCCTGTAACCAATTCCATTTCCTGATAAATGAACGGTCCACAGGGGAAAGTCAGCCAGAGGCTTTGGGAACTGCCGAGCGCTCAGACATGACCGAGAGGCTCCTGGAAGGAGCCAGACTGTCTCTCTGCTTATCGCCGCCCAGCCGAGCGGCACCAGCGCAACGCCCGGCGCTGCCAGACCGCGCTGCGAGCCGCGGCACAGCCGCTCCGGCCGCACGTGAGACCCCCCAAAAAAAACCAGAGAACACACCGGCCCCAGCAGTGCCTGACATCAGGCTCCAGGAACTCTGAGAACACGCGGCCGTGTAATACGGGCGTTGGGATGGGGCTCGTAGCACTCCGCGGTGTTTATGCGTTTCGGGGCCAAGCGCTGGGAGTGACTCGGTATTCTGGAGCGGAGGATCTCGCCCCCACCCTTTCAACAGGAAAAAGCCAAATACAGAATGATAAATCATTCATTATTGGTTAGATTTTGGCATCAGTGAGGTTGTGAAGGAGGGGTTTTCAATTGGAGTGATAGGGTGCGTCACCTTGAGAGCTGAACAACACTCTCAAGTTCTAAACCGTTCTTCGTTTTGAGCTGCAAATTCATTTTATTAAAGTTATCTTTGTAAATGTGACTGACAGTCTTACTGAATGTTAACATTAAATATCAGCTCTAATAGCAAAATGCCAAATGTGCATCAACCCAAGATCAGCTCTACATTTCTGATCTATTTAAATACTAACTTTTCAGATAGAGTTAACCTGGATGTTTGTTCACTTTCATATTATTACAAATCAATTCATAACTATAACATTTTTACAGGAAACTGAAGTAGCTTGACATACCCAGAATTGAACTTTCAAAAGTCTAAAATTCGAGCTTGTTAAAAAAAAAAATAATAAAAAAAAATACTGCCAGTCTGATGACCCCTGAAGGGAAGTTAAAAGGAAAAAAAAAGAAAAAGCTCAAATAATAACTTCAGGGCCTTCATTACCAAAATCCTGGGTAAGTTTTCAAGTGGCTTGCAGGCTTATAATAGCAACGATGTCTGCAATTGATTAGCTCCCCCAGCACAACCAGATGTCTCAGTGACAGGGAGAAAGTACTGTGGGTTTGGAGTTTGCTGGGATGCACAATATCCCATCACCGAAAAACAAAATAATAAATGGGAAGGTGGGGAAGCTAAAGAAATATTATGCTTGTTCTCAACGTTTCTGAATACAGTTTTCCTGCATGTTCTAGTTCTTTGGAAAGCCCAGGATAAATTCTTTCATGCTCCCAAAAAAAAAATGCCAAGGACTTGGTTGAGTCTGTCCTTTATCACAGCATCACTACTCATTGCTTCGCTGGGATCTTGGGTGCTTTCTGCTCATGGCTGTGACAAACACAAGCCAACAGCATAAAAGAATGATAGTTCTCTAAATTCTCTGTCTGTACAGGTTTGCAAACAAGGTACATGTCCCTGGAGGAACACTAGAGCACTGTTTCAGACATAACACCCACAAGTAGACCAAACAAACTCCCTGTTCCTGCTGCTCTTTCCCTGACTTTAACTCACGTTAATTTCAAAGCTTTAAAACTCAAACAAGAAAAGTGATGGGAATACCTGAAAGAGATACACAGAAGATTTGCTATGCTTTGGAGCATTTTGATATTCACAACTCTGCTGCCTTTAAAGCATCCTTGATCGTTTTGGGCCTGCTGCTACTTCTACCAAATATTGCAATGACTTTGTGCACAGGATTGCATAACGAGCAAGGAACACTGCAACAAGAAAACATCTTCTCCTTGCTCTCTTCAGGACGTGGCATTAAAGTGGAGGATAACACCACAGGTATGGAATGCCACAGGCTGACAGACATAAGGAAAGCTCAGCACTAAAGGATTAGTATTTCTATCCTAGAATTGCAGAAAGGTTTGAATTGCAAGGGATCTTAAAGCTCATTCTGTTCTAACCCCTTGCCATGGGCAGGGTCACCTCCCAGGCTGCTCCAACCCTGTGCAGCCTGGCCTTGGACACTGCCAGGGATGCAGGGGCAGCCACAGCTGCTCTGGGCACCCTGTGCCAGGGCCTGCCCACCCTCATAGCCAGGAATTCCTGCCCAATATCTAACTTAAACTTATAACAAACGGTCAAAGTACATTGAACAGATTCAGACATTAGTGTCTTATTTGAACTGTATAAAATGTATAAGAGAAATTGTTCACCAAGAAGGGAGACAAAATGCAAACTATCCAAGGTAGGAGTGAGCAAAAACTGATGGATTTGATGTGGGTAACCCGTGTACTCCCAGCTTCTTCGAGCTGACTGTGCACCTGCCAACAAAGCTCTACCTCCATGCCATTGCTCCTTGAGCTGCTTCTCTCAACCCACTCCAGCTGAGGTGGCTGAAAGTCAGGAGCTCACAGACCCAGTTTTGCTGCTCTGCTCACACCCAGCACAGGCAGAAACACAGCCCTCATGACGTGAGATCCCCACCAGGCTGCTGACCACGGCCCCAGCTCCACTTTCTGAGCCACCACGCAGTCAATGTGATCCCCGCAGAGCAGCAGCCAGGGAGATCAGGGAGATCAGGGAGATCAGGGAGATCAGGGAGATCAGGGAACACGGAGCACAGTCCCTCTTTCCTCCTAACTAACACCAGCCACTGTGAACCACACACTCCCCACCATGGGACACACACAGCCTTGGGGCCTGCCTGGTGTCCTGCTTGCGTTATGCCTGGCACCATCTCCTGAGCATGGGGACACAAACTGATAACCTTGAGAAGGTCAGAGCCATCAGCAAAACTTTCCAGTGGAAGCAGGATTTTCCCCATGGAAATGAATGCTTCACTGACAAGGAAGAAAACAAGACTGAAGTTCTCAGTTTATTCTTCATCTCTGAAGAAAAGCTTTATACAAGTGGTCTAAGTTGAAAGCATGATTACTATTTTCTGTTCAAAGGGATTTTTGGGTGCTTTACAATAAGAAACTGATATTACATGAGAAACAGTTTAAAGATCAGAGATTCAAAAGTTTGCTAACGCTTTCTTTTTCCTATGTTGATGCTGCAGTGATGTTTATATTACTCTTCAATAGGGAGGTGTCAGAAAAGCATTAATATGTTTTTAACTGTGTGCCAGGCAGACAAGCAAAATAAAATAGCTGGGTTTTTTTCCTGTTCTAGTCAACAATGCCAAAAATTACTGTTTATTTTTCTCCGCCCCCATGAAAGAATTTATAACCACTGAAATAAAGTCAAGTTAAAAAGCTAGTTTTAATCCCAAAATTGACTGACAGCTGCTGTGTAAAAGCAAACCTAACTTGTTTGGGTTTTCAGGAGCATTCATATTTGAAAAATTTAGTTTCCTGGAATCATTTGAGGGTGATTTTTGGTGGGTTTTTTTTTCCTCCCCATCCCTTTCCCATAATGCTACAAAAATAATTTAAAGAACGTGATACTGTATAATTTTCACACTTGTAAGACAACTGGGGAAAGGTGGAAAGCACATCCCCTTTTCAAACAGCCTTAAGAGTAACATGTAAATACGGTGTCAGTTACAGCGTGAGTGAACTCTCTTTGGGAGTGCCAGGGAGAGGTTGTGAGTGCCACGGTGCACACCACTGCTGCTAGGCCTGGCAACACTCAAGCAGATAAAATATTCAGCTGTAACTAAGAACTTGTATGCAAAGGGACTCGTCTTACACCACACCAAAGAAACCCAAATCTTGACATGTATGACAGTCAAAATCCACGCAAACACTTACAGCAATGGGTAACTGTATGAAGAAGTCTTGTTAGTTTTGTTTTTTTTCATATAAAAGTATTAAACCAAACTTAGAAAAACAAATAAATATGCTTGATAAATGACTCACCAACACTGCCAGCTTATGCCAACATTTCTAACACCTTGAATTCAGCAATATGTAGCTGTGTGGTTAGCAAGTTTCAAGTCAAACTACATTGCTAAGGACTGCAGTAGAATTTATTTCTCTTTCCTAAAAGTCTCTAAGTTAACTGTTCCTTCCATTTTACCTGAAGGATGCTTCTGAAATGAAGTGTTGTTACTATTCAATCCAACTCATCAGCTATATTTGCATTACACGTGGCTACAAACAAGGCTCTCTAAAGACTGCTAAAATCCACTTTTAACCGTGGAACTACAGGAATTATCCCATTTCAAAGACTTCTGAACACTTAAGTGTTCAAAAGCCATGCTGGCCATCTCAGGGGAATTTATTTTAGAGGGCTTTTCCGACCCAAACAATTCTGTCATTCCATGACTTTGAAACCATAAGTGGCAAAGTGAATTTACTTTGGCCATTGGCTTTTTCAGTGTTAAAGCAACCAAGCAATTTTTTTTTGTTAACATGCTTTGTATTCTAACTAGCTGCTGAACCCTACTTCCTACTACAGTCACATTTCTGTGGATTATCATATTAATGCTTCAAAGTGAGGGTGGTATTTATTTCTGAACTAAACCCCCAAAGCTTTCATTCCCTTCTGGGATGATGCCGTTATTTTTCTTCCTGTAAGGTTTCAAACTACAAAGCCAAGAGTTCCCATACAATGCATTATGTCAGCAAGTATCTAACTTCAAGCACTGTAATAATCACAGTTTTTCCATAGTATTTTTCGCATACTTTAGATCTTGCCTACACACAAGTTTGCACCATTTAATTAAACAGATTTAAATGATAGAAACTCCTGCTTGGACATACTTATTATAAAGTGGTGTCATTCAGTTTAGTTTCAACTCATTCTCACCAATTTAAGTAGCAAGGCTTACATTAATAGAAAAGCACCTGCACAAGGGTTTGCCTTGGCTCAGACAGACAGACAGGTTTATAATCCCACTGTAAGATTAGCCAGAGTCAGCTGAGTGCAGACACGTCTTCGACTGCTCACAGTTTCACAATGATAAGTTATTTTCTGACCACAAAGCCCATCAAAACTTCCAAGATCATGTTTTCCCCCCTGGAATTTTGATTACCCAAAATAATATTTCTGAAGGGACACAGAGTATATTCTCTACTCGAGGTCTCTGAGAAGTCAACTACTAAAACAAATGCCTTCAAAAGAAACGTGAGTTATTGTCCATCACTTACAGGTCAGCTCACGGAAGCAGAAAAGTCTGACATCTTAATTGAGGGTATAGATTGTCAGAAGGAGAAATACAATCCATAAATACTCTTATTTTTAGCATACGGCCAGTGCTCTGGAAAGGCCCAAAAAGCACTTTGTTTAAAACTTTCTTACACTTCTGTCACTGATCTGATCTTCTTCAGGGTAAGGGTTAACAGCAGCTGAGGGTCAGCAAAAGGAAGTCTGTGTTGTAGACGGCTGCCTAGCATCAGACCTAAGGATGTATTAGACACAATCAGCTTCCACTGTAATAAGAACTTTGACCTTTGAGCCAGGGAAAAAAAAAAGAAAAAGATAAATATCAGGAAGAACTGGATGAATTTATTTGTTAAGGAAGTTTTCTGTCTCTCTTGCTTAGTTCTGTGCCCTGGAGCTCTGTAAAGGAGTTGCTGGTCTCTGTAACTCCTCTGTCCCTACTCCCTTTGTGTCACAGAAGCGTTAATTTGTGCACTATTCCACCAAAATCCACAGCAGCAAAAGTGTTACAGCAATAAAACAATCACAAGAAAGCTGTACATAGCTTTTAAAGCAATTACAGTTCTGCCCCAAGGTTTAATTTGGATTATTAAAGACCACTGCTCTGGATCCTGAATACAACATCTTGCTGTGGCTAAATAACAACCACTCAAGACTAAGGATAGCAGGGCTGTGGGAGCAAAAAATCATAATCAGGAGCAATTCTAATAGAAGATGGGGAAATTGATGGTTTCTTTGGATCAACAGGGTGCTAATCCAAAGAAACTATGGAACCAATTTCCTTTGCCACCTGGGGTGCTGTGCAGGGCTGCCCATGTCCTGTCCCTCTGCACATGCGATGGCACCACTGACTGCTCAACAGATGATGTCTCCTCCCTGGAAGGAGCACCTGCAGAAGCAGGAAAATTCTTCCAAAGAGAGTTCAGTACCCAAGTCAAGAAATCGTTTAGGCTTCTTTGGTTTTGGGGACTTCACATGCACTTTCTTTTATGGGCATTCCCGATTTCTGACTTGCAATGAGCACAAGTCTGCTGGGAAGGGGCTGAGAAGCTGGGAAGGGGCTCAGGCTGGAGCAAAGGAGGCTCAGGGGGGCCCTTGTGGCTCTGCACAGCTCCTGCCAGGAGGGGACAGCCGGGGGGAAAGGGCTCTGGGAACAGGGAACAGGGACAGGGGGAGAGGGAACGGCCTCAGGCTGGGACAGGGGAGGGTCAGGTGGGATACTGGGGAAAATTTCTTTAGATATAACTTTGTCAATCTCCAGTCGCTGAGGGCAGTGGTGGAGCCCCCAACCCTGTAAGGATTTCAAAGCTGTGTGGATGTGGCACTTGGGGACGTAGGTTCGTGGTGACCTGGGTGGTGCTGGGGAAATGGTGGGACTTGGTGGTCTTGGAAGGCTGTTCCAACCTAAATGAATCTGTGATCTACCAAAGCACCTGTGCTTGACATCCCCTGTTGAATTCATTGCCACCTCAGTCAACAACCATGTTATTTTCATGGCATTTTTTGTAGCTGAACTTCTGGTGCTGGTGCTGCTTTCCCAGGGTGATGTGCCAGGGATATAAAGCTGCTCTGGTCCACCTCCCAGGCAGTATCTGCCATCATCATGATGACAATTTACTCTTCCCCTGTGTTCTGGTGCCTTAGTGATTAGCAGCCTTTTTCAGTGAAACAAATGGAAGTTGATGGAGTTGGAAGTAGATTGTTAATAGAAGGGGAAACCTATGAGAAGTGCTTTTAACACCTAAAGCAAAACTTGTTCTGTCAAGAGACTGAAGGCTTTTACCTCTGCTCCTTTTACATATTCTGTGAAATTTTAATGCCCATCGAACTCAAATGCACTTCAATAAATATTAAATTTTGCACCATATCAAAAACATGAGAGTTGATGGCATAATGGCAAGTCTGCATAGCACACTAAGAACATCTGACAGAGTGCACACTGATGACAAAATACTCATTGACATGAGGAGAAAAGGTGTAGGGGAAAAACACAAGCAGTTCTGAAAATGCTCATGAAAAATCTCCATCTTAAGTGGCTTAGGTAATGGGAACTTTGCTTTTATAAAGCATTAACCGTGGCCTCCCAAGTGTGATCATTCCATGAAACCAAATGTCAGCTTCCAGTCACTAGCTGGCATTTGAAACAAGTTTTCCCACTTATTGCAGAAGAGTTGTTATCTGCTGGCTAACTCCCCTTGAAATCCTGAGATAAGTCACAGGCTCCAGACACGGTCCCGCTTCTCTCACTCTCCTAATCCTGAAAGTACAGATAGTTCACCAAAGGGAAGCGAGGCAGCCTGAGAACTTTCAAGAAAATAAGGAGAAAGAAAGAATGAGGCTAATTTTCACCTATCACTGTGATCTCTAAATTGCCTTTAATAAGCTTCTGCAATATAGCAGGGAGCCTGGATTGTGGGCTGCTCGTCTGCGAAGGAGACAGCTCTATCTCCATGCCATGGCTTCTGCCTCCATCCTGGGCATATTAACTTCATTTATCTCCTCCCACAGACTGAGGGAGAAATAACCAGCTCTTGATTTCAGCACCTGCCCTTTATCTCTCTGTTTGTGCAGAAGTCTTCTAAAAGGCTAATTGCTCAGCTTGGACTTTCTTGGCCTTCCACTGTACACAGCTAAAAGCATATGCTTAAAATAATGTTAATTACGTTGTTTGTCTCCAGTCAGACTGCTCCAGGACTGGAAGGAAAATCTGACTTAGATCTCCCATTTCCCAATAATTATTTGCTAAGAAAATGCAGGATATCTTTCCCAACAAAGACACACACACATACATATATATATTTATCCATGACCTACTGCTACCACACATGCTCACTTTGCATCCCGTGTTGCTTCCCACAGTGGAAGGGAGCAGGAGCACCAGGGTGTGCTCCCAAACTGATAAGCTCCATTATGCAGATGAGGATCGTGGCTCTAAGTGCTGTTATTTTTAGTTGACATTGATTCATGTTTGAACTATGGGCTAAGAACAGACTCAGAACCTGAATACATGTAGCACCTCTTGAATGCTCACTTCCTCGACAAAGGCCAAGATAAGCAACTTGAAAACATTCACTTGAAAACATCCGTGCATATATTAGGTGCTCATACACAAGAAAAAAACATCATTGTCTGAGCTGCAGGGAAGTGACTGAGTAAATCTCCGCCTCAGCCCTCATTTTCCAAATCACATCCGTGTTTCAGCTGCCTCCCCCAGAGTGCTTCAGCTGAAGATGGTTATTTCGAGGAGGCAGGAATAATATCTCTGCGGGGTCTCTTGTACTTTACACCACTTCAGTATGTTGTGGCAAAAGGCAAGGATGGCTTGACAATTAGTTAGCAATTACTGCAAAGCTGCTATTTTATATATATTCTTGGGATTGAACTCCACAGCTTTGCAGATTGGAACTACATGTAGGTTGTCTCAACACAGATGCAATTCCTCCAGACATTGTCCAAACTGGCTAAACACAGGCTGCCCCTGCCCCTGGGGACAGCATTGGGTCTCTCAGGACAAGGGGCTGGAGTGTGTCCAGGGAAGAGGCTGAGGGAGCTGGAAAGGGGCTCAGCCTGGAGAAGGTCAGAGGGACCCTTCTGGCTCTGCACAACTCGCTGAAAGGTGCCATCAAAGCCAGCGTGGGTAGGGCTGCTCCCACCCATCCAGACTTGCCCAGAGAGTGTCATTAAAGACATAAGGATTAAAGCTTTCGCCTTTATTTAGCTGCTGAAATGCCTCAGAGTTGCCAGAGTTATTGTGTAACTATATCTTCAGTCTGATCTTAATATGAGTTTGTCGAGCTTTAGAATAGCTTCCCCTGAAAACCTCAGACTGAAGTGGGAAGACCTGAGGAATTGGGAGACTCCCAGGAGAGAGGCACAAGGACAGAGGGCACAAAGACTCACAAGGCCATTTCTATGGGAGGGAAACGTGCTGCTCCTCATCACTATCTGTGCAAAGGATGTTATTTGCATGTACAAATTGATGTATGACAATACATACATATATATTTATATATATCTGTATATCTATATATACACAAACACCCTGCCCCAAGGTCAACGTCACCTTTTCTACATGGAAAAGTAACCTGCTCTGGCCAAACTGCTGTTCAGCAAAAGTACTAACAAATTAAAAAAAAAAAGGAAAAAGAAGAAAAAGAAAAAGAAAAAAAAAGGAAAAAAGAGGGGAAAAGAAAGAAAAAAGAAAGGAAATCAAAGAAAAACAAAAAGACAAAACCCAGCAGGTGTAAGTGGTCACTACAGAAGATGTGCCAGGCTGGCTATATTCCCTTTTAAGACTGTCCCAAAACTCAAGGGCTCCAGAGGAAAGGGAAGTGCTCCAAGCAACACTAAGCATCCTTAAAACTGGAAGTACTTGACTGTTTGGTGAGGACTTATAGAGTTTGGCACACACCAAAAACTACAGGTTTGTTGCTTTAAGTGGCAATATAAATATATCATTTTGAATACTGTGTATTGTTAGTGCAGAAAATTGAAACTTGATGGGATTTCACTCCAGAAACAGCATTTCTGTAGATTGTGGCCTGATATGTCAGCTGATGTGGCACACTCAGTAACTGAGTAAATCTTCATTTTTTTTTTCTAAGCAATGAATTTATTTGGTTATGGCTCTGTGTCAAGAAGGAATCACTGTAGCCTCTATGTTAAAGCTTTTAATTATCTGCACATAAGAACAAGTTGTCATAGAAACAGCCAAAGTTCCAGTGCTCCTCTGTATTCACAGCATCACCACGTAGGAAGGACAACCTGAAGGGCTGGATTTGGATCTAAGAACTGCTCTGGTGTTACTCAGGCTATTCCTGCACTGCTGCTCAGGACTCAGACTCTAGACCAACCTCTCCTGAAGAAACTCAGTCTGAGGGACTGAAGATGTGCCATCTCAGGGACACAGCAAACTGCAGGAAAGACATTAGTATATGCAGCCAGCTAGAAAATTCCCACTGGGTGTTTTAAAATTACCAGCATATAAATAAATTACCAGCCGCCGCCAGTGGCCGTACAGACTCAGTGTGCCTTATCAGAGGATATTTTACTAAAGTTACCACAAAGAAATGGTGCTCTCACTCTCTTATCACAGAGTAGCAACAAAAATAGTTCTGCAGAAAACAGACAGTATTTAAAATACACTTGGCATACAGAGAAACAAGATTCGCCGTGTTTAAAAAACATACACAGCTCCCGTTTGCTTACTTACCCACTTACACAGATTTCTTTATTGTAGTATTTAAACATCACACAGCCATTAATGGATTTTAGCCTCACAAAACCTGTCAAGATGGTAAATCCCTCAAGAGATTTGAGACGTTCTAAGAAAGGAATGAAGGGGACTGCACAGGATTATACAGAAAGCTCATCACCATGTTGACCAGACGTACAGGTCCTGAACTGATTTTCACTAGGTTGGGTAATTCTTAACTAAAGCCCCCCAAATTTATCTTTATAGCATTTAATACAGACCCAGACAGAGGTGCAGAAGACTAGAGACAGAAAAAGAAATTAATCAAAAGAGAGAATTATCAATGTTTGGTTATAGCATAACTAAACAACAGATGGAGAGAGGAGCCTGCATCTTCAGGATATGATGAAAAAAACCTTAGCTTCAGCAAATTTTAATTCCTCCACATGCTTCAATTTAATAACTAATCACAAAAACTCACCCAAACACTTAGCAGAAATTAGGAATTTAAATGAAAACATACACATATGGCAATCGACAGTGTAATCACTTATCAGTCATTACTGAGAGATGATTTTTTGAAGCTACAGATATAAAGGGCATATATGTGTAATTGATAGGAGCAGTACACTTTAAGTGATGAGGTCTTGAGCACTTACTCTTAGCCTGTCTTTGGGTAAAGCAACAGCTCCTTGCTTGATGATTTCCAGAACTCGCTCCACTGACAGCTCAGCTCCAGCTTGCTCTAATCGGGAGCTGAAAAAGCTGATCACCTGGAATGAAACATCACAGCACATAAATAAATAGAAGAGATCTTTGGATCAATTTATACAAGAAGCTGTCATCTTCTTTTTTGGCACCACGGTACCTGCACTTCTTAAAGAATGATCACGTTATTGTCTGTGTCACAGCCAGGGAGACTTTGTTAATGTCAAGCTGGCACAATTCTCAGCATCCTCCTGCAATAATTTTTAACAGACAGATGATTTTACAATTTAACACACACAGCTGAATTAATAAATTTACATTTTCAAATACCATGCACTGACATATGCCTATATTTCTTTCTGTCAGTTCTGCCCAACAGTTTTTTGAGTTCTTCCAGTCTTTCTATGATTTAAGCTAGAAATTTGCTTTCATTTTAAAGCATTAAAGTAAAATTGCTATAGTTTCACTGATTTCTGGACAAAAAGCTTTACGACAAATGTTAAGTATCTCAATACTGGGAGTTGTGTAGCACTCAAAGCCACAGGAGATGGACAGTGAGAAGGAAGTCTCCAAAGCTCCTCCTCTACCCAGTATCCACCCCAAGCACTGAACATACCTTCCACATCCTGGATTCTAGGCCCAAGGAATCCTGCAAATTCCCTCTCATCTTCCAGACATCCCCCTGGTGAAGCCAAGCTGATTTTCCCCATATTTCCCTTCTCACCCCTTCTGTACCCAGCTGGTCCTTGTTAGCTAGAACTCAGTTAGGTCAGGCTTTAACTTTTATCCCTCTCCAAGCTCAGTAGGTCACACCAGAAGCAGACATCCCACCGGCAGTTATCCATGTGGGACATCAGAAAACCTCCATTCCTATAGCTCCTTTCATCCAAAAGGAACACACTTTCCAGACCCTTATCCCAGGGAAACTCCTTAGTCACACAGGGGATCCAGGACTCAAAACACAAACGGTCTGGGGAAGAATTTCAACACCTACTTAGAATCCTCTGTAAGTACCACAAGAGGCACTTGGTAGAGCCTGTCTACACCAGAGCACCTGGCTGCTCCTGGGCTGGAGGAAAGCACAACGCTGATGGTAGGTCCAGCAAAACCCTGAGAGTTTTTACACACTCTGTGGAAAAATACTGATGTTCACTTGCATCTGAATCATAGTCCCAGTCCATCGAGTAATCTTTGATAATTCTCCCAAGAAGAAGGGGGGAAAAGTGTATTATACTACAAAATCTCTGCTGAGCTCTCTTTGTTCTGCAGTGAGACACAGCTGGAGCCAGAAACCATTACCCTAATTATGCCTTCCAGCTCAGCTGCTGTTCATAAAACAAAGACAGCTGATGGCTTGATTACTGTGAGATTCAAATTTGTTGTTCCTGTTTGTGACTTCCCTCACAGAAAGCCTAGCCCTTGTTTTGAGCTGGAAGATTTGCTGGGATCTCTAGAAACTCTCGCACCAAGTGAATGAGACAGAGACAGACCAAAGTTGCTGGAAGTTGCTTTTTAGAGTTGTCATGGGATTGCGATGTTTGGTTTGTTGTTTTTTTTTCCTGTTTTATTTTGTTTCTAACAACAGAAGTACAGAAATCAGTCAAGAGAAAATTCCGGTTTAATCTCTGTGCTGTCCCTTTTGATTATCTCCACCCTTGAACAGAAAGGGAGAATTTCAATGCCTCTGGCAGATGCTGCAGGTAGCCTTTTATACTCTTAGAGATAAGGACCTGTGGAGCATTGAGCTCTCTGATCTTTTGAAAAAAAAAGCAGGAGTAGGAAGATGTGCTGAGTTCATAAGCAAAGGAGCTGGAGGGAGGGATCAGAAATAACAGAGTAAAACAGCAAGAAACAGCTTGTGCAAAGAGTGTGAGGACCTCAGAGCGAGGCTGACATGGTTTTGGCACAGAGCTGGGACAAATTGCTGGTGGAGGATACGCAGCTCACAGAGGAACAAGCAAGTTGCCCACAGACTTTGAAAGAAAAAAACATCTTCCTGCATTTCAACACTCCTCTGTTGTCAGTAATCACTGGTGAAACCCATCCTCGCCAAGGGCAGGCTCCTGCAGAGAATCCATCCCAGTAGCTCTGCCTTGTTAACTCAAGTTCTGCTAAACCACAACAAAAGCAAAACTTAATATCTAGCTTTTAACCAAAAGGATAAAATACTATCATAATGCAAACATGTAAAAAAACTGAATGAAGCTCACAGATACTCCCTGGATTCTGACGTTCCCTATTTTGGGAAGTCAAACCCTTCAATCTTAACATGTTTTTAAAAGACTTACGTTTTTGTGGTAAAGGTACTAATCTTCTTTGGGTTATATTTCAAAAGAACAAAAGCAAGACAGGCTTCCAGTATTTTCAGGCTATGTCAGCATTTTAGAGAACTCAGAATGGCTATTTTTGATGTGTAGTTGATGACTAAAATTAAAAATATCTACTTTAATAATGGTACTTATCTCTAGGAGTTATCTGCCTTACAACTTCAAACAATATAGAAATGAAGTACCTCTTGTTTGGACCCTGAAAGCACAATACCCTAATGAGACTGTGAGATACACACCAGTATCCCAACAAAGTAAGAAAACAGAAAAGAGAACAAATAAAACAAGATTATAGAGAGGAGATCCTAAAGAAGGCATTTTCTTATTAGCTCCAGATCAGGAATAAAACCAAAAAGCGTCCAGTATTACATCCCTCATGCCCAAGCTCCAAGCTCTGTAGAGGGTTCAACACTTTCCCTACTAATCTAGCCAGGTAAAGAAATATAAAAGCTCAACACCATATTAAAGAAGAGTAGCCTTTTCCTTTGAAAGAGCTTTAATTATCTTCTACACTTAAGTGACAGAGGTCAATTTAAAATAAAAGTTAAAATTAACAGATTTCCACTCCTTGTTCCATTGAAAGTAAAATGAACCAGAAAAAATTAACTGGGTGAATAGTATTAAATGAGTTTCAGGTTTTAGTACATGTTTTAAAGCCAACTGTGCGTATGACTGTATGAACAGAAAAACCTCAGATCTTAGGGCAAATAAACAAGGTTGAGAGATGGTGTCTTCCTGATACTCTGAAAATTAATTTTCTCCTTAATTATTTGGGCAACTGGTCTAAGAAAACAGAAAAAACCTGCAAAGACTGCTTAAAAAGAAGAGTAAGAAGAAACTCCACGAGTTGCTGTGAATTGCTGTTTTCCTAGTCATGCTGAGCACTGGAAGGCCTCTCCATGAAGGAACATAACCCATTCTAAGAGCTCTCTCTCCAGTCTGGCATCCATATTAACAGAGATTAAAAGGCATACCTAATCCAGGATTAGACAACCCCTCATCAGGCATATCTGATCCCTGTCCAGATAAAACGGGGGCTGCATGGAGAGCCCTGCCCTGTGCAGAGTCTGATCCTGGCTGTGCAAGGCACCCAGACCTGTGGTACGATGGGCACAGGGGACCTGGCTTGGCCACCTCCAGCTCAGGCCTTGCCAGGGCTTGTATTAAAATACGATTAATATTTCTACACAAAAACTGTTTTCTGTGGTGATTTCCAAAACTGGTTTTAATCACAGACTCGTGGGATGGTTTGGCTGGGAAGGACCTTAAAGATCATCCACTGCCATCCCTGCCACCTTCCACTGTCCCAGGCTGCTCCCAGCCCCAATGTCCAGCCTGGCCCTGGACACTGCCAGAGATCCAGGGGCAGCCACAGCTGCTCTGGGCACCCTGTGCCAGGGCCTGCCCACCCACAGTGAGAATTTCTTCCTACAGATCAATTTTCCATGAGAAACTCATACTTTCTCCTTTTGTTTTCTAAACAGCAAACTCACAAAGTATTGCCAGAGATAAAAAGTACTACAAGATTAGAATTATTTAGAAACATTTTTCATTTAAAGGCAATATTTTAGGTTTTGGAGATTATTTTTGAGATTGTGAGGGAACCACCACAGTGTCTGTTATTTTACACAACTGTTGTTTTCAACTGGGCTGTAAGTAACAAAATATTTCCCTTTACAGCATGCCAACAGCAGAGCTATCAAGGGCAAGATGTTTTCTCCACTTGGATTCTGTCAGCAGATGCTGAAGTGCCATGAGGCTTGTGGCAGCCCAGGCAGTGCTGCTGCCTAATGAACATGACAGCTCCTCTCCTTCTCCTCCAGCTAAAAATAACAGTACAACACATTGCTGCCTCCTCTGCCTGCAACTGCAAAGGTCAGTTCTGCAAGACAGGAGAAAAAAAATCACTTGGCACAAAATGAATAAGTTTTGAACCTGTTTTTGTCAATTTCGTTTCCCTTTGAAAGTGATTGAAAGAAACACTGAGTATTTTATTTTCAGCCACGTTCACCACTGGGAGAGTAATACGGTGTATTGATGGCACACTGAATGGAGAAGAAAAGAAGAAAAACTGCTCGCTGTAAAGTACCAGAGGATTAGCACTTCAACTAAGTAGCTTCCGCAGGGAAACATAAATCACAGCTACACTTTGCATCCAGTAGTCATACCTGGAGCAAACAGGAGGCAAAGCCAACCCTCACTGATTTTAGAAGGGGTGAAACAGCTTCAGGTGATTCAATAGCAGGAGAAACACAAGAGGTTAATCAACAAACTTGAAGTAGTGTATTTTTCAGAATCACCCTGAAATGAGGAGCATGTTCAAGGACACATGAGCTTTTCCAGGTATTCTGCTCTCCACTCCTGGGATGTAGGAGTGAGGAAAAAAAAAACAAAACCAGGCAAAAAGACCCCCATAAAGCAAACGAACAACAACAGAAAAAAACCCCATCCCAAAACCACCAAAACCCCAAATCCTTAGAGTATTTAGCCAGGCTCTGGTAATCAGCAGGATCAAGGGTTTTCTAAAGACATTTTAAGGAAAGCCATAAAAACCTAGTTCTTAAGTCCTGCAGGTCTTAAAACAGGGGTTGCTATGCCAGAGTGAAGCCAACTTGATTGATTTTAAAACCTAGCAGGGAAATGTCTGAAGAATTAAATTCCTTGAGGCAAATCGCATCAATTGAATCCTTTGCATCACTAAGCCATTGCTCCCAATCTCCTGATGTCTATCAGACTATTTTGCAAACAAAATTCTAGCAGCTCCTAGTTAGGCCTGTTCTGCCACCTGGTATCAGTTGCTCGCTCGTAGGAAATATGAGAGCAGTGAAAGCCAAGGAGTTCTCGCCGTGGCCATGAACCAAACACATCTTTAGGAATGATAAGCGAAGAGTCTCCACCAAATTCCTGACATATCTGAGGTGGCTGACCAAATTACAGACCACCTCTGAAGTGGAGGCATATAGACAGCTCCCAGCTGAAATATGTCTGCACAAGGCCAGGAGATGAACTATAGCATTCCTCTTTGTTCACCATTCAGAAGAAGAATATTCTGTTTTAGATAAACAAGATGCACTATCTCCTACTAAAATGGCTTTCTAAAATGAAAAGTAAAGTAATACAAAGCAGAAGGTATTTTAATTTCAGTTTCTTCTGTGCAGCATTCATGGTCCACATATGTTCCCAATCAGTTGGCAAAGGTGATATTTAGATTATTTATTAGAACATGGAGGCAAATAAGTAGTTTTCAATAAAAAATGGTCGATACATGATGACGCTTATACATTCACCTATTTTTGCCTCAATGATGAAGCACACAGAGATTTTGTGTATTTCCAGAGTAAACTCAGTGGTCCAAATCCTGAGGAATAGCACAGTTACTGTGGCCAGGTCTGTACTGAAGGTAACCTGGGCAATTGCTGCTCTGGTCTGAGCTCTGGTGGGGCTGCAGAGTCATCCCCACACCTACCTGTGCCTATAGCCCTGTGCTGGTCTGCCCTCTGCCTCAGTGCCATGCAGCCAAATCTCTGCTATCCAGAGGTCCCTGAGAACCTACCACAGTGCTTTGTTATTCCTAAACTTGGAAAAGTCTTTCCTTATGACCTGTGAACCCGTAAGTATGTGAAAGAGATTATTCCATTTCCGTTCACAGCGGCATTTTATTTGAAAAATAACACGTCACTTTAGCCTTCCTTTGGCAAATCAACACCTTCAGAGGTTCTGTTTTCTACAGTTCTTGTTTCTAGCTGGAATTTCTTTCATGGTGCCAGCTGAGCATGAGCACAGCTGTGTCCTGGTGGCCAGTGGCCCCTGGGCTGTGCCAGCCAAGGGGTGACACAGCCCCAGGGCAGGGCCCAGCCCCTGTGCTGGCACTGCTGGGACACCTGCAGTGCTGGGGACAGCTCTGGGCCCCTCAGGACAAGAGAGACACCGAGGGACTGGAGCGTGTCCAGGGCAGGGAACGGAGCTGGGCAAGGGAATGGAGCCCCAGGAGCGGCTGAGGGAGCTGGGAAGGGGCTCAGGCTGGAGCAAAGGAGGCTCAGGGGGGCCCTTGTGGCTCTGCACAACTCCTGCCAGGAGGGGACAGCCGGGGGGAAAGGGCTCTGGGAACAGGGAACAGGGACAGGGGGAGAGGGAACGGCCTCAGGCTGGGACAGGGGAGGGACAGGGTGGGATACTGGGGAAAATTTCTCCATGGGAAGAGCTGTCCAGCCCTGTGACAGCTGCCCAGGGCAGTGGTGGAGTCCTGATCCCTGCAGGGATTTAAAAGCCATGTGGATGTGGCACTTGGGGACATGGGTCAATGGTGGCCTGGGCAGTGCTGGGGATGGCTGGACTCACTGGTCTTGGAAGTCTTTTTCAACCTAAATGATTCTGAGATTCTAAACCCAGGGTAATCCAGCTAAGATGTCATCAGTGTGATTAGGCTTAGAGGACTCTTCTGGGTTATTCTTTCCTTGTATACAGACACAGAATTGCAGCAGGTGCCTTTTTCTATTTGCACCATCAAGTACTCATTATTACATTCCCAGTACACTCTCCAATTAATTCTTCATCAAATTTTTAGCCTTTTCACCTCTTCCATGCTTCCTTTTTGGTTGATGAGTACATTATGTCCAACAGAGTAAAAATAATAAGCATTTAAGTCTTTACATGTCATATCTATTTTGTAAATTCTTGACAAGGCAAACTGGCAACTCTTCTGGTGTTCAAAACCCATTACAGACTTTACATGCTCTGTATTTTGGTCAGATTTCTGCAGCATTAAACATTATCACACTGTCTGTTAGTATTTCTCTATGAAAAACAAATCTAGAATACTGTTTACCATTGGAGAATCTTTCACCAACTGGTGGGCAGAATTTGCTGGAGCAGAGGTATGTCAGAGTGACACAGTGCATAACAGGCACCCACTGCTCACGTAAATCCCCAGAGCTATCTGATGATTGGAATCATGGATTTCCAGAATGGTTTGGGCTGGGAGGGACCTTCAAAGGCCACCTAATCCAATCCCAGTGCACCTTCCACTAGACCAGGTTGCTGCAAGCCCCATCCAGCCTGGCCTGGAACAATTCCCCCAGCCACAACTTCTGTGTGTACCCTGTGCCAGGGCCTCACCACCCTCCCAGCCAAAAATTCCCTCCCAATATCCCATCCATCCCTGCCCTCTGACAGTGGGAAGCCATTGTCCCTTGTCCTGTCACTAAATGCCATTGTCAAAAATTACACTCCTGGTTCCACTGCAGCATGGGTGCAGATAATGCAAACATAATTTGCTGTTTATGACCAGAGTATCAACAGAGGGAGTCAGGATGTAGCAGAGCCCCTGCAGACATACTTGGGGAGCTTCAGAAAGGCAGTTTTTCTTGACCACTCTTGCATTACTAAAAGTCACAACATTTACCATTTCCATCTACAAATCACACAATTTGGGCCCAAAATTTCATTAATCACAAGAGCCTGAAAGCCAACACAGCTTCCCAATACATAGGAAGTTGGTGGATCCATCCTCTTCTGAATAACCAGTCTTGGTCACACGAAAAGCCTGGCCAGCTTACTATTTTATCTGAAGGAAGGCTGGGATGGATGCTAAAATAAAAGAGCAGGTCAAGAATAGGGAGATCCTCCCCATGAGTGCACCCTCCCAGCTTTCAGCAACATACAGTTTAGAAATTTATTGAGACAAACCTTTCAAGAATTTTCTTCTGACGCCTTCTAAAGCACAGCTCTACCTTTCAGACATCTACAGTGGCCCATACAGCTCTGAGGAGGAGCTCCCACGTCCACCACTGCAGAGATAAGTCTGGAAAGTTCTTGGGGACAGAAACTCATTTTGGTTCTTCTCAGATCCTGCCCACATGGTTCCCAGACAAGTACCTCACAACGTGTACAGTAAAACGAACACGATTTCCCTGTTTCAAGGCACAGCAAGACCAGTTAGAACATTCTGGCTGTAGCGCACAAGACAAAGGCTGGTTCTGTGAGGTGCTGTCAATACTGTGTATGAAGTGCAGGACGTGACAGGGTAGATGAGGAGTCAGATGAATCTCATCTTTTATTCAGATCTACAAGCCTGACAGCTCTTACCACTTGCCAGATGGTGACAGGTACATTTAAAAAAAAAAAAAAATTAAAAAAATTTCCTTTTTTGACGTCCTCACTTCTCTAACAAAGGAGCTATTTAAAAATTCAACATGCTCCCTTGGAAAGCTTTAAATAGTTTCTGAATGTAACTGGCATTATGCTGTAGCCCAATATTAAATAGTTTTGGGGAGGAATTGTTTAAATTGTTGAGGAAAACCTACATTTAACTGTTACAAAGGAAAGGACGTGCTGCTGTCTGTGGGAGGCACAGGGCTGCAAGCAGAAGGATCTGGCCACCACCAGTTATCCTGGATGTGAGCAGTAACCAGAGAAGGTCCCTATCTCAGTCAGGAATGTAGACAACTGTTATCTTCAGTGCACCATATCCTCTTTACACAACTTGAAGACATCTTGTTCTAATCATGCAGACAGTATCATGCTGCCTGCAGTCTGCAGCTGCTGAAAGTTTGGAGAGTTTTGAGCTTCAAGTCCTCCACTCCCAAAACTCTTGCATGACCAGAAAATGTGAAGAGAGAACAGAAGAAGAAGGGATAGATAAAGAGCAGGATTTCAGTTCAACATTTAAAATCACTGCCCTTTATGGGCAATCAGATATCTCACAATCTCCTGTAATTAAAAGCAAATTAAACCAGAAACTCTGCAGATTATTAGACATGTTATTCACTCCATCCAATGACTTAACACCCTGCCCAGCCCTCCCTTCCAGTATTTAGCATCCAGTGATCATAGTGTGGCTTCAAACATTGCTCAGCTCTGCAAATATTGACTGGAAGACACAGAAACATTTGTAATGCCTCAAATTTTTTTAGCAGAAGCTCAGGCTCTCCTATGAACATTAAAACTACTATCAGATGCAGAAATAATTAATGATTGTTTCCCAAGGTCATACTACACTGAAAGTCACAGTGCTAACAGCTTCTTATCCACAGCTATTTTGTTCTGTTTTCTTCTAAAATGTTTCCTTACACAGGAGGAAGGTTGCTGTGAAGAAAACACTTGGCAAGTGAAAACAACACACATTCAGATACAGACAGGGAATAAGACAGCTGAATGCCTTCTCTTTAGTTATTTAAAAATAATTCCCTATAATCAATAATAGACTGGTGATAGCAGCAAGAGAAAAGAGAAAGGATTGTTTGATGATGAAAATTAGCTTTTGCTTGCCTGAAAGGCAGGTTTCTAACAAGCAACAGTCAAGAGAAGATGACATTGTCCTCCCTTTGAGGGGTGAAGGATGTGTCAGAGTTTGGGAATTCCTTACCTGAGGCATCTCAAAATCCATCTGATTCTCCTGAGTTAAAGATGTGGGAAAGGGTTGTTAAAGAAATTAGAAGGTTGGAACTAAATGACCTTTAAGGTCCCTTCCAACTCAAACCACTCTGTGTTCCCATGCTGCCCAGCAGCCATCACAGTGCAGGCCCAAAAAACAGGCAAGAAAAATTCAACATTTTAAAAGGAACTGGTAAGAGCTGATAAATATTTTCCTCCTCTCAAGAGTAAAAAGAGATCCCATAACCAGGTGTAAGCATCTTTGAAGTCAGGGATCACTCACCAGGTCTATATTTTGCATGATGTCCTGGAAGGAGGGGTGAGTCCGAAACTGCTCGAAGAGATCCCGCTTGTAGAGCAGAGCGTACACCAGGTTGGGGTTGTGATGGAGGGAGTTGGTCAGGCAGGAGTTGATGATCTCCAGCATCATCCGGATCACCTCCTCGATCACATTCAGGTCTTGTGCCTTCAAGAAAGGAGTAAAAGGTCAGTGTGCCCTTTTCCATTGTAAAATACTGAGTAGCAAAGGCAGCGCACAGGTAAATATTATTATTAATAAAGGTATTAGCTGGTAATGTCTCTATGGTTAGCAAATCTGGCATCCATTTGTCTAGAAAGGAATATGTTTTTTTCCAGTAATCACCAAAATTTTAATTGAAATGCATTGTACCAGTACTCAGCCTCATAGCTTGATTCTCCCAACAGGAGCCATGACATAAAACATTGCTATATTGTAATCAGCCAAATTCATAAGGATTAAGTGAACAGTCTTTTCAACCCTTCCTATTCTACATAAAAGCACTTCAGCAAATAATTAATTTATTACATTTTCTGTTGAGCCCCTACGCAGGAAGGAAGGACAGAGAAAAGAGAAAAAATAACAGAAAAATAAAAAATAGTGGGTGAAAGAGGAAGCAAAGGCAGGTGGAAAGAAAACCAACTGGATCAAACATCACTGCACCTTGAACATCTGTCACTGTTACCAGACTCCTCCCCTTTGACTATTTTTAAAAACTATTTTCTTGGCATTGAAGAACACTTGTAATAAATGAAAAAAGGAATCTCCTTTTGTAGTGCACTAAGCCTTCACACTAAGATAAGCTAGTAGAGCTTTTCATTTTGTCAGTGCATTTGACAATTCAAACTTCCTAAGCTGAACAAGCTGGCATGTGAACATGTGAACTCCTTCCAGCTGTCTGGATTTCGCTCCTTGAGCTACACATCAGGATATCTCCAATATGGTTATTCTGACTGCAGAGCTGTCTGTCCTGCCTTGGAATAGGGTAAAAAAAGGGCACTTCTACCTTGTTTGTATCTTTTAGGTTGTCTCCATCACATCAAACACTGGACTGTGAAACTTTACAGGTCTGGCAAGAATGTGAACCATATTAAACCAGCTTGAGCTTTTCTGCTGGGTATGAACAAAGAAACCACTGGCATTTCCTTTTGCCAACTGCCCACAAAGTTCATTTTCTGAGTTATGACAAGGCACTAAAATTCTTCATAAAAAGGCAGTACTCACAGCATCTTGTTGGGCTGTCATTCAACCTGCACACAGTTATTTACTACTATTAAGTAGCACTGTAGGAATTGTCATGCAGCAGATGTATGCTCTCACCAAGGCAGAGCAGAACACAGGAATTTTCATTATCCTGTTCTGACTCATAAAGAACAAAATTCTTCGCTACCACTTTGCTCTGGCTGCTTTCAACGCAAGGCAAGGTGCATTTCTTCCTAGATGTGCAGGTCACAGAATCCCAGAATGGACTGGGTAGGAAGGAACCTCAAAGCTCTGCCAGTCCCACCCCTGCCATGGGCAAGGACACCTTCCACTGTCCCAGGTTCTCCAAGCCCTGTCCAGCCTGGCCTTGGACACTGCCAGGGGTGCAGGGGCAGCCACAGCTGCTCTGGGCACCCTCATCCTCACAGCCAGGAATTCCTTCCCAATATCCCATCTATCCCCGCCCTCTGGCAGTGGAAGGCATTCCCCTTTGTCCCATCCATCCATCCCTTGTCCCAGATGCCTTTCCTAGATGTTGCCCTGCAGAAGTCAGCACCATTCTCCTAACCTGCTCCTCCATTTCTTTTGTGACACTGAGGACCATGGAGAAGTAAGATCCCATCATTATTCCCACACTTCAGTCTGGCTATCCCTAACACTTTCTTCTCTACAAATACAAGGGAGATTTAAGGGGAAGCTTTTTAGAGCTCTTGTTTGAAGAGGAATATCTTGTGCATACATTCCAGTACAATTCCTCCTTTAGCAATGGTGCCTGAAAGTGAAGGATACCTATTTGTTTCTAAATGTGACTATCTCCTATTTTTTTATGACTTTGCCACCTAAATTAGCATTGTAGCTAACAATGATGGCAGAAACCCTTACAAAGCTGATTGCTGTCAATGGGATCACATTCTTCCATGAGAGAAATAATCTTTACTTTCAAAATGCAGGTGGTTCCTCTGCCTGTAGTTACTGAGTTACTGAGCTATGAAACAACATCCCAGGTAGGTGTTGTGAAGGGTATGGAATGGAAAATATTAGACAAAAACAGAAATATCTGCTTCAGCTAGGATCTGAAAAAAAAAATCCAGACCTAACTCACCTGGGGAATGGTGCTTGCCTATCAACTCAGATTTACTGCAGAATTTGCTGTATTATGGTGTATTTTTAAAAGCTCTGAGCACTGGCATACTTCTGCCCCCAGTGCAGCAGGGTGAGCTAGTGACCAAGACAGCATCCTTAAATACAGACTACATGACTTTCACAAAGATATTATTATTCTGAATCAAGTGAGATCTATCCAGTTACCAGAAAGGTAACAAACCACACAACTACTTTACAGAAACTAAATGTTTTTTAATAAAAAGTGCTCAGCTAAAACCCTAGGCATACAGAAAATTGAAACAGAAAGCAATGCTAACCATCTTTCAGTAGGCTGGAGACTCTGCTAGTGGTCAGCTTCAAACAGTGAAAAGGTTCAGGGCTTTTTGCACAGTAATTAAATTTAACATTTTTCAGAACTGATGGACAGAATTAGCCACCTGTATTTCAGCTACCACATTGCAGGTGCAGAATCTGGGACCCCAAGAAGAAGAATAGGAGATATAGTGAAGATTTTTACTCACAACTGACTACACAAAAAAGAACTTATAAGAAGAATGATCTCCAAAAAAGACAGAGAAGGGGCATGAATCCCTGTATTGCACATACATTGTTAGGAGAACTGTTTGCTCCCATAATTAGAGATTGAATCATTCCTAAAGGTTTTAAAGTTTTCAAAACAAAGGAAAAAACAAGCATAAATCCAAGGACAGCATTTGGACGAGACAGTGGAGAAATGCTGATAAAATGCCACGTGGGCCACATGGTTTTGTTGCTCTGTATCATCAGTATCAAGCTAGAGCCCCACTACATCCAGACATGGTATCAAGACAGGTATAAATAAAGTCACATTAACATTTTGTTGTTGCAATTTATCACCCTGTATTACTTTCAGAGCAGCTGAACACAGCTGAAATGCTGAATGTGTGTGGCCAAGGCAAGGACTTACACATCATTCTCAGCAGCTTTATAAGGCCTTTTTTTTTCCCCACTGGATTAGCTGTTATATGAGAAGAAAAGTCAAATATTGATTTGTGAAACACAGACATGCTTCAATCAATTGAACAGCACATTTAAAGGAGAGGAGTTAAAAGTTTCCTGTTGCTTACAATTGACAAATCCAGTGTGGCACTCACATTTAAAATTATTACAATATTCCTTTACAAAACAGGGCTCAGATAATGCCTCTGTCAACATCAACATGTACCAGTCCTCCCCCACCTATTATTTTTTGTTTATTCCCATAGAAATAATTATAACCATCATTAAAAAGAGAAGTGGAAGTTAAAAGCTTTGTACCAAGTCTGTGAGACTGAAATCATGCCTGGATGGGATGACAATGTAGGCACAGCCCTCACATTACTGTGGGTAATTCTAGGTAGTCACATCATGCTCCTTCTCAGGAGAGAAATTAAATGTGGTGCTTTTTTGCAAAGATTGTAACTTTTAAGGCAAAAAGAGAGCTATTTGGTCATGTTCTAGATGCACAAGGGATAAACAAGGCAATAACAGCTAAAAGACAGCCAGGTACACATCTGAGTAGTCTTTTGTTAAAAGGGAAAAAACAAGTAATCATGACAGAGAAAGGATAATGGAAATAAGCTAAGAGGATGCAGGGCAGAACACAATGAATGGGAACATTATCTGGGGAAAAACAATTTGATTTTGATAAACACTGCCACGGAATACATGAAAGTTCAAAGGCAAGGCAAATGATGGGCTGAGCTGGATGTTCCTGGATCTGACCATCCTGGAATATTGTTGCTTTCTTTACTGCAATACAATTAATAATTAGCATGGTATCCTCCTGGGCAAACACTTCTACATCCTGATGTGTAAAACCATTTGAAAAGTATATGGCTTTTAGGTATCAAGAGAAGTCAAGCAGCCTAACCACGAAACCCCAGGCATTTGCTCATGGTTCAGTTCCTTGCAGACATATTTACCCACCAAAAAACAAATCACTGTCAGCAGAGGATGCAAAAACTCAGTGTCACCAAAAACCTGTCTAATTTATGGTGCCCCATCTCCTGGTTCTCACAATGGAACGTTCTGAGTGCTCATCCTTTTAATTCAATTTGATATTAAATTTATTTTAGTTATTGTGACAATAAAAAACTGATTAAAAAGTTGTATCATGAACGAATACTAATCTGCACCCTCTAAATGTTACCAGTTCTGAGGAGATAAAGGGAGGCATGTCTTGTGTAATTCAGCTTAATGTTGCATAAGCATCCCTCGTGGTTTTTACTGTCTAATATAAACAGAGACAAAATTATTCAGCTTTCTGTTTTCTTTCCTCCAAAGCTCGTTTATAAGGAAAATAATAGCTGGTTGAAAAATCAGAATTTTGGTGACTTGTGATGCTATGAAATGGCATCAATAAGCAAAGGTGAACCTGAGCTTCTCTTCCATGATGAAATTAGCTCCTTGATTAGCCCGCTTTTTGACCTTCAGCCCAGGGTCCAGGCTGGAAGTCAAGCACTGCTCTTTTTCAGAGTGGCATCCAGGGTATTGCACAGCATGGATGGTGACAGATTTCTTACTGATATTTTGCATTTTTGGTCATTAACCCAGGAGGACACTCTGCACACCCAGCCACAGCTGGCACGGGTTCCTCAGAGAAGCTGTGGTCAGTCCATCCATGGAGTGACCCAGGCCAGGCTGGACAGGGACCCTGGGACATGAAAGGTGTTCCTGACCATGGCAAGGGTGGAATGAGATCAGCTCTGAGGCTTCTTCCATCCCAAACCATTCAGGGATTCTGTAGTCCATGATTCTAAGAAACACTGGTGAAGAAACTTAGGTCTCATATCATGTCCTCATGACAATTACACACTTTAGATTATATATTACAGATATGATTACATATTTCTTTATTGCAAGCTGAAATTCACTTAAACACAATGATTTCATTTTCCTCCCTTTTATTTGGATGTCCAGTAAACCCCAGTCCAAATCAATGAATAATTGTAAGCCCAAAGAGGTCTACTTCTAACTTTTTTAACAACTGGAGATCTAACAGAGCAACTTTTCCTTTGTAGCAAGATCCATATGAATGGTGTTATGCACCATATGACAATGGGTAAAGACACCCAGGTCACTTGTGTGTACTAAAAAAAGCTGCATTTCTCACTGTGCATTCACATCACAGCAATTTTCCAGCCAAATTATACTTTCAGCCAAATAACTGCTAATTATATAGTTAGCACAATAAGCAGGAAGAAGCTTATCTGCCTAAAAAAATCAAAACCTGATCAGGGAATGGTAAGGGAGTATACTACAACTGCACAATGTAAACAGGGTAAAAGAAAACAACAGGACAACACACTGTGCTGAAGTCTTAATTCAAAGAAACCTGACGAAACACAGTGGAAATGTCACATGTAATTACAAAAGAAATACTTGATAGAAATGTAGGCTGACAAAAAAACATGTCCAAACACAATTCTGCTCTTAACTGCTTATGACAATGAATGGCTTTTAGTGAGTGGGAACTTGCTGCCAGTAATAAAATGCTTTGACATTTCAATTTTCAAAAGTGCAAGTCGCTTTGTGTCAAAGCTTGGTGGCTTTAGCTCATTCTGATCAACACTGCTGGTGCCCCTCCAGCAGAGCCAGCACTGCACACCATGTGCAAAAGCTGTGAAGCAGCTACTTAAAACAGCTGGACATGATGTAATAGTTTCCTTCCCAGGAACTCCACAATTCACAGAAGGAAAACCATCTTGGACTCGCCACTCTCCCTGCTAGTTCTGAGTGACCCTGTAAGGACATCTGCTCCCTTTGTCTCTCTTTCCAGCTCAAAAATTCCCAGGATGGTTTGGGTGGGAAAGGACCTTAAAGCCCATCCAGTGCCACCCCTG
Organism: Thryothorus ludovicianus; assembly: GCA_013397245.1. Taxonomy (NCBI): domain Eukaryota; kingdom Metazoa; phylum Chordata; class Aves; order Passeriformes; family Certhiidae; genus Thryothorus; species Thryothorus ludovicianus. The sequence goes on along the minus strand of VZTB01008686.1, from coordinate 187,995 downwards.
CCATGGGCAGGGACAGCTCCCACTGTCCCAGGCTGCTCCCAGTGTCCAGCCTGGCCCTGGACACTGCCAGGGATGCAGGGGCAGCCACAGCTGCTCTGGGCACCCTGTGCCAGGGCCTGCCCACCCTCAGCCACAGCAATTCCTGCCCAGGATCCCATCTGTGCCTGCCCTCTGGCACTGGCAACCATTGCCTGTGTGCTGTCCCTGCAGGCCTTGTCCCCAGTGCCTGTGCAGCTCTCCTGGAGCCCCTTCAGGCCCTGGAATGTCAGGGAGGGCTGCACCATGTCTGTGTTGCTGCATCCACACGTTGGGACCACCCATCATCTTCAGAGCTGAGGCTGAAGGCCTCATATGGATGTAGGAATAGAGAAAAGGTGAGAGTAGAAGTTGCACAGGCAACTGTAATTGTGGCTGCTCTCCATGCTTAGCCCCTGTCCATGATGACTCACCGTGGCTCCTCATCTGTAATATTTTCAGTGAGATTCAACAATTTGCGAGCATAAATTATAAAAAATTATAGTCATAAACAACTACTTCCTTCATGACGCAGATATGACTATAAAGGCAATTTTGTCAGCAATGGAGAGAAAAAAAGCATACATACCCTGCACAATTAACAGATATCAAAAGCACTAAGAATGCCAAATTAACCCCAACAGCCAAGTTCTGTGATTTTTTTTACCAAGGAGAAACTGGCAGGAAAAATTTGGTAAACTTTTCCAGATCCATAAGCTGCAGCCATACAAAGTATAGCTGAACAGACAGTTTCAGTTCATTTTACATAATTTTTTTTTTTTTTTTTCATCTGGCTTTGTACATGCTAAAGATCACTTGAATGAATTATGCTTTTGGACATTCAGTAGTTACTACTTCTGTCTGTAACCCAGCTATTCCAGATTTCAGGGTGGTACTCCTCAATCTTTTGTGAGGAATAGACAATGGACACTCCAGGGAATTTCACCTTGATAACATAATTTATCAGCATCCACAATTGTAATGATGTAAATTTCTCTTTTGTCTTTACAGGGGAATATCTATAGTTAAATATTTTCAAATAATTTACTTTATTTTTAGTTAGTCTAAGAGAAGCATATGTATCTTGTTTGTATTAGCTTTGGGGAACTTCCAAGAGAGCTGTCTGAATTTCCTGCACTTTCAGCAGAAAATAAAACCTTCAACAAAATAAACTCACTCTGCCAAAGGAGTGGAAGAATGGAGAGGAATGAAGGAAGCTCACAAGAAAGCTGTTCTTACCCTCAGTGAGCAAAGCAACTTCAAAGCCAAGCCTTTGGTGACCAGAATCTTATCTTTATCTCTTTTACTGGCAAATACTCCTTGGCTGTTCTATGTCAAGCTCAGACAACCTTTGGTAAAGTAGGTATTACGTGAAAAAATGCAGGGCCTGTAGTGATTATAACCTCAAGAATTAACCCTGGCATCTCTGATCACTGCTTAGAAATGAAAGCAGAGCTGTCACACCAGAGCAAAATTTTGTTGCCAGACACTTTGCAAAATAAACTGTCCATGCTGACACTCCTGCTCTGCCTCCCTGAGTCACTGGCAAGCTGAGAGTGCAGGTTTCCAGCCCATGCAGGAACACACTTCCCATTAGGAACATGGTGTTTCCAGCCCATATCCCCATGCCAACACCCATCACAGCCCACGGCAAGGCTGCACTGGAGGAAATGCCACAGTGTGTGTCCTGCCCCAGAGGAAAAGGCCCAGGAGCAGTCTGCTGGGACAGGACACCTGCCAAGGCAGCAGGCACAACTCTATCGTGCTCCAAAACCCTGTTTTCCCAACTTGCACAGGCCCAGGAAATTATGAGCCGTTTCTGAGGACACAAATATAACCCAGGGAAGGTGCAGGTGCTTCATTGGTACTTCTTACATGACTTCACCATGGAGTGTTTATCAACCAGCTGACCCCCAGCTAACCCACAGCTCATCTCTTGGTCATCTCTTCAACCTTCATCTCTTCTTCCGTCCATGCCCTTCCTGTCTTTGAAATTCCAATCCTAAACCACTTCATTGTGAAGTATTTTAGCTTATCCTTCACCTCCTTTGAAGTTAGGCACCAGAATCAACCAAAAATTACTATAAAATTGCCCAGATTGCCTCAGTGCTTTACTGATTCTTGGTGATGCTTCATTCTCATAGCCCTGAATCCTTTTTACCTGTTTACTGAGGATTTTGCAATTCCCAGAATCACAGAATCCCAAAATGGTTTGCTTTGGAAGGTTTATTGGCAGAGAAACCTTCCACTAGACCAGACTGGTCCAAGCCTCCCCATGGATCAAATCAAATAAACTGATTTTCAACTCAACTAGCTTAGAAAAAGTAAATTACTCTGGAAGACATCTACTCAGGGTCAAGCTTCAGAGACCGGTCTAAGCCCACCAAGAAGCTCCAGCATAAGGGGATCCATCACAATGCCCAAAATACCTGACAGTCACCAAATGGAACTCAAACACCCCCGAGACAATATTTCCAAACCACATGCAACAATGACAACAAAACGCAAACAGTATTTAGTAAAACTGAACCCAATCACTAAGATCCCACAAAACCTGGGAAGCAACTGCTACTAGAAGATGACAACATTCCTACTAAGAAAATTAAAACTGTGAATTTGTATTTAGTCATACTGTGCTTGAAATACTAATTAGGTTTCCTTGCTGTTGAAAGGAAATGAAGATTTCTCCGTTTCTTCATGAAACTAAGCAGTATTCCCTAGAGGTATGGGAAGATTTGGTTTAGCTTGACTGGTAGAACAAGAAAGAACAAGTCCCATATGCAACCCCAACTCCACCATACAAAGGTAAATAGATCATCATGATACAGGCTTTAATTAACAGAACCAATCTACCTTGAGGAAAGTTCGAAGACTTTAAAGACATTCCTCAAGTGAAAATGTTTTTGATTCCAGCCATACACAATCAGCTTAGCTGCAAAATGTCACCAGCAATACTGTCTGGAGAAGTCAGACAGCAGTAAGTGCTGCAAGAACTGAAACCTTGATAATTATCATGGAATGATAACCATCACAGGATGGTTTGGAAGGGACCTAAGAGACCACCTTGTTCTACTCCCTGTGCCATGTGCAGGGACACCTCCCACTGTCCCAGGCTGCTGCCAGCCCCAATGTCCAGCCTGGCCCTGGACACTGCCAGGGATGCAGGGGCAGCCCCAGCTGCTCTGGGCACCCTGTGCCAGGGCCTGCCCACCCTCAGCCACAGCAATTCCTGCCCAAGATCCCATCTGTGCCTGCCCTCTGGCACTGGCAGCCATTCCCCCTTGTTGTGTCACTCCATTCTCTTGTAAAAAGTCCCTTTCCATTTCCTTGTAGTCTCTTATTAGTAGCAATGCAGGTCTTATACAACAAAAAAGTTTCCAATTAACGCATCAAACCTAACAGTAGTACTAGTAGCAACATAAATAGTACCTAATTTGTAGATCTTAAAGCACATCTTAGAGATGATTTCTTACGACCATCTTTGAAGCAAGTAAGTGGTTATCCAAAAAGGAACAAATTTAACAATTTACTAGGAAGATACAGTTGCTACACAGGCATTCCTTTTTGTGTTTCACCTCATAGTTAACTCCAGATTTAAGCACCCTTACTGTATTTTAATTCTTCTTTGGAATAGGCTCTTATTCTTTTTAATCCTATGTGATGTTAACTGAAGTACAAAAACCCATATTTTTATCATGAAGAATAAGATGGTAAAACATTACTTCTTGCAAATGGCCAGAAGTAAAACACCCATTGGCAGTTTAAACCCGTTTTCTTCATGTTTTTCCATCACACCTCCCAAACTTAACTACATACAACACACTACAACTACAAGAATGTAATTTATCCACCAGTACCCTATCACCCCAGCATCATCTCTGACTGTATTATTAAATATTTTCTTCATTCTTGATATTATGCTTAGCAGTTACAACTGTGACACTCTCTGCCAAAGTATATATACAATTATTAGTGTATTGGTGAACCACCTGCTGTAACTCAGTAATTACAGATTATACCAACACAGGGGACAGCTCTGGGCCCCTTGGGACAAGAGAGACACCGAGGGGCTGGAGCGTGTCCAGGGCAAGGAACGGAGCTGGGCAAGGGAATGGAGCCCCAGGAGCGGCTGAGGGAGCTGGGAAGGGGCTCAGGCTGGAGCAAAGGAGGCTCAGGGGGGCCCTTGTGGCTCTGCACAGCTCCTGCCAGGAGGGGACAGCCGGGGGGAAAGGGCTCTGGGAACAGGGAACAGGGACAGGGGGAGAGGGAACGGCCTCAGGCTGGGACAGGGGAGGGGCAGGTGGGATATTAAGGAAAATTCCTATCATAAAAGGGCTGTCCAGCCCTGGCACAGGCTGCCCAGAGTGGAGTCTCCATCCCTGAAGGGATTTCAAAGCACTGTGCGTGTGGCACTTGGGAACATGGGTCAGTAGTAGCCTTGGCAGGATGGGGGAATGCTTGGACTCAATGACTTTTCCAACCCAAACTCGAGAGGGCATTTCCAAAGCAAATGATCCCACAAATCTGTGGTTTTGCGACCCACCTTCAGTGTCTAAGCGATTTTAATTGAGAAGGTATCAAAACAAACTGAATATATAACAGATCCCTGACTAAAGCTGTCAACTTCACAGAAGCTGAATTTGTAAGTTCTTGTCTGGCTCCTTGCTGATCAGATCCTGTGGTTCAGCATCTCTGCTACGACACAGCAAAACCATCAATCCTTGGGACTGTTCTCTCCCACTGAAACGTACCAATCTGAATAATTTTGACCCTATCTCAGAGAAAAAACTTCACACACAAGACTGTGTAATCCAAGTCCTCAATACAAAGGAAGACTGAGTGGAGTTTCCACAATTTCCACACTATCCAAGCAGAAGTTTTTCCGGTCTTGATGACGCACAGGATCTCAGTGGGAAAAGTCAGTCTCTCTACCCAGCAGCCAAATGATTCTGTATTCCTGCCCTTGGGGTGAAAATTACTACTGAAATTTCTGTTGGAGGCATGAGAAAGTCAGAAGGGGTTCACGGAGCAGATGTATCCATCATCACAGTTCAGGGAATGCCAAGGAGGCAAGGGAATGGTGTTACTGCTAAAGCCACACTCTGCCCCAGCTTCCACAGAGCGAGACTCCTGCTCTGCTCAAACACCAAAAATCACTGCAAAGGGAAACTGAGACGGGTAACACAACAATAGAAAACCACCACCAAACAGAAAAAAAGCCCCTCTTCACTGCCTCGTGACAGTATGAGACACGTCTGAAACCAGTAATTATAAAAAAGGTTGATTTAATCTGTTGCTGTTTTTACTGGAGGTTAGAGTGGGCACATAGGAAAATTTTTAATACAATTCAGCATTAAAGAATGTGCATGATAAAGAATGTCAGGTCCCAGATAGCAGACACTGACAAGGGGCTGTGGCATGAGATTCCCAAACTGCTGTGAGCAGGAATATGCTGCTTTACAGCCATCATCTTATACCAGAGCTGAGATAAATCATGGAAAATGCTTTTATTTCTTATGATACATTAACAGATAGCAGCACAGTTAAAGAAGTAATTCTTTATGACACCACTCAGCACACATACTGTATTCATTCTTTCAGTGGTGTTAAATATTTTGAAAATTAAAGGGAATAGCTCAACAAAGATGTGTGAAGCCTATCAGAAAAATCACATTATTGAGCTTTGAAGCGGTTTTCACTGTAAAGCAGATAAGTTCTTCTAAAAGATTAGAAAATAAAAGAAAATGGTTTTGTTTTCCTCTCACCTTACCAATTCTTCAAAACTAGTCACTGCCAGTAAAAGTATCATTTATTCTATTAACCTGGGCCTGAAAAACCTCCATGAACAAATTTCAAGAACTGCTCTCTCAAGCTGAATAAAACGGAAATTGTAAGGAGACAAGAAACAGCCTTCTGAGAGCTGACAGCAAACAAACCAAATAAATGGGGTAACTTTTAGATTAAATCTCTTTTCACTACATTCCATCTTATTTTTGAAAGACATTTGGACACCAAGACACTGCATCAGTTCTGATAAACACAGAAGTTGCTGACCAGTGCTTTGCTGAATGTTCTGGAAGCACAGAGCAGCTGTAGCCTGAATGCCAAAAAATGAACCTTTAACTGAGATGTGGAAAACCCAAAACTCACAGAAAATAATTGTAGAAGTCTATGTACACAGGCTCTTGTTCCAAAATGAACTATGAGCAACAGATGGTATTTTCTCAAATTTTGAGTCAAAATGCTCTTGATAGAAATATGTAAAAACTGCATTATTCAACTAAATAAAACTTCCTGAAATATTTATGAAGTCTTGTCTATCTTGGGACCAAAGTTACTTTTGTGTAGCCTGGTTCATGAAGCACAGCAGTGACAGACAGGGACAAGATGAGAGACTACTGCTGAAAGACAGTGGAGCACCTGGGTATGCTGTGCCTCCATCCCAGAGTCCCTCAACTCCTCCTCCTCAAAATCCTGTTTGTGATTATAACTGGTTACCTACAATTTACACTGAGTTTTCTAAACAGCAAATTAACCTACCACATGTTAAGATGGCTAATTCATTGCAGAAAAATAATTTTATGTATCAGAAAAATTCCACGAAGCTTTTTCCCATGGGAATGTAACATGACTTTTCCTATTGACTCAATTTATCAAAATCTAGCAGATTAGTGTTGGAATGGGAAAACTTGTCATTATTTGTTCAGATAATTTTTTTTTGGCTGCATTGAGTAAGCATCTGATTTCTCTGCGAGTGCCACAAATTATCTGCTGGTGAGTAGATGAAAGACCTGCCTTTGGGAACTACAACATTCATTTTCTCCTCAGTTTATCTGGGGAGAACAGATACACTTCAGATAATGAGTCCTATTGCAGTGAATAAAGCAAATTAAACCTGCAATGCTACAATACATCTTATTTTCTCTAGAACAGGATGGTTATTTTTTGTTATTAGCAAACATTATCTTTGAGGTCAAGGGTTTGGGTTAACACATACACAAATGCTGGAGTGGAACAGGTCCTGTACACACTGTACCAGCTAAATAGCAACAAAAAAATGCATCAGAACACAGTGTCTTTGGAGAATATGTAATTCAGTAGTGGGCCACAGCTCACCCAGCTTGGGCTCCAGCCTGAATATGAACAAGAGCAGCTCTGGAAGAGCTCCACCACATTCCAGTAACACATCTGAAGGGCAATTGACAAAAAAAAAAAAAAAAAAAGATATCTTACGTGTCTCAACTTTGTTTCAGAGTAGTGAAGGCAATCAGACATCTCCCAAAAGTGCTGGGGATAACAAATACAGGAGGATTAAACAATGGCAATGTATTAGAGGTTTGTCTCCCCAGAGCCTTCTCTTCCCCAGGCTGAACACCCCTAGTTCTCTGCCTCTAACTCAGAGATTGTTAAGAATTGCTACTTTTTGCCCAAACTTTGGGTTATTGTTTCTATAATTACCCAATTCTGTGGAAGAATTCCTATTTATAAAAGCTGATTTAGTATAAGAAATATGCAATTTATTCCACTAATTCACTTAGTTCCTAATCAATAAAGAAACAAGAAAATTAGGAGAAACAGCTGATGACATGAAAAGGAATTAGAAGTTTATCTTTTCAATTACACCTGTGAAAAACATCAGGGTGTCCATACAATTCAATAAAAATGAGTAACAGACTCTTATAAATTTCTATTTCTTGTAAATACATTCTCTTCATTTTCTGAGAGTTTTTTCAGAAAGATATTTCACAGAGGACAAGAATCCACCCCTGTCAACAGGGATAAACAAAATGTAAATTCTCCCTTTTACATTTCTTTAATGCTGTTTTCAGGCCAGGTGATGAGGAAATCAGTTTTCAGGAAGTGGCTTATTTTGCTCCATGTGATACTTCATATGAGCAGCAGAGAGGAGCCAACCCTTTTTGAAAACCCACTTTTGGTTTTGAATTTCTGTCTATATTAATAACTTTTCTTTTCCGAATCTTTTTCTTATTCACTTCATACCAAGACTGTCTTTTAATATGGTTGACTCATTCCTGTTAAAATACTCTCCTTTCCTTCATCCCATCATTCAGTCTCCTGGCCACCCACACTGCCAATCAGCAGCACTTGTGTAACATTATAGGTTAAAACATTAACATATTAACAGCAGCCATCGGTGGGAGAATTGCCCTCAGCATGACACTGTGAAATGCAGCTCAGGGGGACAAGACCTCTCCAAGATGATAAATTGTAAACTGTTGAGATTACCTTGCTTCAGTAACAGGGACACGACTTGGAATAGACCTGGCTCTGTTGAGGTAGAAAATGCTCCTCTTTCAACATTTTATAAAATTACAGAAATGGTTATGTTGGAAAAGCCCTCCGAGTTGGAGTCCAACCATCCCCAGCACTGCCCAGGCCATGTCAGTATCCCTGTCTCAGGGGCCACATCCATGCAGCTTTTAAATCCCTGCAGGGATGGGGATTCCACCACTGCCCTGGGCAGCTCTCACAGGGCTGGACAGCTCTTTCCATGGAGGAATTTTCCCAATATGCCACCTGCCCCTCCCCTGGCCCAGCCTGAGGCCGTTCCCTCTCCCCCTGTCCCTGTTCCCTGTTCCCAGAGCCCTTTCCCCCCGGCTGTCCCCTCCTGGCAGGAGCTGTGCAGAGCCACAAGGGCCCCCCTGAGCCTCCTTTGCTCCAGCCTGAGCCCCTTCCCAGCTCCCTCAGCCGCTCCTGGGGCTCCATTCCCTTGCCCAGCTCCGTTCCCTGCCCTGGACACGCTCCAGCCCCTCGGTGTCTCTCTTGTCCTGAGGGGCCCAGAGCTGAGCACAGCATTTGAGGCGAGGATGTTTCACTTTAGACAGATTTGAGCAGCATCTCAAGAGGTGAATAACTTCTTTCATTGTTTTATCCAACGTGAAGCATACCATCTTCCTCTTACGGCATGTTTCTCAAAGTCACTGGGTCTTGGTTTACCCTAATTTCTGTTATTTTCTTTGTCTTTCCAGTGCTAAATCACAGATATCTGCACTGCAGGAATCTAAACATATTTGTTTGCTTACTTTTTTAGTAACTTCTTAGTATCCTTTGACAGAAATCGATGGCCTTATCTTAAACAACCAAAAATGTATAAAACCCTCGCTGGTTAGTGTGCAAATGTGCCTGTAAAATAGGAAGAGGTGAAATTGGAAATGGAAGGTACAACATGTTCTGCCAATATCTCATAGAGAAAAAGCAGCACACAAAAATTCCAATTTCAATTAGGTATTTAGTACCAAACAGCCTAAAAGGTTTGGTACATACTTTCTTCCACATCCATTTCCTCTACTTTATATGGCTGCATGTTTAAAAAAACAATTACTGGGATGTTTATAACATATGGTCACATACTTACGGTTTTTAAGCACTACATTTTTCAATCAAAACCTTGCGTTAGGAACACCAGAAAATTGTTTTAATGCATTGTTGAAATAGATTGCTGTTACAAAAATAAATCCCACTCTTTGGAGAGCTACTGCATTAGGTTGTTCTGTTTGTCTGTGGACGTCTGACCAAGATGAAGCATCCAGGTGAATAATTGGTTTCTGAGAAACCCTGAACAACCGATTCATGTGAAACAGGCAGCATCTAATGATCAAATCTGCAAAGAAGAGTGCTTTGGGGAGCAGCACTGTCCCTTTTTTCATCCAAACACTGCAATACTTGCCATTAGTGTGAATAAAATAAATGTTGGTTTACATGGCAGTAATAAACAGTTTTATAGAGAGGCTTATGAGGGCTTTATCTTAACAATGTATTACATTTTCAATCTTCAGCTTCACCGAAGACTCTTCTAAAACCCCAGCATTTCCAGGCTTCCAGTTCTCTCGAATGCAACCCAAGTAGCTGTGCAGGAGAAAAATCAGCATACAGAATTGTCCTGCATAACTTATGGAGGTGCAAAGGAATCCCAAGATCTCATCCATTTATAAGACAAGCTCTTACAGCTTCTTCAGTTTAATAATCTCTTTTACAGATAGATGATTATTATATTGTATGACTGCTCATTTAAGCAGTCTTCTCAAAAAACATGGGTTTTGAGTACAGAATTTGAACCAATGCCATAATTTATATCCTTTAGCGCAAAATAATGACAATGTCCTAGAGCTCTAGAACTATTCAAGAAGAATAAGTAAAAAGTGATGATGTTTATGTTTGTTTCTAACAAGCAAAACAAGGGGTTTTGAAATTACTTTAGCATGTCCGTGCACTGCTAATGTCAGAAGTTCTTTTACTTGTTTGCCCCCCTGCCTCATAAACCTGAAGAATGAAAGATTTTCAATCAGATGATCATGAGATGCTATTGTGACATTAAATGTTCTTTCAAAACAAACAAATTTTCATCCATATTTTCCAAAATAACAAGAATTTCTAAGTGAAATAAGGCTTAATACCATCTATATAACACAAATACCAGACACCAATGACACTTTTGTGGAAGTCCTGGGTGATGAAAGACCACTACCTTTTCGAAGAACATCATCTTGATGTTCTTCCATGTATTTGTCTAAAGATATTTCAGCACAAGCAATGTATTTGTAAAGACACAATAATGCAAAAACCAGCTGCAAATAAATATTAGTACTTCATAGTAATGTAAAGAAGTTTAAGCAGACTGAACTTCACCAACATCTTTTTCATAGGATTTTAGGACAGTTCTTCTGTTTAAGAATAATTTATGCAGCATTTTCTCATGAAAGTTTCAATTCATTTAAAGGAAAGAACTGATTAAGAATTCAGACAGAACTGCAGAATTCAGCTATTACTCAATAGAAAAGCTTGCTTTAGATTTGGGTTAGGTTGGTTATTTCAGTCTATTCTGAAATAGCTATTTTTTGGTGATATAAAAATAGGGAGATTAGGTAGGAGTAATATTCCATAAAATATAATTCATCTGGAGGAGGGTATGACTAATATTTAGAAAAAGTATTTATAGGCCCTCTGCTCAATACTGGAGACAGGCAAACCCAAGAATAACCTGATATTGAAAATGTTACTTCATCAGCCATCAAGTCAGAGTAATCAAGAAGAAGGTATTATAGTGCAAAACAAGATGACTCTCCTATTAAGTGCAATTTAAACAGCTAGAATCCACATACCATTAAAAACCCACCCAGTACTATATTGCTCTACCATATGCTTTCAGTAAACAATACCCCAATAAAAATTTTCTTGTATAATCACATTTTAAGTTTATTCCTCTTGACAACATGAGAAAACAAAAATTCACACACAAAAATTACGTTCTTTTGACCATAATGTTGAGTGGCTAAGGCATAAAAGAATAAAAATCTTACTGGGTTTCTTGATGTCATCTTGAAATGGAAGAAAATAGAGACAAAAAAAAACACTGAAGAGACCTAGGCAGTGCTTTGGGTGGAAAGTAGGTAGTTTCTGAATTTTCAAGAAAGATCATGACAAAAATAAAACCCCAAACAAAACTACCTTAGCTTTTTTTCTCACCCCAGTATTTGATAAATACAAACACATCTCAGCCAGGAGTCTTGATTTAATTTGGCAGAAGTATCCCATCCTGCCAACAGTGTATCCAGTTGTACATATTCTGTGCGTTCTCAGCAGCGACCACTGAGCAGCACTTCACAGACTACCAGCTGAACAACGTTAATTGCATCACACTAACTCTGGCCAGTTTATTTGGAAGTCAGTTTAATTTCATTTCTGCATCATTACTGGAGTCATCAGACGATTGTGGGGAAGACTTCCCATTTCTTTGTGAGAACACACGTTTATAGAACACTTCTATGTGATGGCAGAGCTCTGTATTAAACTGTTCTTTAGATAATTAAAAAAAAAATCAGATAGAACTGCAGGATACCTAACGTAATATTAGATATGCAAGCACAGAGCACATTAGAGGACCTGATGAACCTAGAGGTAATTTCCACTCCAAATGGCTCTAGGATTCATAGAACCATATGATCCTAGAATGATTTGGGCTGGAAAGGCTTACAGATCATCTCCTTCTAACCCCTAAAACATCACAACATTTATTTAAAGGTCAAATTGTTCACATCAATAGTGAATGAAATACTTGTTTGCTGCATACTGGATTAGAAATTAACTTCTCTGCGCATAACTGAATCTAGAACATTAAAAGATTTTAGATCTGTTCCATTGTTTAAAATACAGCAAATACTGCAGTTCATGGACCTAATTTTACCTACTCTTTAGCAATTTCAAGTTTCTAAGACAAATATGGAGCTCTGTTTTAAGAGACAATTTCTTAGGAAGTAAATGATGCAGGAGAACCTTTCTGCATCTACTGAAGTACAGCAGGGAGACTGGGCTGGTTCTCTCTTGGGGAAACTCAAATGAAGGGCTATTTATGAAGTACTTGGAACTTTGAACATAATCAAATGTAATAACAAGATATAAGCTCCCACCCCCAAATTTCTTTTTTGTTGAAACCACTTTTGTAATACTGCTTTTTAATAACCCCCATAATGGCCGAATTAGAGGGACCCCAACTGAAGTAATTCATCCCACATAAAACAAACATTGCTTTTTCTTCTTAGCTTTGTTTTACAAGCTACATTACTTCCAGATGACGCTCGAGGGGCCTAGAAGTTTCAAGAGTTAGATGGTTAAAAAGACAGCTGCTTTCTATTTACCATATAAATCAGGGAAAAATCAAAGAAGAATCTAAATATTGGAATTCATTTAGCCCATTATGGAGCACAAACTGAGGGGGAAAAGAAAATAATACAGAAATCTCATCATCCTGATGCAAAGTTTAGTTCTGGTTATCGAGATGAGAGAAAAACTCATCAACATTTGCAGAATTCCAGCCCTCCATGAAAGCCAGCTTTGCACAGTGGGTAAATTTACTGAATTGGGAAGGAGTCAGGAAAAGTCAGCTCTGATTGGGAACTCTCCCACCAGGCTTTGCTACTGCAGACTTTAACTATGTATTAAAACATATATTTTTATATATATACATGCACACACAGAGCTCACTGCATTTGTGTTTTTTTATATTTTTCCCTTTAAATTGCCAACATTCTTTTATTTTTATACTAAACAACTCAGAAAATCAACAGATTTTCGACAGAGTTATAAAGGATGGCTCTCCATATATTGATTAATGTATCTATTGGTATGAAAAGTTTGATATTACACTACAGGGTTTCTATCCCAAATTTCATCCACCACTGAAGTGCTGTTTAAATGAAAATGTTACGTATTAGATAATTGAATATATTGCTACTAAGTGGGACTATTTTTAGAATTTTTCCTGACACATTCAAGCTTTACCTGGCTAGAACAACTTTTTCAAACCCAAAATTTAGGAGGTAAGACTCAAATGATGAGGTTTGCCAAACTACTTGAATCTAATACTTTACCTACATTTGATCTTTAATTTCCTCAATTTTTGCACTAAGAAAACTTTTTTTTCTTACATCAGCAAGAAAATGACATAAACTTGCCAAAAATCAAAATTTACGCTCTTCATCTTCATCCTCTCTTTCCCTATAAAGAGTTAAGGAGAATGTCTCATTACCAGCTGTATTTTAACAAGCAGGGGAAGTGCTCAAAAATTATAAAGAATACTAAGAAAACCTTACAAAGAAATTTTTGGAGTAGATGGTACCTCCAACAACACATATGATTTTCTACATCCCAAGTGGAGTTAGCTTGTGTCTAGTTATGCTTTTAAGTACTTCTGATTTGATAAATTACATTACGCTGTAATCAAATTACCAAGAAAATCATTGATATGTTTAGCTAAGTACTATGTCTTGATTTGACTGAAAGAAGCAAAATTCTCAATTATTTTATAACTAGCTTTCTTGTTTGCTAAAAGCATTGGAAAATATGCTGTCAGTGAATGCAAGAAAGATAAATTTAAGTTGACTCTTCCCATTTCCAACTGGATCAAAGTGTAGTATTTCAAAACAGGTCAATGCTGCTACAAAAACAATAAATAATATTATGGCTTATTAAACAACAAACTACTCAGCATGAGAATCAGTCCAACAAAGGATCATGTCTTTGAGGCAATAATGACAGGGGGTGGTTGTCTCTGCTCTGCTGCCTTCTCCATCCTGCTCCCAAATTCTACCCCACTGACATGAGTTAATTACGAAAGGACCTGGACACCAGTCCAGCCTCAGTAAATGAAACAACCTGCTCTTTTATTTGTTAAAAACCAATAAAATCTCATCAAGAACAATATCAAGGCCAATGGAGTCAGTTCCTCACTCCAGTTCCCAGCTCTGCTGGTACATCACAGACCTGATGGCAGACTGCAGCAGATGCTTACAAAAAGAACATTAAGAGACGTGGTAAAGGTAGAACTCAGTATATTCCTACCACCATCAGTGAATATAAGCTTAGGGACTGGTACTGGGTAAAAAACTTACTAGAATATAAAGATTTCTACTGTTCAAACACCCAGAATTTAAGACAATATTTTAAGCAGCACTTACAATACTTTTATGCATGATTTAACCCTTGGATTCATGTTCCATGCAAATTCCTCTTTGGATCACGGAGCACAGTAAGAAAAGGAATGATTTCTAAATTAAAGTGAATGAAAAAATGGTGAGAAATGCATCTTTAAAATATATATTTGGTCTGAACAGAACACAGAACCTGCAAAGGGAACTGCTTATTAGGCAAACTTCCACTTCTCAATACCAAACATGGGCAGAGCAGGAAATACTGGAATTGCCCCTTGCCATAGCCCCACGGTGGGATACAGAGGTAGAACATGCTTCAGGATTTCAGACATTTCAGTCCCCTCAGCTCCTACACTCCTCCTTGTTCTTACACACAACATAAACACAGGCTTCCAGAAGCAGAATATGCTGAAGTGATGAAATCTGGCCTCAACTCTTTTTAGTCAACTGCCTATGTTTCAGACTGAGCTGTAACACGAGCAATTCGGAGAGGAAAAAGAGAGGACCAGAAAGCCATGCTTAACAGTTTGCCTTATTGTTTCAAAACACAGGCCATGAACTTATTTTACTCTTCTCTACACCAGTCTTTCCAACTGCTCTCTTTCCCCCTTCCATCCCTACACCACACCAACAGTAAAAGAGAAGAAATTGAGTGGAGAATCTAAGCCTCTTGGCTGTACTCCAGGGAGCCTTCCCAGCTCTTTCTAACCAGCTGCATTGTTCAGCTGTCTCTGTATGTAAGGGGATAACTTCATACAGAAAACCTTTCCCTGGGCCTTTCCTTAACTGCATACTTTTCACATCCAGCAAGTTAAAAAGTCCAAAACCTATAAAATATTTTTAAAGTGCTGTATTCTTACACACCCTAAAATATACATCTTCATGGTGCGCCTATGTGTTTTACAGATATGCATCATGCTGTTTCCTTATTTAAGTCATTAAACTACTATATCAAATTATCTTTTTAGGCATTTTTATATTTAATGCTAGAGTAATAGGATATGCAAAGTCTCAGGCAGGCATATTCTGGATCATGTTTTAGCCCTTAAAATAAAACAGTTGATACGTTTTCATCCTCAAAAATCCCAAGCAACTAATAAATCAACTTTTCTTTCCTTCACACAGTACTGCAGTGAGGGTTCAAATGAGTACAGACCAATGATACTTCAGCAGTACAAAGATATTATTCAAGTCCTCTCAAGACGTCTCCTTCCTCCACTCAAAGCAGAGATTTCCCAACAAGCCATGCAATTAAACACAAAATTGTTGCCTACTTGTGGGCATTGGCTCAGCAAACTGAAGGGAACTCTAAGTATTCATGTATTCAGACCACACTAATTTGCCCCTTAACTCCAGCACTCCCCCAGAGGCTCACTGGGAATTGTTTTCAATCGTTTTTAGGCATTTTAAGATTCTGTGGATGCTAGAGCCCTGTTGTTAAAAATGCCGTTTTCAGCTGTGTGATTTAAATATCCTGAATTACAAATGGCTTGGAAAGCACGAGTTGACAGTAAGTCTCTTCCCTCTGCATAGCTGTGGTTTTGTTCTGCCATTTCTAAGTGTAACTCTTGTTTTTCAGAGACGTTTCAGACATGACATCATTCACACAGGTTCCTGTATTTTGATGTCAGTGGTTGCTCAGCTGCCACACTCTGAGAACTCTTTGCAGATTTAGGGATGTAGGACTTGAATTTCGAAGCACCCATTACAACATTCATTTTGATACTCACATAATCAGGAAGTGGAGAGTCGTTTGAACCCAGGGAACCTCTCAAGGACTGCGTGGCTTGCTCCAGCACTTTGTTGTGTTTTTTAGACAACAGAGAAAATAGACTGGGGGAAAAAAAAATTAAAATAACTTCAAAATAGTGTCCTGAAATTGTTAAGACTGTTCAGTAAGGAAAGAAGTCTTATATACATAAAATTTTTAGAATGTGATGCACAATAGTTGTATTATTTACTTATTTATTTATTTATTTAACATCTTGGTAAGTAACAGCAGATTTTGAATCAGAAATATTCTATACAATTTATGATCTGAGGAATATTTTATGTTCATGATTCAGTTCTTAAAAGGCAAACTGTCACAGAAGGAATGGCATATATGCAATTTTAGTTCATAAATAGTTTGTGTTCACTAGAATGCAATTTTTAAGTGCAGCACCTCATGCAATACATTGTAATACACACTTAAGTATCTCATATCTTATCCATTCCAATAACCTATTGCTTAGACAGGAGAAATTTGAGTATATGACAAAAGCTTTGGGTATTTTGAGGCCAAGTTATTTAATTTTAGTAGTATATGTGATTTTGAAATTTATTTTAGCCTAACTCAATGAAAAAAGGATTATCTTAGCTTTATAAGTAGTCTGTTAAACCAGAGGTCCATACACATACAGAGAAACAAACACATTTTTCTTAAATTCTGGCAAAAAGCAGGGCAATGACACTCACAGAAGATGGAGTAACTTGATTTACAAGGAGAATGATGGAAGCAGCAGCAGTGGGCAAAGGCCACCAGCTGATGCTCAGCAGCAGCAAGGAGTCAGATACTCCTCTAAAGCCCTGGATAGCTCAAATACAGCTGTAAATTCACAGATAAACCCATCCCCATCTCAGAAGAGTTTCTAAGACCATCGAGTCCAACCATTCCTCCAGCTCTGCCCAGGCCACCACTGGCCCACGTCCCCAAATGCCACATCCACGTGGCTTTTAAATCCCTCTAGGGACGGGGACTCCTCCACTGCCCTGGGCAGCTTGTGAAAGAACAACCCCTTCCATGGAGAATTTTTCCCTAATACCCATTCTAAACCTACTCTGGTGCAACCTGAGGCCATTTGCTCTTGTTAGGTGTCAGATGTTTTTAGACTTGTTAAAAAACATTATTTGGACTTTACTTCTTTTTTGGAGCATTACAGGACTCCTACCAGGTTTTCTTAGGGTGACTAAGTCTGTTTTAGAGGGCAGAAAGGCCAGCTTGATCAACAGGCACCAGAAGGGTTACAGGCGAAGCCCTGGCACAGGTTACTCAGAGAAGCTGTGGCTGCTCCTGGAACTCTGGAAGTGTCCCAGGCCAGACTGGACAACCTGGGACAGTGGAAGGTGTCCCTGCCCATGGAAGGGGGTGGAATGGGATGAGTGTTAAGGTCCCTTCCAACCCAAACAATTCTGTGACACTGTGAACACAATTCACTTAAAAGTGGCAAAATCTACCTCACTATTATATTCTGGACATCCTCCATTTCTTGGAACTGGATCACTGTTTGAAGGAATGTGCTTGCAAGACTCTTCTGTCTCATGAAATGATGATCAGCACTGGGAGAAGTCCCCTGAATTTTTTTAACTTGTAATGTATCGTTCATATTATATCCTTCACAGGTGGGAGGAGTGGATTCTTTGGAGTACCAGTGCTCATCACCCTACTGCTAGTCAAGAGCCTCAGGGAAAAGGCTTTTCCAACACTCCCCACGGCCATGAGGAATTAGTTACACTAACTCATAGCTATTAGTCGATACCACTAGAACTTTCCAAGTCAAAAGGGGAAGAAGAAACACAGAAATTAATATATAATGGTAGCTTTCTGCCTTTTGTCCCTCTCCTATTTTCTGTTATTGCGTTCACAGACTGAAATTTTTGTTCAGATCGATAACTGGATCTGCAAACTGGCCCTTGGTAGGAAACAGCAGCACTACTTCTGCGACCATGGGATTCTTTGAAGACTCAGATTTCAGAGATACTGTCATCAGCACCATCTAGTGCTGTGGAGACAAAATAATCAGTTAAAACCAAGTTGGAGATGCTTATGGTGGGGTGCAGTAATACCACAATAACAAGTTGAATCTGGTGTCTGCACCAGGAGATACAGATAAAAAGAGGAAGAATTTGGAATAAAGAGAATTTCAAACTAGTAGATTCTTCTCCAAAATACATAAAGCATTTTGGCTTTAATGGAAACTTAGAAATTAACAAAGAAGCTGGATCAAGATTTTGTAAAGCGCATGTGTTCAATGCATGTGAAGAAGGAAATGAACACACAGTGGTACTATGCATGGAACCAGAATAGCAAAAAGTTAATTTATTTATTCCAACAGAAATGTAGAGAACTGGGGAAAAGTAGAAAGGAAAATAATGGATAAATTATCTGTTCATATATTCCTTAAGTTGTTTTTTTCTAAATATTTAAGTGTACTGTAAGTGGAGTTTATGGCATAAGCAATTCCTTAGTGGCTGATTCCTAGCTCCAAAGCAGCAGAGCAGAGGTTTTGTTGTCTTTCCCCTTAGAGAGTTCTGCTTTCCAGCCACAAACTCATGTCCTTATGTCCTTCACACCGTACTGGGACGATTCTTTGTGGGACCACTGCCCATAACACAGATACCCAGGTCAAAAAAACTGAATTCTCTCCTCCCTCCATCAGTTATCCTTCCCTAAGGACCATCCCTTAGATAAACACAAGGGCAGGGATACATGGCAGGATTTTCCACACTAAATTCTTCATAATAAAAAGGCATAGGACTGCAAACTTTTCAAAGAGCACCACAAAAACACTATAGCTAAACACAGAAGAAAAAAAAATCAAGGCCAGGTATTATGATTAATGAATGGATTTGGAGATTCCTAGGAAGCACTGTTGCCTCCTGAATTGGTGCAAAACTTCAATTCCAAATCATTCATTTATTACCTCTTGCTCTGAAAACCATCTTGATAAATATCAGACTAATTTTTTGAAGTCTCAGCACAGAGCTAGCTACAACCCTCAAAAGGCATTTGTACAAAGTTTAGCTCATAAACATCTTTTATCACCAACAAATGCTGCATTCTAAAGGAGTTGATTGATTTTGCAGCAGTCATGTCTCCAGTGTCTGTAAGGCTTTAGGCTTGATTTTGATCTTCAAGGTATGAATAATGTAATTTTAAAAAAGCAAAAATGCTTTACAATAGGGTTGCTCCCCTCTTCACAGCAAGGTACAAGGTCCAGAAGTGGAAGCTGAGACTGTCTCCCAGATTTTCCCCATGTATCCTCATCACACCTCTAGTTTTGCCCAACTAAAAGTCGAGATCAAACAGAAAAATACATGTACTGTGTGGTCACAGTACGTGTGGGAGGGCAGCGTGCACAGGCTGACAAGATTATGGATTTTTCTACCAGAATATTTGTCCTCTTTCGTCCACTCTTCTCTGTTTACCTGTCAGGCAGGCTATGGAGCTCAACAGCCCTTCAATCTCACTCATTATGGACTTCTCATAATAATAAAAAGCTATGTTCAGAAAAATGAAAACATCTTGGTACCCCAACTCATCTCTACCTCACAGAAGGACATCCAGGCCAATGTTTAGCAAGCAAAA
The DNA here is from genome assembly GCA_013397245.1 of Thryothorus ludovicianus. NCBI lineage: Eukaryota > Metazoa > Chordata > Aves > Passeriformes > Certhiidae > Thryothorus > Thryothorus ludovicianus. The sequence goes on along the minus strand of VZTB01008686.1, from coordinate 168,189 downwards.
CAGTAAACTGGAATAAGAGCAAGATGAGGTAACAGCTGGCATCTGTTAGGAAGATTAGGAATCATCAGCTGGCATTATCAGGAGAAATTTCTGTCTGAGAGGGTGGTGAGTCCCTGACCCGGGGTGCCCAGAGAAGCTGTGTGCAGCTGGAAGTCTCCAGGTCCCTGGCAGCATCCAAGGCCAGGCTGGACGGGGCTTGGGGCAACCTGGTCTAGTGGAAGGTGTCCCTGACCACGAACAGGGTGATCTGTGAGGTCTTTGCAACCCACGTCGTTCTGGGATGCTGTGATCCTTTACAGATCATCAAATTGCACCAGGGATGAGCTCAGCCAACAAGGAAGACTCAAGGCTGAATAACAACCTCAAGGTCCTCTGGTTGTTTGTTTTTAAGGAATTAAAAACAACATTGGTTTCTTACCTCCCTTTATACAGCAGTTTTTAATTTAACTCAGGGCTGAACTTCAATAAATAAAAAAATTAATACAGACTAAATAGTAATGGTTGCTAATACCAGTGAATTAAGTGCTATTTGCACACACAATAAAATGCAAGCCAGTAATATATGAACTTAACACTTTCAAAAAGTCAACTCCACAAAGCCTGTAGATCCCGAAAAAAAAAGAGCCAATAAGGAGACTCATTTAACAAGTGCCTCAAAATGTCCAATTTACATCAGTTTGAAACAGCTCATAAAGCACACTTGTCACGTCAAAAAACAATGTATAAAATGCAGCTTTTACAACAAAAAAATTGCAAAAAAAGATGTGGGAATTAAAATTAGAAGTTAAAAGGAAATTCAAAGTTAGAATTTGCTAAATTTTTTTCTGAAACTTTGGACAATGAGAAGGAAAAGTAGCAGTGTACTTTGTTTTAAGGAAGTAAGTAGTATGCTTCAAAATGATGATATGCCAGTTTGTCCTGAGCATAAATACTGAAACTGTGATCGTGAAACTCATTCCAAGGAGGATATCACCAGCACTGAAAAATACACCTTGTGATGGTCTTTCAGTGAGACTGGAAGTAAAATAAAGCACAGTAGTACCCCTGTTGTAACACAACACATCATTTACATCACTTTGTTCCATTTGAGATTTTTTTTTTTTAATTAAGACAGTTGAATAATAGGAAGTAACATAGGATGCATTATATGAACTGAAGGTGAGACATCCCAACAATGTGAAAAATATTCCAAATAGAGTCAAAAGGAACACATTCTTGGCCCATCTAAACGCCAAAAGCTACTAAACACTTGATCAAGCTACCAAAATACTTTCAATGCACAGAGAGAATACATAAAGTGACTTATATCAATATATATCAATGGTAAAGAAATGCCATTGGCCTGAAGTTGTGCCAGGGAATTTTGGGTGGGAGATCAGGGAAAGGCTCTTCCCCAGAGGGTGCTGGGCACTGCCCAGGGAATGGGCACAGCCCCGAGGCTGCCAGAGCTCCAGGAGAGTTTGGACAGGGATGCACAGGGTGGGATTGGTGGGAAATCTGTGCAGGGACAGGAGCTGGATCCATGATCCCTGTGGGTCCCTTCCAACTTGGGATATTCTGCGATCCTATAAAATACTACAGTTAAACTTTGCAAATGGTATAGTCATTACACGAGTGATAAAGAGAAAAGGCATTTTAATTCAAATTTTCTTTACTTTTCAAGAAGTTGGAAGCAAAATAAGCTTGCAGTAATGCAGTAACAAATAATCCAAGCTGCTCCCTAAATATAAAGGATTTCACCCTGGGAGCAGCAACCAAGAACCAGACAGCAAACTGCCTACAAGGCAGTGAAGTTGCTGATAGAGTACCTGTCTTTGGTTTAAAAAAATAATGGCTCTTCATGACAAGAAAGTCATTGAAGGGCTGGAGCATGCCCAGAGATGGGAACAAAACTGGGGAAGCAGCTGCAGCCACCGAGTGTCTTATTCCAGATAACAAGTGATAAAACAAGCAGAAGTGGCTCAGGTTGTGCCAGGAGGTTTATTTTGGATATTAGAAAAAGTTTCTTTGTGGAAAGGGCTGTCCATCCCTAGCAGAGCAGCCCAGGGCAGTGGTGCAGTCCCCATCCCTGGAGGGGTTTAAAGCTGTGTGGATGTGGCAGCTGGGGACATGGGGCAGTGCTGGGCTGGAGAGTGTTGGAGGAAAGGCTGGACTCAAACTTAGGTGTCCTTTCCAACCAAAACAATTCTATGATTTTATATCCAGTAAAGTTGTGCTGTGCAACTCCCTGGCATCCTGCATGCAAGATTCTGAAACAATTGTATGAGAATGCAAAGGCTCTAAACCAGAAAACTTCTCAACGAAATGCTTGAAAACTCATTTATTCAATGGATATGAGAAAAGATGAAAAAGTGATTTGACCAAAAAACCAAAAATATGCAAATGGAGAAATGAAGCTTGCTTACAGAGGATTCTATAAGATACCAGAGTGAAAAAAAAATAGTTATTGAAACAGAAACTTAACTATCATTACACAGGCACAGACCTCTCTTACAAAGGAGGCTGAAACCAGGCTCGAGGTGCAATAAATTCCTGTTTGCACTGCCAAAGCAATGGCAGAGAGAGAAGAAAACCCTGGGAGAAAAGAAGACAATCTCAATACCTAGAGTATGAGATGAGTTTCGACTGATGGTGTGAAACAAAGAAAGAGATAGAAGTTCAAAAAAAGATAGAAACAGATAGAAACAAACGGATGCTATTAGCAGAGGTAAGTCTGATCAAGTTATATGACAGCAAGAAGGGCTAAGGATTGGATTTCTCCCAATTCAAATCACTACTGAGCTTCTAAAGGTGAATTTTAATTTATCTGAGTTTCAGGAAATATTCTATATGTGTTGAGTAAAGAACTATTTGAGGACTAAAGTGCCTCTCCACAGAATTTATTTAAGTCTGGAAATTCAGATGTTCTGAGTTTTTTCTGCTCACTCTCCCAGTTCAGAAGTGCTGCAAACAAACTGAACAGCACCCAAACACAAACCACTATCTGGTGATGGAAAAAACTAGTTCCATGGATCAAAAAAATTGAGGATGAATGTTCTCAAACAATTCAATACTACATGCTGCTTTTTCTCTCTCCTATAGATATGCCAAATATTCCATTGTTCTCTATTTTAAAAACTTAAATATAAAGTCCTAAACACCAAAACCTTACTACACAAAAAAAAATACTCCTTTTAAACAAAAGGATTTTACAATGCCAAAATCATATTAGATAAAAGCTCTAAAAATATTTTATTTTCGAAACCTGACATCTAGAAGTTAAAACCTTGATCTTCAGGAACACTTCTTGGGTTTGACCTATTTTTGAAAAGGATTACAGCAAAAA